>JAXCLR010000050.1:14771736-14792364 GCA_035584095.1 Annona squamosa
AACCAGTTAGGGTGCTTATTCATAACCCCCCCACCCGCAAAAAAAGAAATAACTTTTCAATTGTAAGCTAGTTTTGGAGTCTCACAGCAATGATAAATTTAAAGAGTTTTCTGAAAAATTTGAAGCACACACACCTGCGCAAATCCTTTTTAGCAGGAGTTGTGTTTGATGGCCATTGCCCCCTCTTGAAAATTCCACTTACTAGAAGCCCTCGTCCATGAAACTATTCCACTGACACTAGTGCGGTAGTGCCTGCTCATGGTAGAAACTTCTTGATAAACCACCCCCATTTCTCAAAATTAGTCAGGAGGAATAACCCACCCCAAGCAGTCTGTAATTTCTAATACCACCTCAAAGCAACAAATGATCAAGCAACAGATTATTTTCACATGAATCCTCTGAATAGAGTTTCCAACAAACGCTCTTCATTTCTCACTTATAATGCACGAATTCTCCTAATGCTACAACAGTTTGATGCTCTTTTGCCAATATTGCGATTGACATATGAAAATGCCGCTTTCAGCTATTCTATATACTGCTACACCTTCATGAAGATTATAGCCTGGAGTTCATTTACAGATTACCCATTCCGACTAGGACCGAATGCCTCCTGAACCCCCACTATCCAAAAAGCAGGCACAACATGAAGTTGGCCATCTTGGAATTTGAATCCAGACCATCAAATTATCAAATCAAGCAGTATATCCCATTCATAATGGCCCTGATTGAACAAAAAAAGCATAAACAAAGGATCATCAGGCCAATGAAGCATACTCAAACGCTTCCTTAAACAACGTGGACCAGAATGGCTTCTCTTGGAGTCCATCATAGTTGAATCCCAATTCTTTATCACTCCTTCCAGAAATTGCACAATTTATATGCAGTCGGCTTCCAGTGGAGCTGTGAACCTGACTTTTTCGACAAATATATATATACATAATAAATAAATTTTCAAAAAACAAAAAGAGAGAATTTTTTACCGTTGTAGCAGAGCGTAATGAAGTTGGAGTATTACCCTTTTGTATACAAGTTTTGTCTGCCTCAAGTTGGAAATGCTAATCGGTATTTTTGCAGCACTGAGCTGGATCAAAGCTGAGGAAACCGGAGCAGAAAATCAAAGGAAAAATTCAGAAAAAGCAACGGCAGGCATATTTTTAGAGATTGAACAACCTGGTAAAAGATTTCTTGATACAGACGTCATCTGAAGATTAGAAAGAGCGGGGGAATTTGCATAAACCATTTTTGGGGGAGAGCTGATGGGACAGTGGGACGAGAGACGATAGCTTTTTCACTATCCTTAATAGAATCTTTATTCTTATTTTTAAGACAATTTTTTTAAAAAAAATTGAGTCAGCTTTTTCACTATTCAATATATTTTTTACATTTTAAATACAAATTCTTCATTTCCAATATTCATTATTATATTCTTATTTCGGATGTAGATTATAGGATTTTGATTCCATGCAACCAGGTGCACTTAGCTTCAGTGCACCCTAGTGTACATACTCATTTTTTAATATTATTTTTTGAAAAGTTTTTTACACAAATTTTAATTTAAATATATTTACCATGTTATCAATTTTTACTATATTTTGAAGATTTTTATATATTTATTTTGAATTTTTAAAAATCAATGAATTTTTAGTAATTTAAATGTACTAAAATGCTACTAACTTTTAAAAATCTAAAATAAATATATAAAAATCTAAAAAATGGTAAAAAATGATACACATGTTAGATACACCTAGATTAACAATTTTATAAAAAAAAATTCGAAAAAATATATATAAAAAGTGGGCATTCGCATTTGGGTACACTTAAGCTAAGTGCACCCCGGTGCATTAGGAGGGAAACTAATCTAATGCACCTGGGCGCACTTAGTTTCGGTGCACCTAGATACAAATACTCATTATATATATTTTTTTTTTGAAATTTTTTTTCAAAATTGTTAATCTATATGTATTTAACATGTGTATCAATTTTTACCATTTTTTTAGATTTTTATATATTTATTTTAGATTTTTAAAAGTCATTTAAATTATTAAAAATTCATTGATTTTTAAAAATTCAAACTAAATATATAAAAATCTCCAAAATATAATAAAAATTGATAACATGTTAAATACATCTAGATTAAAAGTTGTATAAAAAAATTTTCAAAAAATAATATTAAAAAATGAGTATTTACACCGGGGTGCACTGGAGCTAAGTGCACCTGGTTGCATGGAATCAAAATCCTATAATCTACATCCGAAATAAGAATATAATAATGTATATTGGAAATAAAGAACTTGTATTTTAAATGTAAAAATTATATTGAATAGTGAAAAAGCTGACTCAACATTTAAAAAAAATTCTTAAAAATAAGAATAAAGATTCTATTAAGGATCTTGTACTTGTTTCTTGCGACAAACTACAGAGAGCATATACAAAATTTGAAAATTATATATAGTTAATCAAGTATTTAAAAGGTCATAAAATCTCTCAAAAAAAAAGCTATCTACAAGGAAATAATAGTCTTCTCCCTGATTACTAAAATTCTATTGATTTTTAAAAATATACAAAAATAATAAAAAATAATACACATGTTAAATATATCTAGATTAACAGTTGTGTAAAAAACATCAAAATAATATATAAAAAATGAGTATTTGCATCGGGTACATGAAGCTAAGTGCGTCCTGAGTGCATATGATCAGTTTCCAAGATTTAATTGAGGTATCTTACTTCCTTTGAAATGCGGAGGGTTTCAAACGAGATGGAGCTTTTATTTTCAAAATATGTTTTTAATTTTTAGTGCAATTTTTTCGGTACAAATTTTCACATTTTTTATACACATTGTAAATTCTCATCCTATTTTTTATCCCAGAGAAAATGGATATTTTCTATTTTTATCTATTAAAATTATGAATAATTTCATAATTTATGAAAAATTATATTATTATATAAGTATGATGAAATGAGTAGTTGTACAATATCTTGTTTTATTATTATAAGATTTTTTAATATACCCTTCATAAAAAAAAAAGATTTTTTAATATACAAATCATTTATAATATCTAATATATATATATGCTTAGTTATGATGCCAAAGATTAAAATATTTAGAAAACTTTTACATTATATACATTGATTTAGAAAATTTAATAGTTATATATTCACCATGATATGAGGTTAAATATAAAATGTGATTATTTGCAAATATAGTCACAGTATTTGATTATAATTGTCAATATATTCTCATGGTTTCAAATATAAAAAATTATCTTTATAATTTACAACTATTTGCAAGCGTATCTACCACATTAAATTTTGTCATAGAATTTTTTTCTAGAGCATGTTAGGCAAATATAAAAAAATTCAACCAAAACTTTTAATCTCCACAATTATCCTATCTTTAAATTTATTTTTTTACTTCTCATACAATTATCATACTTTTTAATCATTTCTATATAATTACTCATACAACTAATTTCTCTATTTTAACTATATTTACTTTACTCCTCATCATTACATCAATCATATCACATCATTTTTTACTAATTTAAAAACTCTTACGCTAAAATCTTTTCATATAAAAGTTTTATCACTACCCAAACACACAAATAAAATAAATTCTCAATATTTTCTTCTTCTTAAAAAAATTCGATTTATTAAGCACGAACATTTCAATTAGATATCCTATATTATACTAAGAATTTATAAAAAATAAATAAATAAATTTCTTAAAAGGCTCTCTTAATCATTAATAACCAATAATGGAAATTTTCACTAAGGGCGTGTTTGCAAAAACTTGTGGATAAAAACCTTTTAGGCATAAAGTTTTTTTTTTTTTAAATAAAATGATATGATATAGGAAGTGTTTGGCAATAACAAAAACTTTTCACCTAAAACTTTTCAATCTAAAACTTTTCATTCTTTACAACTTTTCTATTTTTTAATTATTTTTTTACATATTCCAACACAAACTACCCTATTTTTCAATCATTTCTACACAATTACCTATACAATTAACCTATCTATTTTAACTTTATTCTCTTTACTTCTCATAATTACCTTTATCAAATCACATCATTTAACAACTTTTATTCTTCAAAACTTTTCACTAAAAGTTTTATTTATTCCCAAACACACCCATAATATGGGTAACAATAAGAAAAAATAAAATAAAGTTAAAAGAGATAAGTTGGTTATATGGATAGTTATATACAAATGATTAAAAAATAACGTAATCTGTATAAAAAGATATAAAGAAATAATTAAAAAATAGGATACTTGTAAAAAGTTTTACAATGCAACAAATATGCACTAAAAAAAGTGCTTAAGAAAATTGTCGCCATCAATTGATGTTTTTTATTTTAAAAGAGAGAAATTAAAACCTGACTAATTTAAATCATTTGATTTTATGATATTTAAAAATTTAAAAAGCTTAAATGAAAACGATTAGTAGGTTAATAATGTCAAATATCTCATTTGGTTATTATCTAGATCAGTTGGATGGGGGCAATTTTGAAATTTCAAAGGAATTATTAATAATTTCTCTATAGTATTTAAAATCATGGATAAACTTGTATATCCACGAATTTTAGTATTAATTCTGTTATACCCATGAATTTTTATTTTAATTACACTTATACTCATGCCGTTAAGAATCCGTTAATTCTTTAAAAAATTATAAATATGCACATATCTAATTATGATTTTATAACTAAAAATTCATATTATAACGAATTTTTAGTAATTCTAAAACTATAAAATCATATATTATTTGAAAATAAATCTTTAACTTTAAACAAAACTACCTTAAATAACATCATAGCATAAGCATGTTCGTCATTTTACAAAGGGCTAACAATCCATTTAATAAATCCCTAACGACATAAGTATAAGTGGAATTATAATGAAAATTCGTAATTATGAAATGAATTTTTGAAAATGCATGTATATAAATAGAATTATGGGTAAAATTTGTGGGTACATATATAATTTGCCCGAAACATATACATTTAAAAGGGCGTTGCTAGTTGCTACAAAATTTTAAAAGCAAAAAATTTTCACCTATCTCACTCTCCTCCTCACATGAGAAATGGAATTTTTTTTTATTTTTTAAAATTTTGTAAAAGTGTGCAAATATAAAAAAATTAGGTATAGAGATTACATATACTTGGGCCCAAATGAAAATAAATATATCAAAAATTTTGGAAAATAGGGCCAATCACAGCCTACCGTAACTTTGTGTGTTTGGTAAGTAATAAAATTTGTAGACAAAAAATTTTTGGTGTAAAAATTGTTAAATTAATAAAAAATAATATAATATGATATGAATAATAATGTGGAATAAAAATAATAAAGTTAAAATAAATAAATTAGTTATATGAGTAGTTGTGTAAAAATAATTAAAAAATAGAAAAATCATTAGCACGGAGGAACCAAATCCTACATTCTCTTTCATAAAAAAAAAAAAAATAATAATAATAATAAAAAATCCTACATTCTCCAATGCACGTCAAACTTAATTGCATTTCTACCACCTGCGCACAGCCAGCAGGGGCTTTTGTCCCTTGCAGAAGACTTGGTTTCGAGCGTTGTGGGCTGCGTCCCCCTTTGGGCTTTGTTTCCCTCTTTTAGACGGGAGTTTTATGTTCTGATTAGTTAAGCTTGGTTTTCCTCTACTTGATAGGAGTTTTATTTTCTGGTTAGTTAATTACAATATAAATTGAGATAGATATACATATATACCAATAAAATAAATCTTATTGCATTTGTTTGCCATACCATATCGTATTTGTGTTTTTGATAGCAAAAGCCCACCATCTTGAAGCGGGATTTGGTTCGACCCAATTCAGATTTCACTAACAAACTCGTTATCCTGTGAATTAATTCTAGAAAGTGTTTGATGCAAGTTGTATCACGTGTTATGACTAGAATTACAAAAATTCTAAAATGATAGCACGGAAATATAGCACGTGCTAGTCTGGTGGATTTTTCGTTTTCTTTTTTTTTTTTGGATTTTATATTGACATCTTAGCAATGGACATGATCAACCAACTCGTAATGGTGGAAGAATCTAAACATAATGCTATTTCCATCATGGGAAAAACCAGCTCCGGAAAAAACTAACATGCTAATTAATTCCAAGCTTATTATTCAACCATTTTTTTCTTTTTTGGATAACCGGCCTCTCGAATATTCCTCCCCCTTTTCTTTGGTTCAGTATTTTAGGGTAGGATGGAGATTACGAACCAACAGCTAGTATTTTTAATCTGTCCGTTGATTTCCTGAGCTCGGTATTTTCGCCCGATGATCAACAATGGGTGATAGATGGCGGTCATAACACCCATTTTTAAATATATTCAAATAAAACTATTAATTTGAATATGCAATAGTTATAAAACATGATTTACTAATTTAAAGATACATGTATATTCCTTGTACGAGACTGACCGAAAGCAACCAGGTGCATTCAGCCTCATTGCACTCGGGTGCGTGCATTTTATCTATTTTTTAAAATTTTTTTGTACATTATTAATGTAGATGTATTTAATATATATATATATATATCAATTTTTACTATTTTTTAGAAATTTTTATATATTTATTTTTTATTTTTTAAAGTCAGTAGCATTTTTATAATTCATAAATTACGAAAATGCTGCTGGTTTTAAAAAAAATCAAAACATATACAAGTATCTAAAAACGGTAAAAAAATGTTATATATATATATATATGTTAAATACACATATAGAAATAGTTGTATAAAAAATTTCAAAAAAATTTAAAAATGAATTTTTGCACTCGAATGCACTGTATCACTTTCTTTCATTTTATATATTTAAACATAGACATATGAGGTCATTTTCACAATACTCATTTCTTTAAAATATAAAACAAATATATATACATATTTAAAAATGAAAAAACTTTATTAGTAGTAATATACATTTGGATCCGTTGTCTTCAGGAATGTTTGTTTATTCTTAAAATTTTTCAATCTAAAATTTTTTACTTTCCATAGTTATCATTTTTAATTATTTTTTATTTCTTCCTATAAAACTAGCTTGTTTTAAAATTATTTCTATACAACTACTTATACATTTAATTTATCTATTTTAATTTTATTTTTCATTATTACTCTAATTATATTACATCATTTTTTAACATTTCAAAACTTTCACACAATTTTTTTTAATCACTTTCTAAACACAATCTTATCAAAATTTTCAAAAAAAAAAATCAAAAATAAAAAATGGTATGTCAACCGACGAGATCACTGCCCAACATTTTGACGAGTACTGGCGCTGAATACACCGGGCACCGGCTTCACGAGAATTCGATTTGAACGCGTAGGGTTGACCGAATATCACTGGAAGTCCTTACCATCGATCTAATTAAAAAATAAAAATTAATTCCTAACAAATATTTTTATGTCAAAAGAGTGGGCCAAAGGCAAAGATGCTTATTCCGAGCGCCTCGTGTTCTCCGAAAGTATAAACCAAATGACGAGCTTCGAAGACCGTTATGTGATGACGGTAATAAGGCCTTTTCCTTTTCCTTTTCCTTTACTCTTTAAAGCGCCCGAAGATCTCTTCCGCCATTGGATGAGTAGTCATGCCGCGTGCATTAACATGGACTCGATCCGAAGCTGCTAAGAAATTCGTGGCTGTGCTGTCATCGTAGCCGTTCAAGTCACGCACCCGAACGCGGCATTTCCTGATGATCTCATATTGCTCTGTAATAGGAAGCTGATACTCGATGTCTAATCTTATCTCTGTGAGCAATGTGCCATCCAAAAATAAATGAAAGAAATGTATTTCTTAAACATTTGTAAGAATTTCTCAAGACTCTAATATAATAAAAATTGAGATATTTGTAAATATAGACATAAATATACACGTAAATAATAACTGATGCATCTGCCGGTTCGGCAGTTGCACATGCCCCCACCCCATTCACCCCCCACCCCAACTTTCATCTTTCAGAGGAACATGATTCCCGTTTACCCATCAGGTCTAATAATTAAGAGAGGGGAGTGCGATGATGGTTTCAACGATGCAGACCTTGACCACCGTCCAAAATAAATTTTGACCCTCCATAATAAAATTCAAGAATTGAAATAATGAATAATCTCCGGTTGCTACGTTAGGATAAATTTTATAAGCCATGAAAATTTCAGGTGAAAATATTTTTTTTGTAAAAAAATTTGAAATGAGCAAAAATAATATAATATAAGAGGTAATGATAAGGAATAGAGAGAATAATGTTAAGATAGATATGTTAGTGGTACGATTAGTTGTGTAAAATGATTAAAAAATAAGATAATTGTATAGAAAGATGTAAAAAATAATTAAAAGATAGTATAGTTGTAAAAAACAAAAAAAATTTATATTAAATAAGTTCTAACAAGTAAAACTTTTCAATATAAATTTTATATTTTTCAAAATTATCATATTTTTAATTTTTTTACTTATTTTTATATAACCACTGTACTTTTTAATCATTTTTACACTACTACATATACATCTAACTTATCTATTTTAATGTTATTCTTTTTACTTCTCATTTTATCACATTGCAAGAATTTTTTCATAACAAATTTTTCATCAAAAATTGTATCACTTTCTAAACATATCCTTACTTTGAAAAATTTTGAAGATAAACAAACACACATTAGTCATAAATATAAAGGTTACAAAGGCTTCCTACTTATGGGCTTCACATGCAAAAGTGGTATTGTTCACAATACCAAATAAAATTTAATCAATTAATCTTTAGTAAAGATTGAGTTCTCTTTAGCAATGGAATTCATAAGCGTAATTTTTTTGGTGAAAGTAATAATATAAAGGATGTGTTTGTTAATTGAAAGGAAGTTGTCCAAAAGTTTTTTCAATAAATATGTAATGAAGTAATGCGATAAAGGTAATAATTGAAAGTAAAAATAATAAAGTTAAAATAGGATGATAGTTATATGAATGGATGCGAAGAGATAGTTTTATGGTAAAATAATGGTACAAAAGATATATAAAATATTGTGAAATTTTTTTTGCTCGGAGATTATCAAACATACCTTAAGTGGGTGCCTATTTACCTACAAAATTTTCAAGTTAAAATTTTTTACTATTCAACAATTATTTTATTTTAGTTATTTTTTCATGTTTCATATAATTATCAATTTTTTAATTTTTTTATACAATTATCCATATATCTAACATATCTATTTTAATTTTTCTCTTTATTCATCATTCTTACAAGAGGTGTTAATGGTTATGATCAACCTGTCAACCCGCTTATCTAATCCGTTTATAAATAAATTTGGATCTAGGTTTCCGAATAAATGAGTTATGATTCGCGAACTTGTTCAATCATTTAATTAAATAAAATAATTAGTATTGAAATTTTGTAACCTATCAACTTGTTCAATCTGTTAAAGTTATATATATATATATAAATGTAAACCCCTTGATTATTTTTTCTAACTAAATTTTCTCATGTCACCTAATTTTCATTTTCTTACTGTTGCTTTAATTCCATTTTTTGTTCCTGCCCTATTTTCATTAGCCCTGCATTTGAAACACTCTCTCAATTCTCTCCATGAGATTATTATGTGACATAGTTTAGGCCTTTAGGTCATCTGCGATGCAACTTGTTAATAACACATCAACCATTTATTAAATGGATTGTAAATGGGTAAGAGTTGAGGTTTTCAAAATTGATTAATAAATGAATTAGTGTTCAGATATTTTAAATGGGTTAGGATTATGCGTTAACGCCCTAATTATTGCCTATATTATATCACATCATTTTTTTCAATTTCAAAAATTTTACACAACAAATATTTCTTCAAAAGTTTTATCACTTTTCAAGAATACCTCAAATAAGAATTGCAAAATGACAAAAGGAGAAGAGAGGAAAATGCAAATGAATATAAGTGCTATTTATAATATGTCAAAATTATGTATTACATTTTTCTATATTTCTTTAAATTATTTCTATCTATCTATAAGAATTATTCCTTTATCATTAAGAAAATATTTATATATGATGAATGATACTATTAGCTCGGGTTAAGTGAATGTCTTGCTCAGCTCACATCAAAAAATTCATTTACAATAATTTTTTTCATACACTCATTCATCTAAGTGTATTTAACATATAAATTAAGTTTTACTATTTTTGGATACGTATATTTTCTAGATTTTTAAAAGATAAAGATATTTTAAATTACATACGTATAGACGTTTAAAATTTTCAAAAAATATATAAATATATCAAAAAGGTAAAACTCATTTTATATGTTAAAAATATTTAGAAACATAAGTGTACAAAGAAAAATTAAAAAATATTATAACTTTTTAAAAAAATTAATTATGCGCAGCATTTGCTTACCCACTGATGGAGTCACATCTCGTTATATATTTTCTGTAAAAAAATGAGATTTTTCCTTGCGTGCCACGTGTACGCGTACAGATGGTTAATTAATTCCACGGAAGTCCACGTCGTTGCACGTGCGTGTGATGTGAGTCACACTCATGCCACGTGTTCTTGCCTTTTCTTTCCATGACCGACGCACGACTCTGTTAATCGAGCCGCCTCCAAAGTCCGAACGCAGGCCAGCGTCGACATAGACCGTTCTTGTGAAAACACTCGTGGCACCAACTTAAGGATAATTTGCGTTTTTAAATTCTTTAAATATTTACATTTATATTTTAAACCTTTACAAAATCTAGTAATTAGCATTTTAAATCTTGCTCGATTTTAATTCATTTGCATTTTAACCTCGTCAAGTGTGCGCATTTACATTTTAAACAGTGAAATTTGCCTCTCTCGATTTTTCTTATATGCTCAATTTTTTTATTAGTTTTTTATTTGGGCTGGAATCTGTAATTGATAGTTCAAAATTTTTTATTATTTTTCATCCTTCATCCTTTTTAAACCATTCTTTAAAATTTTTAAAATTTTTTAAATCAACCCTGTTGAAATTTTGCTGCTGTCGTAACAATTAACATCATACAGTATTACTGAATAATTCTACTATCTTTTCACTACAGTTTTAATCTTTAATATTAATATTATTTTTTTGATTAGAGAAATATTAATATTATTAAGTGATGACATATATGATTATTTTCCGTTTTCGTTGAAATTTTTTTCATTATTGTTTAAGGGACAGAAAGAGCTATATGAGTTTCATAAGAAAAAAAAGAAAGGAATAAAGAAAGAAAGAGAGTTTCATAAGAAAAGAAAGAAAGAAAGAGCTATATATGTGTGAATACAGGGGCTTTCGATCTTCAACTTTCAGATTTTTTTTTTTAATAAAGAAATACCGTTCCTACAACATTTCATCTCATGCATATTTTTTCTTGTTTGCTCTCTCTATTCTTTTTTCTCTGATGTGAGTCCTTCGTAATAATTGCGATTCTACCATACAAACCATGTTCATATATTTTGGCATAAATGAAATCCCTATAATATTCGCACAATCACCATTCGAGTTGCCCCTAAATGACCCACGATATTTGAGCACCTGCCATAGGGCAGTTGGTAACTCATGCGGGCAATCATGCCCAGCCACGGGGATTTGAATCCCCCACTCATCATTTGTGAGCAGTAGCTCCAACTCAATCGAAAAAATAACCCACAATATTAATCAAAAATATCAACTGAAGAATCACCTAAATCCACATTACATTCAATCTCTGCCATAGTATGTATACGATTCAGCCAGCCAAATCAGAAGTTCAAAACGATAGAAGAATTCTCATTATGGTCTTGATTACTTTATATATAATATTTTGATTTTTCTATTCAGCAAAACGTTGATGTGAAGGCTTCAAAAAGAAATTGTAGAGAAGGGTTTAAAAAGGATGAAAATAATTAAAAATATGTGAATTATCAATTACAAATTTTAATATCAAACTAAAAATTAATTAGAAATCAGCTTATATAAAAAATTGAGGAGAGCAAACTTTAAAATTTAAAATGCAAATGCACAACTTAGACCGTTTAAAATATGCAAGGGCATTATATATAGACAGTTCACAGTATTTAACAGTGTTTTCTAACACCATAAGTGCTTAGGGTTAAAATATAAAAGGGCCCAAATAGTGTAGAACTCAAAATGCATTTTTTTTAGGAGTTAACATACAAATATGCATTTTTTTTAAGTAGTTACAAATATGCGTAGTTTGATGATTCAAAATATAAATTATCCCAAGTTGAGAAAATGAAAGTCGACCAATAAGTTTTTTCTGGTTACAAATACTATACAAAAGAGAAAAAATATAATTTCTACAGATAAAATTTTCTTTTACTATTTGTTTTTTGGTGTGAAGTTTACTTACTCTAATCTATTGTTATGAAATATTTAAAAAAAGATGGGTATGACCCCGCATTTATAAAAAATGGCATAAACGAATTTTTTTCTTTAATTATAAATATTACAACATCATTAAATTTATTAGATAACGTGGCAAAATTTTTTTAAAATGAAAAAATTTGCCTTGCCATTTCTTTTAAAACGAACCATGTGTGTGAATAGGAGTAGCTAATTTCATTTTCATTTTTTATTTTTATATCATTTCGTTATATTTTTCATATTTAGAGACTTTTCTTTTTACTTTTATTAATGGTAATTTTGTAACTTTAATATTACTTTTAATGTTAATTTTAACAGGATTATCGTATTTAAAATTAAAGATAAGTTATGTGGTCATCTATATCATCTTTATAAACATGTGATCATGCAAATACATGTATAAATTGTGGTCATATTTGGAATTAGCACAAAAAAGAATTACAATTTGTTGTAACCCGTTCAAGTGTGAATCACCTCAATTTTATAAACCATGCTATTTCGAGTGAATCATTATATTTATTGGTTAATTCAGAATGGTACAAGAAAGGGATGTGAAATTTGTGTTTCCAAAAATTAGTTTTCATTTCTAATACATAACAAATAACTTTTTCCACTTCATACAAAGTTTTTAGTTTCTCATGCAAATTTTTCATTCCCAGTATATTTTTGAAAATTTTCAATATATAAGAATACTTTTTAATCCAATCTTTTCTATTGTATTCCTTACCATATAAAAAAATTGTATGGAAAATAAAAAATACATTGCTATACATTGGAAATAAAAAAGTATATTTTGAAAATGAGAAATTTTAATAAAAAGGAGTTGTTATATATTTGAATTTGAGAAAATAAATTTATCTCATGCCGTTTTTTCATTCCCGATATATTTCTGAAAAGTTTCAATATATAACAATACTTTTTAATCCAATCTTTTCTATTGTATTCCTTACCATATAAAAAAAATGTATGGAAAATAAAAAATATGTTGTTATACATTGGAAATAAAAAAGTGCATTTTGAAAATGAGAAATTTTAATAAAAAGGAGTCGTTATATATTTGAATTCGAGAAAATAAATTTATCTCATGCAATTTTTTCATTCCCAATATATTTTTGAAAAGTTTCAATATATAACAATACTTTTTAATCCAATCTTTTTCTATCGTATTCCTTACCATATAAAAAAATTGTATGGAAAATAAAAAATATGTTGTTATACATTGGAAATAAAAAAGTGCAATTTGAAAATGTGAAATTTAAATAAAAAGGAGTTGTTATATATTTGAATTTGAGAAAGTAAACTTACAATAAAAAAGTAGCACGAGAAATTAGAAAAATTGGATGGAGAATTAGAAAAGTAGGTTGTTGTGTCTAGGATGGCAAGAACATATTTTTCTGAAACAAGAAATTCATTCCATATGTGTCTAATCCCCATCATGTAAGAAAACTAAACTGGAACACTAGATGTGCCTTAGTATATACATAAGCTCGCTTCCTTGAAACCCATTTTTTATATAATCTTATTTATTTTTAATATTTTGATGGTTGATAGAAAATTCACTTTATCGATTATATTTAACATTATTTATATTATCATCGAAACATTTTTATTTATCTAGCATCACTTAGGGTTATTAATGGTTGTAGTCAACTCGTTGGCCTACTTGTTCAACTTGTTTATAAATAAATTTGGGTTAAATTTTTTCAATAAATGGTTTATGATCTACCAACTTGTTTAACTATTTAAATAAATAAACGGATTAGAATTGAAATTTTACAATTTGTCAACTTGTTTAATAACCATTCTAACTAGTTTAACTATGTAAATAAATAAACAGATTAGGATTGAAATTTTACAGTTTGTCAACTTGTTTAATAATCAATCTAACTAGTTTAACTATTTAAATAAATAAACAGATTATGATTGAAATTTTACAATTTGTCAACTCATTTAATGACCAATCTAACTAGTTTAAGAGATAAACCCATTTACAACCCGTCAAGAATGAATATATATTTCCCCATTTTGATTTTTTTATTTTTTTTCCTTCCGTTTATAACTCCATTATATCTTCCATGTCGTTGTGTTGCGGTGTTGTCATCGTCATCCTTATTGTGCCTAAGAGTGTCGTCGTCAAGATTTTTCTTTCCTCCGTCTCTCTATTTCTCTCCCTTCTTCCCTCTCCATCTTTCTTTTCTCTCTAGCTTTAATAACTTCCTTCTCAATCTTTGTTACTATTTCTTCCTCTTTGTCCTCTTTTTTTGTCTCGTGACTCTCGCGAAGTTGCCATTTTTTTGTGCTTGTGCATCAAATATATACCATTCGTCCAATAAAGATCTAGTCCTGCCATGTATTCTATCGATATACCATATCAATTAGCCACAACAATTACAAATAGCACATACTTAACTTTAAATTAACTTAGTTTTGACTTATTTACAATATATATAACTTATTAACAACCGGCTAACTCATTTATTAAATGATTTATAAATGAGTTAAGGTGGAGGTTTTCTAAATGAATTAAATAATAGATTATGGTTGAGATTATTTAGAAGTTAAAATTAGGATTATGCTCTAATCCATTCAACTAAATCCGTTAACACCCATAATGTTACTATATATGGGTCCAATCTATAAATGTGAAAAATCGACATAATTAAATAGTTTATTACTGAAAATTAATTTTAAAATAATGCTTTCAACATCTAAATCATTTATAATATTATTACTATGTGGATAAATAATATAAAATATTATTACATTCTAACACAAATGTCAATGGATCTAAGCATTTTTCATAGACATATGTATATATTTTTAAATAAATGTGGCCCACACATACTGGATTTAGATAAAACTTTGTTTTCTAGTTATATAAATAATGTTAAATATAATGAATGAATTCAATTTTGCATCAACCATTAATATTTTAAAAATTAAGAGGGTTATATGAGATCGCTTCTATATAACCGGATTATACATGGAGGAGCCCATATATACAAACTATATATCTATCTTATAAATCCTAATGTCTTAAAGAAATCAATATTAATCAATACAATTAGTGACTTAAATTTGTAAAAGTACCAGTGCACAAATCATAAAATTCACAAGTAAGGAATCAATTCTATTAGAGCAAAACCTTTATAAAAATATTAGAATTCTTTAAAAAATTTATTTAGTCTAAGAATCCATGCAGAATATGTGGGTTCCATAACAATGATTAACAATACACTTAGATTGGGTAAATTTTTTGTATGTTTATATATTATATCATCTCAATTCATATTACAAATAAGCTTTCAAATATTCTTATAATTTTCTAACAACATCCCACAAACTGTTTTGCCAATATTTCAATATTTCCTAAATATCTCAACTAGTGGATGCTCCCATCTTATGATGAGATCACTTACAATGGGATGAATTAAGTACAATCAAATTAATTGGTAATTTAAAACTTGAACTTACATACTTTTAACTTTAAAATCAGATTATTTGGCAAACGATAATAATAATACAAACTAAACCCAAAAAAAAACCAAATGAGAATTATAATGGTTTGGATAAATAGATCTTATTTATTTTCCAAGCCCCCCATGTGGTTTTTTTTAATTAGTCGAATGATCAATTAAATTACAAGTAATATTCTTTTTCAAAAACCATCTTCCTCATCTAACTTGGCTCCAGTCTGCATTGAAGTAATGAATCAAATTTAACCTACTTGTTACTTTATTTTTTCTTAACGTTTAAATACAACCACTGACGTAATACACATGCTAACATACAAATTAAATCATACAAAGAATGATTTATGCACAATTTTCCTAACAACAATCTCCAGGAATCATAGATTAAAGCGTTCTTGTTTAAAACTTCAGTATAGAACATAACATCTAGATAATCTTCAAATCAAAGTTAAACATTTAAATCTCTTGCACTCCTTATGCTATTTATGGCTTTGAAAGTTTGGTTCGTGTGTAGCCTTTGAAAGACAATTAAGCTAAGGGTAATTTGCCAATATACCTATCTAGTTTGACATTAATTACTGATATATCCATATTATTTTACGAAATGTATATTATCTCCATAAAGTTTCACAAAAATTGCTTGCGTACCCTTCTTGAAGGCTGTTAAATAAAAAATATAATTTGCTGATATACCCATTAAGTTTGATACCGATTGCTAATATATCCACATTATTTTCCGAATTGCATATTATCCCACAAAGTTTTACTAAAATTATTTATGTACCTATGACACCATTTTTTTTGCCAAACATGCATTAAAATTTTGCATAATGACAAAATGACCCAGTTGTACAAATGAAAGGAGATAACATATCAACAATTAACACAAGTGTTTTATAAACTCTTTTTATCTGCACAACTGAGTATTTTATAAATAGTGAGATTCTAACATAACTTTAAACATGATTATTTTGTTATTATCCAAAATTTTAATACAAATTTGGCGACAAAAAGTTGTCATGGGTATACAAGCAATTTTGGTGAAACTTTGTGAGGATAATATGCAATTTATGAAATAATGTGAGTATATTAGCAATCAGTGTCAAACTTAATGGATATATCAACAAATTATATTTTTTATTTAACAGTTGTTAAATTTCAGCTGTTAATAGGAGTATGCAAATAATTTTCGCGAAACTTTATGGGGATAATATGCACTTTGTGAAACAATATGGGTATATCGGTAATTAACATCAAACTAAGTAGATATATCAGCAAATTACCCATAAGTTAAGGAACAAACTATAAAAATCACATAAGAAATCAAGAATTGGACATTATTGGTGATTAAATCACTTCTGCGTAAATATTCGACTCACAGAGAGCTTGGATCCCGTAGCCTTTGTTTTTTTTTTTTGATAAAGAAAGTCACTCTAGTCCTACCATCAGTCACTTATGACGGGAGTAGAGGAAGAGTGATTCAACCGATCCGTAGCCAAAAAATTATCATTACAAATGTTTTTGCAAATAGTTGCAGGTGGGTTATCCCACCAGGACTGATGGTCCCCATAAGAAACCAAAATCAATTCAGCTAAAGAATGCGCCACTGCATTACCCTGCCTAAGAACATGATGGACCGAAAAAGAAGTATTATATGAGAGAAGTGACCTGATCTCATCAATGATAAAACCTACATCAAATGATATGGATCCCGTAGCGTTTGTTGATGGTAAATAATATAGTAAATATCAATGCAATTTTAAATTTATGAATGCCTAACAAAAGTTACAACTCGTTGACGTGGCCACGAAGTCACTGGGGGCCAATTAGTATGCGCTTAAGAGGCACGGCAAGCCAGAAATTTAGAAAATGGCTATAATGTGTCTTCAACTTGGAATTGCATAACTTGGCTAACCAAAGTGTAATTAAGGGTGTGTATGAGCTTTTTTGAGCTTGTAGTTAATACCTCACCTACTTGCTTTGCTTTGGCTTTTAATTAGAAGGCCTCTAGGTTAGCTCTTTCTAGAAGTCCAAGTACCGGGACCCATGACCTCCGCATGGTATTGATATGTGACCTAGCCTAATTTCGAGATCATTTCCCCTTCTACTGTAGTGACATAACTCTAATCCAAAAATGCCACATAATAATTTGAAATGTCATTTGGAAAAGTAGGATAAAACTTTTACTTCCGATGCATTTTTTTACCATCAGAGGCTTCTTCGGCCTATTGACGTGCCTCAACTTTTTGAAATAAGCTTTGATTTGATGGTTCTTTTATTCTTTACTTATTGCAGCTTATAAGGTATTTAGAACAAAGTATTAAAAAGCAAAGCGAAATATCCTCAAAAAGTGGATGATGCCTGTATGTTTTATTTCAAGAACATAGGGCAAAATAGGCCTACCGTGGGGCTTACCCCTTGCTGCAAATGAGATCATTTGGGACTAGGCTAAAAATAACTTTTTAAAATAGAAGGGTTAATGTATGTGTGTTTAATCTATAACATGTATACACATTTATTTTTTATTTTTAAACACATGAATATATTTGTCTAAAATGACTAAAATACTCTTGTGTTTAAAAATATACAATAAATATGGACACATTTTTAAAAATAATAAAACTTGATTTATAAATTAAATACATTTATATTAAAAATTATATAAAAAGAATTTTTAAAAAATAAAATTTTTTTTGCCTGCGCAATTGATTACAATACGCCCTAAATTTTGGGAGTAATAGCAGTACATGCTGAAGCCCCAAAATATGGCTTTTCTCGGACGCTCTTTGGCATACACGCACGCAAACGATATCCTTGCTTAATTTTTCGAAAAAGCAAAAGGAAAAACCCACCATCTATCCAAATGAAGAACTTTTCAATTTATGGCAATTTCTTAAGCAAAAAAAAGCAGAGAAGCTCCTCCCAAACTCACAGGGAAACAATGCCAAAAATTCACAAGGGCATTTTGCATTTTTCTCCCTTGACGTTTCATTAAAATTAGATAACGTATTTGGAAGTCGGGGCTCCCGAGCAAGATAATAATCTTTGGGTGGCGGCTATTCAGGGATTCTCTCCCGACTATGTGCAATCTTTCGAGGCGAGGCATAGAAGTAAATCTTCAGTGCCTCTTCTGTTCAGGGAAAGCCGAGGATGTTCACCATTTATTCCTGCGATGTGAAAGAGTGACAAGTTGTGCTAATGGGGTTGTCTCAGCTAATCTTTTGTTATCCTCCGTTCAGGATATCATGTGTCACCTGGCTTCAAAAAGCGGGGGAAACGAGTTGACACTTTTCATTGTATTCTGCTGGCGTGTCTGGTTTATGAGGAACAAGCACCATGCAGAGGGGGTCCATCCTGTGTTTGGTGACCTCCTTCTTTGGTGCATGAACTATATTGAGCAATTGAGGCGTGTCAGGCTCCTTGATTTTGAGTCCGCGTTGAATATCCAGCTCGTTACCAAGTGGACCTTGCCACCGGCGTGAGTGTTTAAG
The DNA here is from genome assembly GCA_035584095.1 of Annona squamosa. NCBI lineage: Eukaryota > Viridiplantae > Streptophyta > Magnoliopsida > Magnoliales > Annonaceae > Annona > Annona squamosa. The sequence continues at coordinate 14,791,053 of JAXCLR010000050.1, forward strand.
ATCAATGTGGACTCTAGAAGTCCTGCGGGGCGGGCCGTCTGCTGTGTTGCTGCTATAATTCGAGACGAGCGTGGATATTTTATTGCGGCCCGTGGCCGGAAGTGGATGGGAGGTGGGGATACTCTGTTTTTGGAAGCAAAAGCTTTTATATTTGGTGTTCGATGGGCTCTCCACCTCAAGTTTCGAAAGGTCCAGATTGAGTCGGACTCGCTTATCCTCTGCACTTACCTGTCAAATGGCTGTCACATCGCATCGCCTGCGGGTCATATCATCGATGAGATCAGAGCCGTGTTTAGTGCAAATGATCACATTTCGGTTCACCATGTACTTCGACAGGGAAACTTTGTGGCTCATGCTGTTGCGGATATGATTTCGGTTTCTCCTAGGAACCATTTGTCATGGTGGGGAAACCCCCTACAAGATATTGTTGAGAAACTCTGTGCAGATAATTTTCTTGCTATGAATTCAGTGGATTACTCTATCCTGACCCTTTTAAAAATGGGGGTGGGTCGGGGTAGAGTTATTCCTTTTCATCAAAAAAAAAATAAAATTAGATAACGTATTCGTTGTTAAAAGAAAATTTGTATTTTCAGTCCCGTAACGTATTTATATATCTATTCTTTATTCCAGTGAAAATTACTATTAACAGAAACGTGTCGCAGACTAATCACATTAAGAAGAAAGAAAATGTATATGCGTACTCCATAATCAAAGCACAAGATATCAATATACATAATCAAAGCACAAGGTATGAACATACGAACGATTATGATACAAAACAACAATTGGCTCTTTTGAATCATAATCTGACAACCTTTTGATTTTCATAGTTGCAATGAAATCCAGTACAATTAAATTAAGTCTTTGGATTGGTAGTATTGGTCATTTTAGGGACTAGGAAAGATTCTTAAGAGTCATGTAAGTATGAAGAGAAAGGCATGGACAAGCAGTCCTCTCTCCGTAGCCCCGACAGGCGACTCCGGCGCATCTTGGGACTGAGTAGAGGTAATCGGCTTCGTCGTGTCATTTGGTGGAGGAACGATCAGGCAGTCTCCCTTTAGACGACAACAATGGCAAATGGCGACAGTCCCATCAGAGAGTTAATCCCGAATGTTGGAGACTTGCTGGGAGTGGAACTGCAAACCTTAGCAATTTCCGGCACAGCTATTAGGAAAATCCACCCTGGCGAAAATGGGTCTATACTATGCTCTCTTTGGTCGTCAAAGACGTATAACAGGGAAGTGCTGAAGGCCATGCTTCGACGTCTCTGGCGTACTTCGGGTACATGCCTGTTTACGGAGCTTGGGGAGAA
>JAXCLR010000050.1:14792464-14835732 GCA_035584095.1 Annona squamosa
TGAATTGCGAGGATTCTTCCATCCCTATTCCCTCTACTGCTGCGAGGGTATAGGGATGGGGGCCTTTCCTCTTTAATAAAAAAAAAAGTACAATTAAATTACTATCATTCATAATAACATATAAATTTAAGACTTTTTATAATTATTAAATAAAATTTAAATTATGAGACATTCGCCTTTGCATGATTTTGCTTTGTGGCCCCATCTAAGCCTCCAGTCAAAGTAATTTTTTAGATTACAATGCATTCTTGAGGTAAGTACAATAAAGGGTTTACATATTAATAAAATATTTAAATTTTTACAAAATTTAATGTTTTGTGTCAATGGGTTATGCTATGCTTCAAGCCAGCTGGCTGTTTTGAATTAGATTTGGCTGTTTAATTTGAATCCTAACTCGTATGTAAATATAAGATCTGAAAATATTACGCATCAATTTACACTAATACAGATAGGTTAAATTTCAGTAGCATCCATTCTCACCTCTAAACTCCAGTAACTTTTTTTTACAATTGCCTTGTTTATTCCAATTTCGTCTATATCATTAAACTCAATTCTGAAAATGTTTTCTTTCACACCTCCAGTACTATCCCAAAACTCTATTAAAATTCACGTTCCGAAACCACAACACTATAATTTACGCGCGGATGTACTTATCCAAGATATATATGAGGTCAACTTAATAAAATTGTTTACTTCATATCTCAGTATAAAAATTATTAATTTAATATCTAAATCATTTAAAACATTCTTTTTTGAATTATTGTACACATTGTTGCAAGGTTTATGCATCTATAAATAGATTTAAGTGTTTTTTATAGTTTACGCATAATTATATTGTTTAAGCAAGTCCGATTTATCCAATATCTCAATTGAAATAATTGTTCTCACTCAATGAAATAAATAATAGAGCTCTTCCCAAATATATTTACTTTGTTTCACAGTAATCCCAAATGCAGCACTACGTTTTAAAAATTCTAGATACATTTACTATGTTTACAATTAATCCCAAAAATGTCAATTTCATTAAAAACTATTAGCTTAAGTTTTGTAAATGCCAAAAATACCTTGGTTATAAAATAATAAAAAAAAAATAGAAAGAAAATAAAATTATGGCTCTCCAAATTTAAAACTCATGTGTAATTAGAGTATTAGTGAGTTATAACATTCAAATTTTTAATCATGTTCAAAATTTTATGGGGATGTCTATAATTTCATATATTAACTAATGGTGGTAACTAATGAGTTAGGTGTTTTTGGGATTAACGACAAACATAATGGGTATATCTAAAATTTAGAAAACGTAGTAGGTATATTTGAGATTAAGATAAAACAAAATGAGTATATTTGGAAAAATTCATAAATAATAATAAGTCAAGTTTGATTTCAATTTGAAAGTGGGACCCGACAAATAGAAGGCCTATAAGATATTGTGTGATTCTCCTGATTTCATTATCAAAAATATCCATCCCCTGTGTGTCTATATCTATAAATCAGATATTTCTTCAAAAAAAAAAAAAAACACTCTACTATATGCTTGGCCCTACAGCTTTTACAAAACATTAACAGCAGATTTCTTTGGACTTCAATATACTGTATTTTTGTCTAATATGAACCAAATTAAAATAATAAATATAGAAAAGTAATAACCAATAATTTCGACCACGTTATCACCACTTGGTTAATCGGCGGGAGGTTCAAATTCCAAGTGGGATAAAGATAGTTACCTCATTTAAAAATATAATTTTTAATTTTAACACTAATTTTAAAATTTTTAATGAAAAATATTCAATTAATTATTTTTATTATTTTAAATATCTATCGTGTATTTTATTATTTAATAATATTTTTTACAAAAAATTTACGATATTGATAATAAAAATTTAATTTTCCTTGGTGACATTTTTATCATTTTAATAAAAAAAATTTAACACCCATTAACATGCCCTTCACCTAAATGATATGCCTTAATGTGTACATTTACAATTTTGTCAACAGTTCTCCCCCATTTACTGGGAAGGTGATTAACTTAAGTTGGCCTAAAAATATATTTTCTAAAACTTTTTGGTTTTTCATTACAAAAATGTTAAGTTAGTGTATTGAATCTATAAATAAAATTTTACCATTTTTGAATATTTTAATTTTTTTTAATTTTTTTAAACACGTTGTCATAATTTTTGGAAAATTACAACAATGATTATTTTAAAAATACTTTAAAATACCAAAAAATAGCGAAACTTGATTTATTGATTGAGTACACCTAGCTAAATATATTTTTAAAGAAAAAATTGACAAAAAATACCAGAAAATTTATATTTTTTGGTCAATCTAAGTAAAAACTTACTTAGATGGGACTAAGAGAAACAGCCCATATTTGTAGAATCGCACAGCTATGCAGGTAAGAAGCAAAACTAGCAAAAACAATTGAATTTACTTTCCCAGAACAAACCAATTTCAACTTTCATGGAAATCTGTACCGGACTTCCTCCTCGTCAATTTCATTTTGATAATTTGAACAGACCATGATTTCATACTATGGTACCGTGCAATGCCTTGATTTTTGTTTGTTTATTTTATGTTATAAACATTTTTACGATGTGTTTTTAATCCATATATCAAGATTTCCTATTTTCAAAAATTTTTACATATTTATTTTTATTTTTAAAAATCAATTTCAAGGAATGTAAGTCATTTTTCACTCTTAAAAACCTTATTTTTAGTTCCGCATATATCTTTTTTTTTTTAGAAATAAAAGGCAAATATATAAAACCAATCAAAAAAGTACATACAAAGTATTGATAAATCCTAGTACACCGACTAAATACATTTAAGAAAATATGTTTATGGAAACTAAAAATAACGCATGGATAAAAACATGAATGTCATCGCATGTATAAAGGTGAATTTGAACCCCCAAATAGTATTTGCGGGTCAAAAATTCATCGCGCTTTTTTTATATTAAAATTCAAGCTAACTAAAATTTTGATGCTTACAAATTGTCCATTCCATTTTTCAAAATTGGGGTTCATTTGTCATTCGATAAAAAAAAATCCGCCTCTTGTTTTTACATGTATAAAGGTTTTTCGAATAATTTTTATTTATGATTATTTCAAACAAGATGAATAACTTAGATTTTAAAAAATTACATTGACAGCAAAAACCTAATATTTCTACTTGTGTTTGTGGAAAACGTTTACACCCAATCACCTCACTATCCCATGTTCAGGAGTTTTAGTCTTCACTTTAATATTATAAGATAAAGTATCAAAATTTAAAATAGAGTTAATTTATTAAGAAGTTGAAAAGTTTCAGGAGCTTGATTTTTAAGAATCAAGATAATGTATAAAGATTTAAATGGAGTTAATTTATAAAAAAAAGTTGAAAAGTTTCATTAGCTAAATCAGATGGAAAATGAAATGTTGTAAAAGTACGATTCACAACATAATAATAAAAACTCACTGCCTATTCTCTTTGAGGAATAATTTAATAGAAATTTTTACTATTTTAAATTTGAGCTTGTGATTTTGTGAAATCTAAAGTTCTAAATAATCCAAAATATATTTCGGTGGTGTTTGGAAAATCATAAAACTTTCGCAACTAAAATTTGTTGATTTAAAATTTTTTCACTACTGGTAACTATCCTATTTTAAATCATTTTTTAACATTTTTTATACAACGTTTATACTTTTTAATCATTTTTACACAATTACCTGTGTAATTAAACTATATATTTTTAACTTTATTATTTTATTTCTCATAATTGGCCATATCATATCATATCAATTTTCACTAATTTAAAAACTTTTCATAAGAAAATTTATTATTTCTCAAACACACCATTCATATGTAACATTTAAGTAGGAATCAAAAATTTTCACCATAGAGTAATCATAATATACCTTAAAATTAAAATAATGTGACAACACATATTAACCTACTAAAACTTTTAATAATTAAGTTTAATGCATGTATATATTTTAAAATAATTTCAATTGATAATACATATAATATATTATAGATAAATCGTTTGTATTTTACAAAATCACAATAGTTGCCTTCAAATCAGCGTTTCTACTTTTTGGAAAGTGGGAAATATTTCCGCTGCGTCGCTGCCACGTTCTCAATCCTTCTAATTGTTACTCCAGTTGCATCATATCACTCTTTTATCAAAATTTAAAATTTTCTATAATTTTTTCTCACTTTTTAAAATGTTACCAAACAAACCCTAACCAAGAATATCGAGATAGTTCCAAAAAAGCTTAAATGCTTGGAGGAAAATAATTTTTCTTTGCTAATTTTGGCTAATAAAACAAATATGAGATTTTATAAGGTGGCAATTTGCAAAATGCAAAATTTTAATTGTTACAGGCATAGGCTTATGAAAAGGGCATGCTGATAAAATTGCCCGGGTCAGCTTGCGCGTATCATCTAGGATGCTTCTCGGAATGCGAGACGAACCAGCAGCTGTGCCACGCCCTCCTCCGACTGGAGCCTTGCGGGCCCCATTAGTTTCTCAATTGGAAGTCATCACAGCCATTGATCATTTACACCGCTCTCCGTTACGGAACTTTGAGTTGCCTATAAATTCCGACTCGTAGCTGCCGTTCGAACTTGGGACGCGCTCAGGCTTTTAGCTGTCACCGAGAGAGAGAGAGAGAGAGAGAGAGAATGGCAGAGCAGCTGACGGAAGAACAGATCTCCGAATTCAAGGAGGCTTTCAGCCTCTTTGACAAGGACGGAGATGGTGAATTTCTTTACCTCGGACTCTGAATTCGTTTTTTAAGAAATTTTTTAATGCGTTTTTGACCTTTTTTTAACCCTCCTACGGCCTCATTTTCGTTAGGTTCCGACTTCTGGTGTTTGGATGCTGTTTTTCTTTGCAATGAGGTTAATTGAAGCGGAGTCTCTCGACTCGCTTATAGTCGGATTTTTAATGCATTCTAGTTGGACTTTTGTTTGGATCTGATCATTGATTGGGCCCTTTTGGCGATTTTGTCATTCTCCGAGCATTTCTTCGTTCCATTCTGTATTGTTTGCATTTTGGATGATAGATCGTTTGTTTGGATATATCTTGCGCGTCATGGATCTGAAACGGATGATTTTGTGTCTGTTAGAATCTCCTGATGTTGTCAATTTTCTGAAATTATTTTGGATTTCCTGTTGTTGCTGCAGCGGAAAGCTGAGGTTTCTAAGACTTGTTTGCATCATATTCGTTGATGGAAGCTGTCGCCCTCTTTGTTGGCAACTTAAATTTTGTTGGTTTTTGGTTATTTCTAATATCATTATCTTGATTGATGATTACTACCGACATCGTCATATTTATCTGTCGATACCTTGGGATTGGATTGTTCCTCCTTTTTTTCCCGTTCGGGTCTGCTTTTGTTGTTCTGGCCATTTCGAAGTTTGCGTCTTCGTTATATGTTTCGGGTATCTTATTATATTTTGCAAAAGCGTTTGATGACTTGATCTTATTCATTTTTTCAAAATTTAAATATCGGTAAATCTTCAGACGAGCCACAAGGCTTTAAGAAAATTGCCCATAGACCATTCAAAACTGCTCCATGCTACGGAACCTTCTCTGATCTCTGAAACTTCTAAATTAGTTCCACGCACTGGTAGTAGTTACGTAGATTTATTGCTGTAGCCTTGATGGCTTGTACCTCTACTTAGAATGGCAAACATACTGTCACGCGCTTTGCTGTCTTGAATAATAGGGGCTTCATATTGTCTTTATGTGATACAAAACTAGAAAAGGGATTGTACGACTAGGTCATCTATTCTTTTGATGTGACATTTCGAATTAGATGTAGCCAATCCAATGCGAACTAGGGAGTTGTGGAAAGGAGTATGCTATGATTATGTTTTTCCATAAATAAACAAAGCATTGGATTTTTTATTCAGAGCAGTGATTGCATTCTTTCCTTCACCGAGATCATATTTTTCTTCCATACAACTCCAAATGAAAAGATAGTGCTAAGTGTACCCTTAGTTTCATTTGCATGTTCTGTTTGAGATAGACTGAATCCACTTCGATCTTTTCTTTTTGATGAAAAGAATCTATTTCGATGTTGTTTACCTTAGCTTGTGTATAAACTGTCTATATTTCTGATTGTTGTTTGTGGAATTGCCATTATCTCATTTGAATTTTTAAGATTGGAGCAAATCAATTTTACGGAATCACTGTGGCCATCTCCATTAGCCAATCCCACCTAGGTGGGAAATGGATTATGATGACGACAACAACTGTGGCTATCTCCATTGTCTAGTGCAAGTGTTATGGTTAAATTTGTTATTGTTAACAATGAAAAAGAGAAATATTTTATTTTTGGAGATGTTATTAAGTTTCATGGTTCTTTTCTTTGAGTTGTGGCTTTAAACTACTATGGGGGTGTTTGGCAATTGAAAAAAAATGTCTTGTTAAAACTTTTCAATCTTAATCATTTTTTCACATTTTCCTATACAATATCTTATTTTTCAATCATTTCTACACAACTATCCACACAATTAACCTATTTATTTTAACTTTATACTCTTTAATACTCATCATTACCCCTATCATATCACATATTTTGACAACTTTTACTCTACAAAACTTTTCATCAAAAGTTTTATTCATTACCAAACACATCTTATATTAGGAATCATTTATTCATTTTAGCTTCTCCTTGGCATGTTAATGTTTATGCTTGATAGGTTGGTAATATGATGTTTTGAGATCAACATCATATTGATTATTGAGTGATAGATTGTATGTGTTTAGACCTAAGTAGGTGAATTGGACTCACTGTGGTCCAGCATATGATTGGAAATGGAAAAGGAGGTGGTTTCTTGTGATGCAACCAGTCATCTTTAGTCTTCAGGACTAAGTGCATTGTACCAGGTTACCGTGGTGTAGTCTTATGATCATGCACAATTGTTCAGCCTGTCATGACAACCTTGAGAGATATCTATTCATTAACTGTAACTCCTCCTATGATCTGCCTTCCGTGTACCAATTGACTGTCAAAACTATTTCATTTGATATTTGCATTGTGTTTGGTTCAAACTTTGTGGAGAACATGTAGTTAGTATCACTACCTGGAAATTATGCTTGGGCTTGAAAAAATGGTGGTTATCTGTGTGTGACTGCAATATCGGCGCCAAGACATTCAGCAAAAGTAATGGAGTGAAAATATTTTTTTCTCTCCCTTTTGTTTTCATTTTCTGGGAAATGAACTTCCAATATTTGAACTCTTTCTTTTTAGATATTCGTTTTTGTTCTTTTGTTGTTTTTTGTCTTTGAGATGGAGTGCAGTATGCTCATGTTTGCTTTTGCATTGCACTTTCAAGATATGTTAATGAAAAGAAATTCACGAAATTTTGGTGCAAAGGGGGATGTCAATTCCTGGCATAATTATGGCCCCCCAGAATGGTAACAGTCCAAGCTGTTTTATGCAACTGTTTCAGGATAACTTGGTTGCTACTAGTAGGATTTTCTTTTAATGGACATCAGAAATATCTATGCAGGTTGCATCACTACTAAAGAATTGGGAACAGTGATGAGGTCTTTGGGGCAAAATCCAACTGAAGCTGAGCTCCAAGATATGATCAATGAGGTTGACGCTGATCAGAATGGAACAATTGATTTCCCTGAATTTTTGAATTTGATGGCTCGGAAAATGAAAGTGAGTTCAACTAGCATTCTTCATTTGATATAGATGATACGCATGTGCATTTCATGATTCGAGCTGTTGTTTTTGGCATGTTTATTTTCTTGTTCAATTACTTTAATTCATTTGTTCTTTTGCTTCACTTTTTGTATATATTTTGGAAATTAAAGACCTGTTGTGGAAGTAAAAATCTTAGAGTTTGGAATTTCAAGATAATTCTTTCTTTATTGTGAATTCCGTTTGTTATTTAATAATAGTTATGATACCCTAATTTTAAAAATTTTCGCACGTATAATTTTGAAATGGCATATGGATAATTATTATTGTTTTAAATCTGATATGAATCAATGTCTCATCTTGTTTATGGGGGCTGCCGCATTTTTTAAATATGAAATCTTGGGTGAATCAATGCCTTATCTTGTTTATGAGGGATGCCACATTTTTTGAATATGAAATCTTGGGTGAATTAATGCCTCATCTTGTTTATGAGGATTGCCTTAGGTAGAGCATGGCATATGGTTGAAGCTGCAGTAAATAGTTCATAGCATACGGTTGATGTTATTATAAAGTATGAAATACTAAATTGCAAGTGTTAAGTTTTTGGTTGTTGTTATTATTATTATTTTTTTTTGCTGCAACCGAGAAGGTTTTGCCTTTCGCACCTGCTTGTTATTGGTGTGTGATCAATTAATTCAACTTGTCCATTGTAGGTAGCATGTTGCAAAGCAATAATGTTTATTATGTGAGGACCATTAGTAGAGATACTATATGTTCTCAGTTAAAATAAGTTTACATCAAGGCTCAGCTTTAAGTGTTTACTTTTTTACCTTAGTAATAGATGAAATTACTAGACATCTCTAAGAAGAAGTACCTTGGTGTTTGTTATTTGCAAATGACATTGTTCTTATAGATGAAACTAAAGAAGGACTAAATTTAAAATTAAATAGGTAGGTAGATGCTTTAGAATCTAATGATTTTAGAATTAGTCGCACAAAAATTGAATACATGAAATGCAATTTTAATATTAGTGAGAACCCAGTTGAGGAACTAATTGAGATTTTGGATCAAGTAATAACAAGAACTAATAACTTCCAGTACCTAAGATCAATAGTTCAAGAGAACAGAGAAATCGAGAAAGATATAATACACAGAATTCAAGCAGAATGGAAGAAATGAAGAATTGCATCATGAATTTTATGTGACCGTTGAGTTCTAATTAAACTAAAAGGAAAATTCTATAAGACTGAGATTAGACTTGCTATGCTTTATGGGGCAGAATGTTGGGCAGTTAAAGAACAATATATACAAAAAATAAGTGTAGCGAAAATAAGAATGTTAAGGCGGATGAGTGGTAAAATAAGAAAAGATCAAATTAGGAATGAAATAATTCGAGAAAACTTAAAAGTAAAACTAATTTGTGATAAAATGAGAGAAAATAGATTAAGATAGTTTGGTCATGTTAAAAGGAGGCCTAAAGTAGCACCGGTTAGGAGAACAGAGTTTATCCAAGTAGAAGGTGGTAGGAGAATGAGAGGAAGACTCCAAAAAAATATGGATGGAAGTAATTAAACAAAATTTAAAAATATTACAAATTATAGAAAATTAAGTCTTAAATCGCCAAGAATGGCGCAACAGAATCCACGCAGCTGACCCTACCTGGGTGGGAAATGGCTTATGATGATGACGACGACCATGACCACTTGATTGATGGTTTGGATATAAGATAAACTCCAATAATTGGAATTTAGTGTCCTTCAGTTCGTATAGATTTGGTGCTGGGATAGTGGGGTTAACTTTAATGTGGATGAGTGTGATGGGTAGTGTAAAATTGACAGAATGATTGACTGGTTTGGTTATACTGTTGAGTGTTGACTAATCCTGTCTCGGCATAAAATCCTAACTAATAGTGTGACCTTAGACTGGATTGTTGTTTGCAGGAGCTCCAATTTTATTTTTTGTTGAACAAACGAAAGTAAAATCATGTACATGGAATATTGATCTATGAGCTAAAGGTCTTATGTGTCCTAAATATGTAGATCAAGAATCATTAAAAGTTTTAAAATTACAAAATACAACAGATTGGATGTATTTGTATCAATCATATTCAAGACTATGATGACCTTGCTTAATAGAGTTTCATTTGCAAATTTATAGTTCTCTTTATTGATGAAATAGCAAAAGTATTGGCTAGGCACTCAACTTCGCTCCCAAACCTTAAAATAGTTGGATCAAACAATCAAAATGCATTTCAAATTTGTGCACAGATTTGGATGTAATAAGCATATGTCCTCAGAAATATCTAATCAACTCAAGAAATTAAGCAAAGAAAGAAATTGAAATGGTTGACTTTCATATATAGTGCATTTAACTATAGAACTTAATCAGATTCCATGTCCATTATGGGCATGGCATAAAAGAATCTTGATGAGTAAATTGTAGGTTAGGTGAGGTGCAAAAGTGGTTATGATTGACTTAGTAATAGTGGTCAACAGTTGGCCACTTTAATTCTTGAACTAGAAAAGTTCTTTATTAAGTCATGTCTAGAATTGACAAGCCTGATGTTGTTCTACTTGCAAATTTGCAGATCATTTGTTTATGAAGGTGAGTGATCGACAAGGTGTTCAGTAGCATGATGGAGATAGGAATGTGCACTAGGATTTCAATGCAATGCTGGTTATAAAACTCAGCAGGAATGGGCAGCAGTCATGTAGCTGACATCCATTAGTTGGAGAGTAGCTTTTGGCACTGATGATTATGATTTAGGTGTGTAGTGTTTTTCCCAAAAGAACTACCTTTATCAGTAGTCTCTTTGCCAAAATTAGAGTTGCGACTTATATGGGTATTATCTACGTTGAGCTGCTTAAGTGCAATTTGTCCTTTGCGGCCCTAGACTAATTTTGGGTAGAACATAAAGTGATAAACTTCAAAAACCTTTCTAATTTTGCTCAAGCATGAGTTTCATGTATTTCATTCTTCTACTATTTGTAGGGCTTAGTTATGTTGTACTAGATTATTCCTCGAGTCTAATCTCCTATCATTAATCCTTGGTTGGGCTTGGATTGACCTCAAACGACTTCCTCAACCTTATTTTGTTTAGGAATACAAGAAAGAATGATTAAGATGAATAAAGCAAAAAGAAAAGGCAATGGTAGCTTTACTACAGGTCACTTGTACTAGAAATGGATCCTAGTGAGAAGGGTTGGATTAATATAGGGCCTAGGTTAACCTAACCCTAATCTTACTTGGAAACCTCTTGCTCAACCTTATATATTATACTAGGTCAAGGGTAATGAGTTTCATGTATTTCACTCTTCTACTATGTGTAGGGCTTCGTTATGTTGTACTAGATTATTCCTCGAGTCTATACTCCTGTCATTAATCCTTGGCTGGGCTTGGATTGACCTCAAACAACTTCCTCAACCCTATTTTGTTTAGGAATGCAAAAAAGAATGATTAAGATGAATAAAACAAAAAGAAAAGGTAATGGTAGCTTTACTATAGGTCACTTGACTAGAAATGGATCTTAGTGAGATGCCTAGACTATGAGTGAAATTAGGGGTGTAAGTGGGTTGGGTTATAGGGCCTAGGTTAACCTAATCCTAATCTTACTTGGAAACCTCTTGCTCAACCTTATATATTATACTAAATCAAGGTTAACTCAACCTTAATCTTAATCTTTAGCAAATGGAGCAAAGCTAGGGCTGGCCTTAGGTTGGGTTTAACTTGGTTGTACATGTTGGAATTATGGGTTAAGTTTAAAAGATTGATATTTTCTACAAACATTGCAACCCCAAGTTAGACGACGTTGAATTTAAATGTTTACTAAAATATTTGGTTAATAAATTAAATTAAAGTATAAGTTGTCATGATTGAAAATAAAAGTGAAGTATGTAGGTTAGAATTTTTCTGATTTTTATTAAAATATTATGTGTACGAGTCAGACATGATTAATCCAACCTTGACCATGGTTTTGAATATCGGCAGTATCGGATCCGATATTGTTGTATTGTATCTGTATCGTCACTTACCTATACGCTATACACCCATGAATCGTAGTAGGGTTAGCATTTTATCCCTTATCGGCCTCATTCGGGCCGTATCGGGTTGGGGTGTATTAGTCAGCATATGGATCTTTGGACGGCGCTGTTTTCAATTTTTTTTTCCTATATGCAATTTTTCCAAGCAATTTTCCACCCCTACAAGATACTGTCATCATTTTCGAAACCACCCATGCAATGAAGTCACATTAGAAACTAGATTTCAGCTTGTTTTCATCCGATTTTAGGGGAAAAGGGGGGGGGTGGGGGGGCGGGGGGTTTGTTTGGGTCCAAAAATTGGAATTAAAACTCCTAAAAACACCTTTTTCTCCGCAAATTCATCATTGTTGTGAGTAGAGAAGAGTGATTTCGACCAAATTGAAGCTACCAATGTGAAGAAAAACCAGTTATTTGCGAGAATTTCAGATCTAGCAACAAGAACCCGTTTTAGGGAAAACTACATAAGTTAAGATTTTCTTGTTTATTTGGTTATAAACTTCAGACCTGCATGTGATTCATGTATATCATTCTATTATTGTGCAAGATCTACAATTTTTAATTTTTTTAGAAATAAATAATTCCGAAAATTAGAAATTATTATTATTTTTCTTGCTGATTCATTTTTCCATCTTGAGATAAACATAAAATCTGCATTTTACCTCTGTTTTCAGCCTAGATCAACATTTTAAAAAAATTTTAAATCATTTTTTAATTTTTAGAAATAAATAATTCCGAAAATTAGAAAATATTAATTTTTCCTTGCGGATTCATTTTCTCATCTTGAGATAAAATTGAAGTATGCAATTTACCTCTGTTTTTAAGTCTACATCTATGATTTTTTATTTTAAAATTATTTTAAAATTTTGTAGAAATAAATAATTCCAAAAATTAGAAAATTTTAATTTTTTTGTTGCTGATTCATTTCTTGAGATAAAAATAAAACCTGCATTTTGCCTTTGTATTTTGAGTATAGATTATTCTAAATTTTCATATTTAAAAACCATATTTTCTTAAATATTGCTATTTCATTTTAGATTTCATTAATACTTAATTTTCTTAAATTCTCTATGTATTATGTTTATGTGAAGATTAAATTAAAAATTTCGATGGGCAAAGGCCAAGAAAATGATAGTATAGATATTAGATGGAAATTTGGAGAAAGAGTTGGAACTGGATGATAACAAATTAGATATATGCAAATTTTGTAGAAAAATTTATTGTTTCAAATTTCTCTTCATGTTTATTAGTTAATTTCAGCAATATACTTTTTATTTCTAGTTGTAATATTCCATATAAAAATCATAGTACATGTATTCTGTAAATAGCTACTTAGAAGAGAAAATGGACCAATACACCGTCCTATACATAGTAAAAATGTAAACTAATTATATATTCTTTCATTTCTCTTTTTTTTTTTTGAATTTATTACATATTTTTTCATATTTTTTTGGGTTAAAAAAAATTCTCTCCGATATGGTCTCATATGGATACGATGCGCCCATATTGTATCGTTTTTGGAAGGGGGCTGATGCACCCCTTGATATCAATATTCAAAACCATGACCTTGACCATTTTTTAAAGATTGGGCTAAGAATTGAACCACCCTGGTCTTGGGTAAGCCAAGTATATGCCCAACCCATGCAAAAGTGGATCAGGTTGACCCACTCGAGAATGTAACATGGATTTGGTTTTTCTTTTGATCTAAACATGCTTTCTTGGCTTACCCAAGACCATTTTTTAAAGATTGGGCTAAGAATTGACCCACCCTGTCTTGGGTAAGCCAAGTACATGCCAAACCGAGGCAAAAGTGGGTCGGGTTGAGGCTGGGTCATGAGACGGCTTGACCCAATTTTCACCCCTTAATTCTTAAGAATTTAACACAATTTTTTTTTTTTTTTATAATCTAAACCTGCTTTCTTCTACTAATTTACTAGACTGCAGAATGTTCTCTTCTTACCAATTTCGCTACCTTTTGATCTTCTGCTAATTTTTTCCCACATAATCATATATTATTGTAAATATATATGATCAATAATCTAGCTGCAGAGTTAGAATCATGTAAGCATATTCTTTTACAATATATGCATAATGCTTAATCCTTGGCTTACATGCAGCCTGCTTTATTAAGTTTTCTGCTTTTGGAAGTTAACTAAATAAATATCTTCTTGTCAAAGTGGTTACTAGGTCATATATCATCGCAACATTGAAGATAGCATCCTCCCTTATGTCTTCTTGTTTCCCAAATGTTTATCCTCCATTGGCATTCTCATCCTCTTATATCTTCCATGTGTGTTTATTCAAGTCTCTTTACTGCATTCTCTCTCTGTTATTCTATTTGCTAACCCGTTGATGTAATTTTGAATTATATGCAACTCTATACTGTTCAATAGAGAAATTGGATTGCAACATGATGATATTGGGGCTGTACACCAGGCATGTTTTTTTCCAATTCGGCCAGGTCCGGTACTAGAAAAAACTTGGTTTTGGATTTTTTAAAAAAGTACTTGTTGTATATTAGTACTGGGTTTAACCTGACTTTGAGCAAATTAGTACCGGGTTGAGAATACTCTAGTACCACCAAAAAAAAACCCGCACAATGTTGTCTTTGCGTGGAAACTAATAAGGTGCGGATTGTGTGGTGCTGTATTGATCTAGTTCGAAGGGAATATATTAAGGACATTTATAATATTCAATGTGATCCATTTTTATCATGCATAAAAAATGAAGTTAATCGTAGTATTGATGAGCCATATTTACTTTAGATATATTTATAAAAATTCTAAATTCATGCATAGATGAATTAGAATTTAATAATACTTTTTAGACTTATTTATTCATATAAAAATATTTTAGAATGTTTAAGTGATAAAAATACAGCTGTGAAGTTGATAATCTATTTTATTACATTGATTTTTCATATTTGAAAACTCATAATTCTGAAGCTCAAAGAAATTAAAATTTCATTATACTGTTTTGTTTTTTATTTTGCTATTGTAAACTTGTACATATACTTCTATGTGCCTTTCCTTTTAATTTTCAATTCTATTTGTAATTATTATTTTGCAAAATATTTTTATTTTTGTAAATTTATTTTAAAGTTTATTGCAAAAACTTTCTTCATATAATTATTTTAAAATTTATATTGATGGTACAAGATTTATTATTGGGTTGAACCCGGATCTTAATATGTGAGACCAAAATATGTATTGGATCCTGGGCGGGTAAAGGAAAACCTGCTTTGTGTGCACCCCTAGGCATGACTAATGGCTTTGTCGATCATTGTTTAAATTTCAGCACACCACTCTCATTCATTACTCTCAATACGCCTATTTCATTCATTATTTTTCATTTAATTTGCGGTGGTGAAAAGTAAAATTTCAATGCTCTGCTTAGATAATGTATTTTAAAATATAATTAAATTTCATGAAAAAAAATCTAAATCGACGATTTGCTGACCGTATTAAAAGTAATATTAATTAAGAGATTCATACAACCTAATTTAATGTATGTAGGAAAAGTATTTTAAATAATTTAGAAAATGGTTATGATTTAGTGCAACCTATGTCCATCCTCCTCTTTGTGTTTTAATTAAAATTTTTTTAATATCTAGAACATTTAAGATGTTCATCAATGTGTATTTTTGTTAATGACGCAAAAAATTATGGATATTATCTATGCTATTTATTTCTTAATTTTAATTGCTGTATAATAACTCTGAAAAGGTGTTGAATCTTTAAAATATAGAATATTTTAGTTAAAGCGATATTTGAAATTATAATAAATATCTATTAATAAAGATAATGGATAGTTTAAATTTTAAATATAATTTTTTTTTTAAAAAAAAGCAAAGGGAACGTCTCCATGACTCCATGTACCTTGCTTTCATTAGATGATACCTCTTTAAATAATACGAAACATAAGTCACTTATTGAAGCGTTTGATATATGAGGAAAAAATTGGTGAAAACTTAATAAATGAATAAAAATGTTCCTTAATGATGAAAGGAAAGATTAAAAAACTAATAAAAAAATTAGATCATTCCATAACCTAAGTTGGTCAATTTTGATTTTAACACTATTTTCTAAACCCAGCTTGGACGGGTCTTGCTCTAACATGGATCGGAATTAGTGGCATAGGGTTCGGTACGGGGTTCAACCCGGACTGGAATATAAACTGCCAGCATAGGTACTGGATCCGAGCTGGGTAAAACCCGCCAGGTGTGCACACGTAGACATGATATATTCCTCTTACATATTGATTGGTGTGAATGACCTGAAAAAAATGCTGAGGAACTAAGCAAACAATGAATGAACTGATTGTCATGCTTGCTTTCTATAACTATATATTTGGCTGCAGCCATTCCATGATGTTCCTGTGAGAGCACTGATTGAAGCGTGTGTGGGTTTATTTTTATGGGTGGTTCCACATTGATAAAAGATTTTCGTCTGGGCACTTTTGTATATGTATGCTCTGTTTGGTTTCTAAGCTTTCTGCCTTTTGCATGTGCAATCGCATTTACAAGGCAACTAGCCACAATTGCTGAAATAAATATATTACTTCCTATGCTAATTCTTTCTGTCTTTTTGTTTTGATCTTTACTTGTGAAGGACACTGATTCAGAGGAAGAGCTGAAGGAAGCTTTTAAGGTCTTCGACAAGGACCAGAATGGTTTCATTTCTGCTGCAGAGGTATTGTGCGACATTCCCTTCTCATATTTGAGCACACGTCCTGCTACAAAAGAAACTGTGGAACCCTTGTTACATCTTATTTCATATATCATATCACAACCGATGTTGTCAAAACCAAATCAGTAATCAAGCCATGGATTAATTGGTTTGTTTCAAACTGGTTTAACCGTTTGATCAATCTGCTTTGAACCATTAATTTATTGTTGTACAAATTATTTTTATTTATATTTTAAATATATTTCAGTGATTTAATTTTAAAATTTATAGTTTGAAATCATTAGAGAATTCATACATGGATTAGATCTTTGATTTTAATTGAAATATCATATGATTACTTATGAGTATGCGCAATATGTAGTATATTACATCTTACCAAAACTATCAGAGAGAATAATATAGATCACCAACCGGTGGCAATTGGACCTGGTTGGTCACTGGTTTCCAGTTGGACCACCTGGTCCGATCTGGTTCTTTTATCATTGATCACAACAATCGTTTGAGACTGTTGCTGAGGTCCAAGTCCAGTGCTCATGCCTGGCCTTCTATATTTAAACAAGTTGATTTTCTGTGGCTCTGCCAAGTTGACAGCTGGGATGTAGTATGGTGAAATGAAACTAGGATTTTCTTTGTTTTTTACCCAACTAGGACCATCAAATTCTTAGGGATGGGAGAGACCAGTATTTGGTGAAATGCACCAACCGAACGGAAAGACCTGTGAAGAATAAATTAACCCAAATGCTCTCAAATGAGGAAGATGAAGACTTCCTATAAAACTAGAGAGCAAAAAAATTTGATTCAGGCAGAGTCCCAACTTAATTTTATAAAATAACCCAACTGAAGTCTTGCCTCTGTGAGTGGTGTGCTTTGAATGAGCTAATATGCATTCTCTCAAAACTGGTTTGCTGTAAGAGATTGCTGATTATACGCATGGAAATTGAGCAGCTTCGGCATGTTATGACCAACCTTGGAGAGAAGCTGACGGATGAGGAGGTTGATGAGATGATCCGAGAAGCAGATGTGGATGGCGATGGTCAGGTGAACTATGAAGAGTTTGTGAGGATGATGTTGGCCAAATGATATTATGGATGCAGCAGTTCATCGCTCTGATGGATAGAATTGTAGTGTAGCAGGAACGGCAGTAGCAAACGGTTCCTTCTTTTATGTTTTTAGCAGATTTTTGCCGTGTTATGTTCTTAGAAGATTTTTGCCTTTTGTTTTCTAAATATGAAAATTAAGACGCTGACTACACAGGATATACGCGTTTGACTCTATGGAATGTTTGCCAGAGGATTTTTCTCCTTAAATCGAGGGTTTTGATTCCACTGCTGTGGGCAACGCACCGCAACCTCCATGCTGCCCTCTGGATTGTGGGTATGTGACTTGTTGTGATTGAGCCCATTTAGTGCACCCGGGCGCAAAAATTCATTTTTAAAATTTTTTTATATAATTGTTAATCTAGGTGTATTTAACATGTGTATCAATTTTTATCATTTTTGGATACTTTTAAATATTTTTTGATTTTTTAAAATTAGTGGCATTTTCATAATTTATGAATTTCGAAAATTTCAAAAATGCCATTGATTTTAAAAAGCAAAAAATATCTAAAAAATCTAAAAATGATAAAAATTGATATACATGTTAATACACTTAGATTAACAGTTGTATAATTTTTTAGAAAAAATAAAAAATAGGTGAAATGCATCGGGTGCATTTAGTGGGTCGCTGTTGTGATTGGATTTAAGGCACTCGTAATGTTTAAAATGATTAATAATCAAAATATAAGAAATCATTTTCTTTTAAAACGTATGTTTACATTGCCATATAAAGCTCTACAAATTCAAAAGATGCGCACAAATCACTTTTTACTAGAATTTTTATTTGATATGATTTAAGTAAATAAGTTTACGTTTTTTTATGTTGTCATTTAAATTTTCTTAAATTTTTATTTGCCCTTTTGTTGTGGACATTTAATTCCATATATATATATATTTTTTTAAATTCATCTATATATAAATTTATCTAGTTTATTTTTGTTTACTTCGACATTCTTTATTTACGGCGGAAATTTATACTCTAGGTTTGGCTTTTCTGCTTTTTTCATTTATCTCACTTTTCTTCATTTATAATAATAATTATTATTTACTTGTTGCTAATCTATTGAATGGTCTGGGGAATCCAAAATCTGGATTGAAATACGTAGTAGTGAAAATCAAAACTCTCAAATTTTTTTTTTTTTGATCATGTGGTTTTTAGCTACGTGCTACGTAGAGGAAATCAACCTCTTACAGTTAGGGGTGAGAATCGAGACGGGTCATATTGGGTTAAGGTTTGTTAAATCCTAATTCTACTTTTTAAAAATTGAGTTCGACTTTTTTTTTTTTTATATATCGGGTTAGGACAAGGTCGGTTTGACCTTTAGTTTTTTTTAATAGTTTCCGAGACAAACTTCGGGTTAGTATTAAACTAGTTTTAGGATAGCGGATTGGGTTGAAAATACAGGTCAAATAAGATAATTTTAAGAATTTATATACTTATCAAATATAAATATACATCTATACTAAATTTAAATATTATATGCTTCAATAGTTTATTGATTATTAAAAAATACATAATTAAGAAAACGAAACATTTAGAAATATAGTATAAATTTATTAAAATAGGTTAATATACAATTACATATAAAGGTTATATATGTACAATTTTTTTTATTGATTCTTATATTGTTTTCTAAATAAATTAATTTGTCTATTGTTGATAGACTTGATTATAAAAAAGTGAAATTTTTGAAAGAAAATAATAATAATATTTAAGTATAAACTTATAATTTTTAATAAATTAATATATGTGGGCGGGTTAAGATATGATCGACTTATGCTGACTTTATTTTTAAATTCAAATTGAAATTTTTAATCATTCCTTATACCGGGTCAAAAATATATTGATTTTATCCAGCCAAAAATAGATCGGGTCAAAGCCATGTCACAGGTCGACCCGACCCAATTCCGATCCCTACTCACAACTTTGCAAAACTGGCTTTTTTGTACTTGGGGGAAACCAACATATGGTGGGGATTTTCCCCAACATGTATATTTCATTTTTTTATATACAGATTTTGTTTCTTGTAAGTCTGGGTGAGTTGTGCTGGCCCTTTTGTTTTTTATTTTTGGTGGGACAACTAGCAGACTTAATGTCAAAAAAAAGAAGAAGAATAATAATAATAATAAAATAATAATATTAACTAGTAGTAGTAGTACTAATACAACAAACCAACGATAACTTTTTGCGAAAAATTCCTGCTCGCTCTTTCCGTGCTCCTGGTCTGCAGCTATGATGTCCGTGACTCAGTGCAAGCCACATTCATGAGGAATCCATCTGCAAGCCATGGGAATAGGGGTTTCCTTGGTGGTCCACACCTATGTATTCATAATCACAAATGCTAGCTGCAGGTACAGAGTCAGAAACAAGTCTCCCAGCCATTCCTTCAGTGATGTAGATTGGTAGGCTAGATGGGTAGGAGAGTTTTATGGTTCAATCGCCTTGTAAGTACCTCTAAGAACTAAAATGAGTCAGAAGCCCTATTTGCATAAGAACATTTGATTTTGGGTAGACTATAATTTGTTGACAACCATTTGTTTTTGAAGATTTTTAATGGTCTTCCAATTACCTGGAAGTTTTATGCAAGTGGGTGGGATAAAGAAGATGTAAATGCAGCTGAATGTCATGTTTTGTACCCTTTCAAGCCTCACCAAACATGGTTCTCCCTTTGCAGCAGTGATGGTGGGAAAAGGAAAAAGACGTACCGTGCTATTAGTATTAGCAGGCAATCCTTTTGAGTTTCTGGGGTTATGATGACATGTAGATATGGTCTTTTTGGGCTCCATGTGCAAAGCACAATTGTGCGAAATTCAACGGATCTGAATCAGTGGTGAGGTGGGTGGCAGCAAGCAGCAACTGGTCAGGTCGGACGATGGCCCAAAAGTCTCACGCTCACTGCTGTTATTCAAATTCTACTCATGGAATGTGAGCGGGTGGGGTTGCCCTCCCAATCATGGTGATAGGAACAATAGCTCTTGTTTTCTAATGGCGACATGGCAAGGCAAATCCTGTGACATTGACATTCATTGGTTACAGGAATTAATGCTGAATGTATAGCTGTTTGCAGGTGATCAACCAAACCCTCTGGATCACTTGAAGCTCTCGATTTCTTCCAAAGCCAATCATGCCCTGCAACTCTACTTCCTTGTTAGTCTTGTAACTCTTGGTTAATGAATATTTGAACTAGTTTTCTAAACTATAATCCATACAATTTTTTTTTTTGTTGGCGAACAGAATCACATCATGCATCCATTTCATTTTAAATGAAAATTTATGTTTTATTACCTCTAAACCAACTCTTGTATTACTCGATATATATTTATTTACGGTTTTAAAGATTGTATGACATCTGAATTAGCCAATCCATAAAAAATTAAAACAAAATCGTTCGGAAGTAAGTATCTGACCTCCAAAATTTCTTTCAAATTGTAGTGATTCAGAACGGCATAGTGTTAAAAATTATTTAAATGAAGGGTCTGGCTTCGGTGTAATCGGCCTTTTTACCCATCTATTTCGACTCACCTTAACAATGATGTGAAATTCAAGCTGCAGTTTGTACTTACGATCATTTATTTAACTAAGAGATTAAATTTCATCTAAATCAAAGATGCGGATGAATCCTATCTGACAAAGTTTGTAAAAAAATATATATAACAAAATTATTTGATTGATATCAATGTCAAAGTTTTATTTTCAATATCTAAGTCATTTAGCATATCATTCCTTTTTTTAAAATAACCATTTAACATATCTTTCCTGTGTAGATAAATGACTTAAAAAAAATATTTTGTTACGTCCTAATGTATATGTGATAAGATTTAAGCATTTTTCATAATTTACCCATAAATATATATTTCTTAAAGTAAATGTAGCTAAGCACATCGTTGATTTGGATAAGATTTAGTCTTCTTTGGCCAAATAAATCATGCTAACGGTAATGGGCAGAGTGGGTTTGACATTATCATAAAGGTGGACCAAAATGAAAAGAGTCAATTAAGATTTATATAATGTATTCTTCACATTAGTTATTTACATAATGGCCCACATGTGCATAGTGAATGCATAAAAATTTTCATTAGTTTTACATAAGTAAACCAAGGAGTATTATATAATAGGATATTAGTTAGGGATCTAGTACAATCTAGAAAGGAGCTTAAAAAGAGAAAGTGGAGAGCTATCATATAGTTTTCAAGGTATTCTAATAAGGTTGTTTTATTTTCTTCTAAGGTTCATTTGCGAACATATAGAAAAACATTTCTTTTCACACATCCTTTAATAGCTTTGAAATCTTAATCATCTAACTACTTTTTTTACATTATTACCCCTCTATTTCAATTATTTTTACATCTTTTTGTATAAAATACTCTACTTAGTTTTATTTTATTCATTTTACCTTCAATTATTACCCTTACTATATTACATTATTCTCTTATATTCCAATCTTCCTTTTCCTATTTTTACTTAAACATCCTTTCAAATGGATTTTCTTTTCGACATAAATATTTGGTTCGAATGTCGTGTACTTTGTAGTATTTACTGTGCTAGTGTGCTCAAGTTGAGTTGAATTGAGCTTATTTAGGGCATGTTTGTTAATGTATATGGGAAATGCAGGTTCGGAATCCATGAGATTAAAGATTCCCGAGATTAATTAATAACCATATTTTTATCATTTTACTCTTATATTTCAATCATTTTCGATCATTTCTCTTTCCTACTATACTTCAACTAACCTATTTATTCTATTTTTACTTTTATTATTTCATATCAATCGCACAATTCTTAAAATATTTTATTTTTCACTTCCCATACCATCCCACATTTTTCACAACTTTTACATTACCAAACAAGCCCTTAGTCGTGAAAGTTAAGAAGAAAAGAGAAGAGAAGTGAGATCTTCTTTATTTTTAGCTTGTGTGGATCTTATACTCCGATGAGTGATATATGAAAGATAGTAGCTTTTTTGATGCAAATCACTCTGTGTAACATTTAGAGATGTTTGAGAATGGGTATGTGGAACCTGAAAGCGAAACAACATTAAAAGAAGCACAAAAGGAGGCACTGCAGAAATCCAGAAAGAAAGATCATCGAGATCTCAATCTTCTTCATCAAGGATTAGACGATGATATGTTTGTGAAAGTGATAAATGCATCCACCTCAAAGGAGGTATGAGAGATTCTTCAAACAACTTATAGAGGTATTGAAAAGGTTAAAAAGGTACGCCTTCAAACATTGAAAAGTGAGTTTAAAACTCTTAATATGAAAGAATCTGAATCAATTTTAGAATATTATACAAGAACTTTGGCTATTGTGAATCAAATGAAAAGAAATTGTAAGAAAATTAAAGATATTCAAGTCATTGAAATGGTTCTCCATTCTTTGGAACCAACATTTGAACATATTGTCATGGCTATTGAAGAATCAAAGGACTTAACATCTATGATTATTGATGAATTAATGGGCTCTTTACAAGTTCATGAAGAAAGAATGAAATGAAGCAATTTTTCTAAAGCTTCAGAGAAAGTCTTGCAAATAAAAAGCCTCTCTTAACAACAAAGGACATTATGTGGGACATGACTATGGTTTCAAAAATAAAGAGGCAGAGGTCGTGGTTATGGAAGAGGAAGAGGAGATTTCAGAAACTTCACTCATGAAGAAAATCAAACTTTTGAAAGAACACAAAGAGAACGTAGAAGAGGAAGCAGATGAGGAAGAAAAAATGGTGAGAAAAGGTATGATAAATCTCGAATTGAATGCTTCATTTGTCATAAATATGACCATTACACAACTGGATGCAAGTCTCAAGTATGATGTTGCAAATGTCATAAGTATGGACATTATGCTTCTGAATGTCAAAACTTACATCAAAAAAGCTAGTTTTATTGAAGATAAAGAAGCATATATTGAACCCACTTTGTCGCTAACTCTAAAAGAAGATGAGAAAGATGATGGTAGCATTTGGTACCTTGGCAACGCTACAAGTAATCACATGTGCTGTGATAAAAAAAATTCATAGAACTTGATGAGAAGGTTTTGGGTGGTGTTACTTTTGGAGAATGGAGAAAGGTAATATTCTTATTCTATTGAAGAATGGAGAACATAAGATTATTTCTGATGTTTATTTTGTGCTTAACATAAAAAATAACTTTCTAAGTTTGGGACAACTTATAGAAAAAGGTTATGATATTTATATGAAAGATTGTCTTCTAATATTTAGAGATCAACATGAAAATTTAGTTGCAAAAGTTCTTATGACCTCAAACAGAATATTTAAAGTGAATCTTCATACTGGTACAAACCATATGCTTGAAAACTATTATAAATGATGATTGTTCGTTATGGCACATGTGTTTTGGAAGATTGAAATTGTTGAAGCAAAAGTAAATGGTGAAAGGTCTTCCTTACATTGATCATCTAGAACAGATATGTGAAGACTGTCTTTATGGGAAACAGTTTCAAAATAATTTCCTTAAAGAAACTACTACAAGAGCTATAAAGCCATTGAAAGTTGTTTATATAGATATATGTGTGTCTATCAAACTAAGCTCTTTTGGTAGCAACAATTATTTCCTTTTGTTCATTGAAGATTTTAATCATAAGACATGAGTTTATTTTTTAAAATAGAAGAAGCTTTTAAAGTTTTTCAAAATCTTAAAGTATTTGTTAAAAAACAAAGTGGTCATGTCATTAAAGCCTTGAGGTCTGATTGAGGCGGAGAATTCAAATCTAATGAATTTAAACAGTATTGTAACAAAAATGGATTTTTTCGCGTTTTAACAGTTCCAAGGTTACCATAATAAAATGGGTTTAAGAAAGAAAGAACAAAACAATCTTGGACATAGCTCGAAGCATGTTGAAATACAAAAATATGCCTAAAGAATTTTGAGCTGAAGTTATTGATTATGTAGTTTATTTGTCCAATAAGTCCAACAAAAAATGTAGAAGGAATGACACCTCAAGAAGCATGAAGTGGATAGAAGCCAAGTGTTGCTCACTTGCTTGTATTTGGAAGTTTGTCATATGCTCATGTTCTTGATCAAGTAAGTTTGAAGCTAGATGATAAGAGTCCAAAATATGCCTTCATTAGTTATGATGCAAATCCAAAAGGCTAGGCATGGGACTGAAAAATGCAAAAGGGGAAAATTATAACTTTTTTCCTTTTTTCAAGATGATGAACAATCAAATGAAATATTTGATAATCATATCACTCCTCCATTTTCACTACTAGCTCATATTCCTCACGATCTATCATCATCAGAAGGAGAATCCTCAAGAAAAGCACATCGTTTCAAAAATCTTCAAGATATTTATGATACTAACAGAGACTATGAACAATTTGAATTTTTTTGCTTTCTTGCAAAAGTTGAACCCATAAATTATGAAGAAGCAACATAAGAAAATGAATGAAGAAAAGCTATGGATGAGGAAATCAAATCTATCTAGAAAAATCATACTTTGGAGCTAACATCTCTTCCACATGGAAAGATAGTTATTGGTGTCAAGTGGGTATACAAATTGAAAAAAAATGCTAAAGGAGAAATTGAGAAATAAGAAGCTAGGTTGGTTGCTAAAGGGTATAATTTGATTGCTAGAATGGACTATGATGAGGTATTTGCTCCTGTTGCTTGTTTAGAAACTATTAGATTGATTATTTTACGTGCAACTCAAAATAAGTGAAAAATTCATCAGATGGATGTTAAATCTGCTTTCTTGAATAAATTTCTTAATGAGGAAGTATATGTAGAGCAACCTTTGGGATATATTGTTGATGGACATGAAGAGAAAGTTTTAAAATTAAATAAATCTTTTTACATGGTCTCAAACAGGCAGCAAGAGCTTGTAATAGCAAGATTAATAAATATTTTCTAGAACATGGATTTGCAATATGCCCTCATGAACATGCACTTTATTTCAAGGTATATTATAATAGTGACTTATTGTTTGTTTGCTTGTATGTGGATGACCTTATTTTTATAGTAAACAATCCAAGCATATTTGAAGATCTCAAAGAGAGGATGACTCAAGGATTTGAGACAACTGATATTGGCTTGATGTCTTAATATCTTGGAATTGAGGTAAAACAAACAAATGAAGATATTTTTATTTCTCAAGAAAGCTATGCACAAGAAGTATTTAAAAAGTTTAGAATAGAAGGTTGTAAACCCATAAACACACCTGTGGTATTTGGAACAAAATTATCAAAGTTTGAGTATGGTGAGTACATTGATTCAACTTTCTTTAAAATTATAGTTGGAAGTTTGCAGTATTTGACATGTACAAGGCTAGATATTCTATTTGGAATTAGGTTGATTAGTCGATTTATGGAAGCTCATACATCTGTTCATATGAAAGCAACAAAAAGAATTCTTTGCTACATCAAAGGTACACTAAGTCATGACATTTTCTATTCTTCTTCTGATAATTTCAAGCTTGAGGATTTTTGTGATAATGATTAGGTTGGAGAAACTGATGATAGAAAGAGTACTTCTAGATATATATTTTTCATGAGAAATTTTGGTTTTACTTGGAGTTCCAAGAAATAATCCATTGTGGCTATCTGTATATGTGAAGCTAAATATGTGGCAACAACATCATGTTCTTATCATGCTATATGGCTAAGGAATTTATAAAAAGGTGTGCAAAGTGCTCAAGATAAAGTAACAGAAATTTTCATTGACAATAAATAAGTAATTGCATTAGCAAAGAACTCAGTATTTCATGATCACAGCAAACACATAGATATAAGGTATCATTTTATCAGAGAATGTCTAGCCAAGAAAGAGGTGGAGCTCAAGATCAAGTTGCTGATATTTTCACAAAGCCCTTGAAGTATGAAGATTTTTATAAGTTGCGAGCTTTGCTTAGGGTAACCAAAAAATCAAGTTTAAAGGGGGGGGTGTTAGAAGATAAACTTGATTTATTTCTAATTTATCATGTTTCCATGCATCTAGTATAATTCATGTGTAGCATGTTAATTTTGGCGAGCTACGATGGGCTGAAAATGGGCCTAAAAATATAAAATATGCGCAATATAAATTGCTAAGAAAAGTAAAAATAGATACGTGAAAAGCTAAATGGTAAATGTGCACACGCAAAAGCAAAAAAAATAAATATGATGCAAGATACAGGAAAATCAAAAATGCAATGCAAGTTAGTGAGTTAGTTGGTTAGGGATTTTGAAATGGGTATTGAAAAAATGAAGTAATGAGACTCCTTAGGTATGCATGTTCTTTTTTTATTTATTTTTTTTACAGTGACATTTTGCTGAAACTGTATTGGATTGAAGGAAATGATGCCGATAAACAGAGATGGGGCTGGAGTAGAGCAATGGAAAACTTAGATATAGGGCTTGGATTTTTTTTTTAAATGGAAGTTGGAAAGTGGAAAGGATGAATGGAGGAAAAATCAAAGAAAGGGGCTGCTTAGATATCTCGCCACTAGGCAAACGGGAGAGAAGAAAGTGGAGTTGTTCATGTGATGATGATATGATGATGATATGAGAAGATTATAGGCAAACAATGCTGTAAAATTGGGGTGACAGAAAATAAAAGTGAAGAGATAAGGGAGGTAGTGGCAAGCATAGGGATTTTGGGGAAAATGGAAGATAGGCAATGGGCGGTGGAGGGTGGAATCGGTTGGAGATGGAAGGCAGCAATTGTAAGGATTTTGGGACTGAGAATACCCAACCCCCTTTTGAAGGAGAAGTAAGCCTCTTTTCTAAGCTTTAGGGTTTGAAAATTTGCATATAAATGGGATATTAAAACTTTTGCATAAACTCACCTTGCCTATTGTGTGATATTCCGACTTAAAGGGGTCCTTCGTAGCAAATTTATGGGAGGTTTTACAAATCTACTAATGGGCTCATAGTTTCCCTTGGCTAGTAAGTCAAACCTCTCTCAACCATTGATTCTATGTATTTGGTATCCTTCATTCATGTCTTATTGATGTTTCTTTGATCACTTTAACGACATGGATCTTCACTTGGTTGCTTAGATCTTGTAATTTCTATCTTTTATTTGAAATATTGCAAATCCACCTCCTTTTATTTGGCAAAACTTGTTTTGACAATTAGAAATTGTATAAAGTATTGATAATTTGTTCAATTGACACCGTTCATCATGTCGCCTCCATTCCATTTGGTTTAAGAGATATTTTTGCTTCATCACGATATGGATTGCTCTTGTTCATTGATGAGGGTTTGTGGCTGTTGCTTCAGAAAATGGGCTTGTGGGCATTAGGAGCTCATTTATCAAATAGTACCTACACACATTGGACTTGCATATACATGGGTTAAAATTCAAATATAAATAAAAAAAAAAGTCCATTACTTTCTAAATAAGTGGGCCTAATGGTAGGAAACCCTTTTAAAAATTTAACTGGGTGTTAACATCATCAATGTAGTAAATGATTAGTACATGTATCTAGTATAATTCATGAATGAAATAAATGATTAGTACATGTGCCTAGTGATAAACATACATCTAGTTGATATCATTCATGCGTAGATGATTATGATGTTCATGAATGTCGTGTGAGTAAGAAACATCACTTCAAGTATAAATAGACACGAAGATTGTCATATGCAAGAAAGGGAAAAAAAACAAAAATTTTAGTTTGAAAGATAAATTTCAATTTCTCCTCTAGTCAAATTTTTGTGAATGTGTTTTGTTTCTATCTTATTCCAACATGAACTAAGTCCAAAAATAGCCTCTGAACACTCCTTGCAATCACGGTAATAGTAGTAGTAGTAGTAGTAGTAATAATAATAATAATAATAATAATAATAATAATAATAATAAAGATGAGCTGATTTCTAACTTTTGAAGGGAACCCAATGTTTGAATTAGGAGTGAGAATTGGGGTGAGTCGACCCGTGATCTGGCCTTGACCTGACTCATTTTTGATTAGGTAAAATTAATACTTTTTTGACCCGGTACAGGAATGAGTCGAAAATTTTGACTCTATTTCAAAAATAGGGTTATGGTGGGTCAACTATGTCCTAATCTAAAGAGTCCAACTTGCCCCGTATATAATAATTTATTAAAATTATAAGCCTGTGTTTATTCAAAATTTTCATTTTTTTATAATTAACTATATTAACAGTAGAAAAATTAATTTATCCAGAAAACAATATAAGAATCAATAAGAAAAATTTACATATATATAACTCTTATGTATAATTGTACATTAACATATTTTAATAAATTTATATTATATTTTTTCATGTTTTATTTTGGTAATGATATGTTTTTAATAATTAGTCAAATATTAAAACATATAATATTTAAATCTAGTATGGATGTATCTTTATGTTTGATAAGTGTATAAATTGTTAAAATTATCTTATTTGACTTATATTTTTTATCCGACATGGTATTCTGAAACGGACCCAATATCAATATGAAGTTTGTCACATAATCTATTAAAAAAGAAAGTGAGGGTAAAACCTACCTTATCTCAACGCCGTATAAAAATAAGGCCAAAATAGAGTCATGTCCTTACCCGGTACGCTCCGACCCGATCCCCATCTCTCGTTTGAATAAGCAAACCATGCAACGTATTGCAATATCATTCCGTTATTAAGCTGTGAGATTATTAAAAAAAAAAAAAAGAGATGAGGATAAATCAAGATTGCCATTACAACCAATACCCTCGTCATCTCTTACCAAACCATTTCCAATTTGTGTGGTCCACCTGATCGATGATTGCAGCTCGATTTTGGGCATATCCACAAGATCACGCCAATGGATTTCTTGCCCACAAAAGGCAATCCAAAGCAAAGGTGCGAACCAGCTGGCAGGTGAGAAATTCTCCCGCCTCTTCCCCCATCACTCCCCCCACCTCAACTAGCTAGGTGCGTATGGTCCACACAAAATATGAGCCCATCCTCAGTGTACTGATTTGCGGAAGCTACTTCACGTGACCCTCTGACATATAGACCCATGATATTAAAATATTATTTTATTTTCTTAATTTTTATTCATTTTTCTCTTTTGGGAGGGGTCGAAGGACATACCAGTCACTGTTAATGTACATGATTTCTATGCCTGTGGTTGCAGCAATCTTGTCATTTTTCTGAGGACGCAGTCAATTGCAGGCGAATCAGCAACAGGAGAGGATTCTAGAAACGACAATTAAAAAAGGAACTTTTCTTTTAAAATTTTTTTTTTTCCCCCAAGGCATGGAGGTGACTAATGCTTAGACATGGCATGTCCTTATCATAATCGTTGCTGTCTTTGTTTGTATTTTCTTTGGGATTTTAGATTCCAAACCCCCCCCCACATCTCTCACAGGTTCACATGCATACCTGCATGCCTCCCACTAATTGGACGAATGATCCTAACCATGTGAAATTGGAGAGCTATTTGCCAAATATACCATTTGATTTTGTAGAATTGTGCAATGGCGCATGTGTACAACATAAATCCTAAAAAAATTGAAAATATTATAAAATAGATCCTATCAACTGATAAACTCTAAAAGGTTAACGGTTGATTTCTATTTTTTTTTCATTTTATACTCCTAACCATCTCAGTGCTTGATTGATATGTTTAGTTTACAGAATTTGAAGCTTAGAGATTCTATGCGATACATATTTTGATATATGTAAAATATGTATGTATTAATTTACAATTTTATCAAGTTATGAAGTCTAGTTTACGAATGCCTAAAATTGGTGCACTATTTCTTTAGCAGCTTTTTTCTTTTCGTAAACACCCAACAACCAGTTTGGATTTTCCAATGCAATTTAATTAAAAAGAGGATCTACATGCATTTGAAAGTCGGCAATTGCTCGCCTTCTAATTTTTAAGAAGTCTTAAAATATCCCATTCCAATGCAGAATTAATGCAATAATTTAGAAATAGAGAAAATAATATGCTCATTATAAAAATAATTTTAGTGATAATGTAATAAAGTAATCCTACGGCCACGTAGATGTTTATATTCAAGAAAGCACATCGCTAGAGCGACACGTTTAAATTGAATTCTTTGAATGAATAAGGCGTCTTTGTGTCCTTTCACTGTGGAACCGTCTTGGAATAAAAGTTAAGTTTAAAATAGAAAAGAAAAGTTAAGTAGCATAACATGAGATATTATATGCTATTACTCTTGCAAGATTAAGAAAATGAGATGAACAAGGTGATTGTCCTTTTTGAGTAGTAGTTAAGATTTTACTTATTACAACATAAAATTATATAGTTAACTTTATGATATATGTATTTTGACTTTACATGGGATGCTTGAGAAATTTTTTTGAAGTACCTCTGATCTTATTTATGTATTTATTTACTTACTATAATGATATATGATCTTATTAACGCAGGCTAAATAATGACTTACTTAACTTACGTTTTATTAATTTTTTTATTTTTCTTTTATAAACTTATTACAATAGATGTATTTAACGTATAAATCAAATATTACTATTTTTAAATATACTTTTTAGATGTTTAAACATAAGAGTATTTTAGTAATTTTTAAGGGTAGAAATTTAATAAAACAACCTTATATTTGAAAATCTAAAAAAAATATACATATATTCAAAAATAGTTAAATTTGATTTATCTATTAAATATACCTAAATTAACAAATTTATGAAAAAGTAAAGAAATTTAAATAAGTTTTTTGAAGTAATATTTAGTCCAGACTAACAATATCATGCCTCTATTCTAATATGAAGTCATCTTTAATTGACTTTGTGGTATGGTCCTCTTTATGAAGCCACTTATATAGTTTTTTCTTTTTTTGAAGAATTAGCCACTGATGTAGCTGTAATATATCAATATTTATAAAAATAATGTATCCTTGGAGTAACGTAACTCTATCTGAGAAACTTGAAAGTAATAATCAGTCATTTGATTCGGCCTAAAGAGTTTCTAGCACAATTTGCAAAGCCAAGAAAAGATAGGTAACCATAGATTACATTTATTGTGGCTGTGTTAA
Organism: Annona squamosa; assembly: GCA_035584095.1. NCBI lineage: Eukaryota > Viridiplantae > Streptophyta > Magnoliopsida > Magnoliales > Annonaceae > Annona > Annona squamosa. The sequence continues at coordinate 14,823,872 of JAXCLR010000050.1, forward strand.
ATTGAGTTACTAAATTGACTCGACGGTTGACTCATCAAGTCGTTTAGGATATTGGTCATAATGATCTGACTGGAAATGATTTGTATGTGCGGATTAACTGTGGGGAAAAACTAATTAGGATGAATAGTCACTCATGTCCTCAGAAAATTTGTGAATGATAATAATGCACAGTTATGTTGATGTGGATAAATGTCACCAATATTATGGTTGCAGTTTAGTCATCTTACATGTTATTGTAAAAGAGGTGGTCGAGATATACCATTCCTTTATATATATGATAAGTAGTATTATATAGTAATTGAGATCCAAAATCTACCTCTTAGTGACCAGAATTATCAACACAATAAAACTAACTGTTTGGATCATTGAGACCAACATGGGGCTTTAATTATCCTCCTCGATTGTCAAATGTGTTGTTTTTTTAAAAAATAAAAAAAATTATCTAAAAATTTCAACAATTGATAAAAATTAATAAATATGTTAAAAACATTTAAATTAACAGTTCCGTAAAAAAAAATTTAATTATAAAAAATAAGTATTTGCAGCCGAGCGTACCTATCGGCATCCTTTGTCATTATCTTATGCTAAAGATGACGTTTACTGCCTATTTGCATAAACCTAATACACGCGATGGAGTGTGCAATCTGGATTCGTGAAAAAAAAGAATTTCTTTCATTTTTTTTTTTATCGAATGAAAAAGAGATTTCTGAACAAAAAGACTCTTGAAAAATTACTCAGTAGGATTTTTCACCACCCGATGCTGCTACAAGGCAGCCTAGGAGTCATGACTCATGAGCGGGTGTATCCCCAGATTTCCACCATTTGCCAGCAGTCCAACATGTGACGGCCTTATAAATATCTAATCCGTGAAGAAGGTGGGGCCCGCTATATCTCGTGATATGAATATCTGGCCTTACAATTCCTACAGATTAGATTCACCACACACTTCGCACATTAGCGTGCATGTGGATGCTAGCTAGAGGGATGAACCGTGGACATCGCCCACCGTCACCTTGCCTGTGGTCTGTCGGCATATAAGCTTGGTGACATGATCCGCCCAGCATCTAATGTGAACAGCGATTAACCGTCCACGTGGCATGTCTGAAGCTTGGCTAGATGATCTGAACCATCCATCCGATGGAAACGAAGTGAAGGTCTGACACGGTAGCCAACCCGAGGACCGACAATATGAACGGTGGAGATTGTCCAACTACCAAGCCAATTTCAAGTATAGTTCTCTTGGTTTTGAAACAACAGGTATACGAAATTTGACTGGTTAATTAAGCTCTAGTTCATTAGCCATTGAGATTAGCCGTGTATAATTATGGATACCATCACACCCCAAAGCAAAATAGCTAATGAAATATTGAAGTGCTTTCATAAATAAAGGGCATGTTTAGCTATATATAAAACTTTTTAATTTAAAATTTTTTTATTTTCTTTTCTAAATTTTTTTTAAAATTTTCAACAACTATTCCATTTTTTAGTTATTTTTCATATATTTCTATACAACTATCATATTTTTTAATCTTTCATATATAACTAACTTATTTATTTTAACTTTATTATCTTTGCTTCTTATCATTATATGTATCGTATTACATAATTTTCTTATATTTTAAAAATTTTTACACAATTTTTTTTATTTAAAAGTTTTATCATTTTCCAAACACATCGAAAATTTATAAGTAAGCATTTTTTGGTAAAATTAATCATTTCAAATAATTATGGCTAAAAAGATAAGGAGACCAATACTATTTTAGATAATAATATTAAAAGGATGATTTGAGAATACACCATTTAATTTGACCATATGGCAAATATACTCACATATTTTTAGAAATTGCAAATGACTTTCATATAATTTGACTATAACTATAAATATCTCTATGCCATTATAACGTCATTACTACAACATTAACTTGTAAATATTTAGTATAATCAAGCCGTTGTGACAAGTGCAATAATAGCGTCATAACGACGTGGAAATATTTAAAATTATGGTTAAAATTATGTACGGTTATTTACAATTTTTAAAACTATGATAATGTAGTTGCAATTATGGTCAAACTAAGTGAGTATATTTAAAAATTATCTAATATTAAAATAGGTTGAGAATTTCATATCCTGAAAATTTCTTCTTTTAGTGCCAATTATTATCCTACTATCTTTCCATCTACAACAGCACTTGAAAAAATATAAAAATTTTGGCCACATTAATGTTCTGATCACCCATCGCGCAGAAGGATATTCGTTTATTATAAAATCTGGAAACTCAGATACGGAAAAATAGGCTTTATCATAGACAAGTTGGTAGGGGCAGAAAAAAAAAAACCAAAGAAGCTAAAACAGCCAAACAAGTAAAGCAAAGAAATCAACCATGATCGGAGTGATCGCTATCAACTTATGATGTTTTGTCTTGGCACACACATGTGAAAATCACCGGGCAAAATTACATGCAGTAAACAAGAGTAGTTTATATTTTTACTATTTGAGATATGCATTCGTTCCAATCAATAATCAAATCCACGTGAGTGCCAGACGCGACGCACGCCATCTGTCATGCTCCGTTTAACCACGGTTAGACCACAGGACCACGACATGACCGTTTACGGTCGGATGGTCCGGTCCAGTCTGGTTTTTGACGCTGATGATGCTTAAGAGAGTTGCATGGGCTTTTGGAGGTAGAACTGATTCTTAATTAATATTAATTACATTACAAGAAAATTAATATTTTACAACTTATTTTTAGTGGCACTCAGCACATTTGTCAACATAAATAATCGTTGTCCGTAGAAGATTTATGTTGTGAAAATTAACGTTTTCTTAAAATTATAGTGTCGCGGACAGCTTTTTGCTTAAGCTCTAGCCTCTCGATGATATTATCGAGCTAATTAATTGATTAAGTACTTGGTCCTTTGAATCCTGAATTCAAAATTAAAATTTTACTAGTTCAGGAGTCATACTTGAAATCTGGCCAACCATTTTCAACCAACTTTCAATAAATTTTTTTAATCTATAATTTAGATCTCATTTACATAAATTTATCTTAACGTTGATGGATGTCGTTAATTATGTTGGGAGATATTTGATGAGGATATATATCTTGTAAGAGTTTTTGCATTCATACTCGTGAAGTTTGGTCAAAATAGATGACATGTTACAACTTTTGTAGAATTTTTTTTTATTCCAGTCCCTCGCCACCATGGGACGTTTGCACATTTTGCATGTCCTAAGAACTTGGGACCCAATGGGCATCACCAACTTTTACGGAATTTGCATATTTACAAGATTTTCTTGAAGTTGGAGGCAGAACACTCAGGGTAAAAAATTTTAAAATAATGAAAATACCTTATAAATAACTAAAATTATGAAAATGTAAGAAAACACCTTTAAACTGCAAAGAAATTTATTTTTTAGAAATATTCCTCTTATTAAATAAAACCTATTTAATTAGGGGAATATTTTTAAAATACGATCTTTGTATTTTAAAGATTTTTGCACTTCATATTATTTTATTTGTTTATCAGTGTATTTTTTATTTTTTAAAAATTTTATTATCTTAAGTGATGCACCTTCAATTTTAAACAGCCTTGTAGGTTCGAATACAAATAAATTTTAAAAAGTCATGACATGACTTGCAGAAATGTATGAAAAACACATCTTTTGGTTCTTGCATGAATTCAAGGTTAGATCTATGTACGATAGTGTTGTTCTTGATCTAAGTATTTACTATAAGTTTACATTAACCCAGACTAAAGATCACAAAAGCTTTTATGTTTTAGGCCATTTCGATTTTATAAGAAAATATTTTTTTAAAAGCACATGTATTTTGCAAATTCAACTTACTATAATTTTCATATCTATCTTGTTCAAGGGGTACATAAGAGAGACAAGCTCTTATAATTTAGCAAGGGAGACATAACTCCCATACTGTAATAGGGGAGATACAACTCCCACATTTAAATTAGGGGACATATAACCTCTACCCGATTTTGAACTTGTGACTAATTGCAGAAAGGGCTGTGCCTTTTCCTACCTGCGCTACTCGCAGAAAATTTGCTGTGAGAAATATTTGTGCTAGCTTGCGTTTATTATTATAATCATGATAGTCATCTTGACAGGCAAAATGAAGATACTTGTTTTTAGAAAATAGATAATACTAAGAAAAGGTTAATGATGAAGAATTAATTAAATTTCATTTCAATCTAAAATGACAGAAAATATGACGCTAATTACCTTTCTTTTTTCCCAATGGATTTCCAAATGGGAGGTTGTACTTTCAACATTTGTAAATTGCTTTCGTCTAATAAGATTGTAAGATGGGTATTCGACAAAGTCATTGGCCTAAAATTTTCTCGCTTTCTTAAAAATAAACTACATGAATGTAGACACAAGTTCAGCCTACACCGCGTCATGGCATGTGATGGTCACGTTTTATTCATGGACGGACACGGAGCTGCAGTAAGTCCTGTATTTTTGCTTGTGGACAAGATTCATCTGATGCTGCTTATGGTTTGAATTACTGTGCACTGAATTAGCTAAATGTCCAGTATCATTGTAACCCACAAGCAACATTTTACAATATATTTAGCTAAGCTTTGCAAAGGACTAAATAATTATTGTCATTATAGGTTATTCTTATAAAGAATAATATAATAGCGGTTGCAAAAAGCAAGTTTTTTTAGCAACAACGCTTATCACTAAAAGTTATATTTTAGTAACAACTTGAAAATCATTACTAAAACCTTCTGTAACTAACTTATTGCACTTACACTTAAAAAAAAAAACTTAGTGCACTTAGCTACAAAGACATTATAGTTCAAATTCATACACTGACAAATTTCACCAAGTGCTGAAAGTCTTTTCCTGTAGTGTATGATTTCTCTTATGGTTAATTAGTCATCTGAAAATACGACCACCATACAAATGAAATTATGTCGCCTGGACCTCTTTTAACGACCTATAAATGGGCTTCATTATAAGCATCCCTCTGCGTTATGTTTCGCTTTTTTTAAAAAAAAAAATCATACTCATGCACAGCAATTTTTTGTTATCAGCTTGATTAACTTCTATATAATTGTTGGATAACAATATTCCTGAACTGTACACATTCAAATTAATAAATTCTAGGTTTGATTGAATGATTGTAAACCTTCCTATAATCGAATGGCCTCATTTCCAAAGATTGGTTTGAGGGGAAAGGTGAGCTGAGGATATTTTCATATCCGTTCGACGAAATCCAAAGCATAGGCGTGAAAATCAAATCTCATCCACGTAACTGTATCTAGAATTGACGAGAGAAAGAGGGTAAATCACATCAATGCAATTGAATTGGACACGAAAAGATTTCGATTTTTTTTGTTTTTGGTTTTGATGGAATTATAAAGATGGAACAACATATTTTCATCAAAAGATGGAATAACATATATAGAAGGGCAACCAGAAGTTAAGGGGATCTTTCGGAGGTCATTCTGAGGATATCATCCACTCACAATGTCTGGCCTAGAATTACCGTGCAGCCAACCTTTAAGACTCTTGGGTTTGTTTCTAAGCTAAGAATACTACTATATAGATATCCTACGGATCTTCTTAGATTTTAGATGGCTGATTTTCGAAAGTAAATATCTGATTATCGAGAACTTTAGATCTCATGCAGGTGTTGTGACATCACCTTTTGTTCTGGGATACTTGGGTAGATTTGACAATAATACAATGCAAATTAATCAAGATTACTCTTTGAGTAATTAAAAAAAAAAAAAAAATTATGCAAGCGATACCAAGGTTCCATGCACAAACATGAAGAGATCTGGTGGGATTTTCAAAGGTGGGCAGAGAAGGGTGTTTTCGCTAATTGTCTACACAAGAAGGGTGCATGAATCATTAAAAAAAAAATTATAACATACTATTAAAAATACAAGATGCATGAATCATAAAGCAGATCCTTATATTTTAATTGTCATGCACAAATGGAAATGAACAGGATTATGACATGAAAAGTACTTGATAGTTCCGTACATAAACGCAGAGAGAGGGAGAGGGAGGGAGAGAGATGGAGAGAGAGTAGATCGGGCTGGAGCTGATGAATATGATGAGAGTGAAAGGAAGGCAAAGAAGAGCTGAAGACAACCAAAGACATCCATCTCTCCCAAAGCCCATCCAACAGAGACCAACAAATTTCATTCCAATCCAAAATAGAGAAATTAGTATTCACAACTAACAATAGATCATGCCATAACATGAAAATTCTTTAACCATTAAAGAGAAAAAGAAAGAAAGAAAAAAACCAGTTCCATAAAATACAGAAAGAGAAGGATTCAGAAAAAAGAAAAAAAGGAAAGATCTCTCTTGATCTTTTAGAGTTGAAGATGCAATGAAAGTGAAGAAGCATCAGAACAGGAAATACGCTCTTTGGCTCTTTCAATCTCTCTGCACAGATCACGTCATATGTCTATAATTCCTGGCCGTCCTATTGCAAATATTCCACCGAATAAAATTTTAAATAAAATGAAAAGAGGAAGAGCAGCACATCTCGAACTCAATATTAGCAACTTCACATGCTCTGGTTGTTCAATACAAACAAAGCCCACATCAAAAGACTAAGAAGAAGCAGAAAATGAAGAAGGAAGAAGAAGAAGAAGAAGAAGAAGAAGAAGAAAGAAACAAAATTAACTATTGGGTGGTTAGAGTGGAAGATGCAATGGCAGTGTTGTTAGAAGTAGCAGTGGAGGAGGAGTTCTTATGGTTGTGCATCCAAACCTTGAAAACCTGCCTACTCACTCCAACCTCCCTACAGAACCCCTCAATCTCCTCATCGTTCTCCTTCCTCTGCATTCTCCACCCAATCTTCTCCGCAAACTCCAGCATCTTCTCCTTTTGCTCCGCCGAGAACTTGGTCCTCACCCGCTTCTTCCCCGTCCTTTCCGATTCCGTCGACTCCACCGGCATGTTCCTGGCAAACCCAATTGGCATTGGCCCACCCAAGATGATCTTCCGGTGGAAATTCCGGTGGCAGCCGCAAGCAGCGCACTGCAGGCCGTCGGGGCTGAACTCCCCGCATCCATCTGTGGCATAGTTGCCCATGCTTGCCGCATGGTTTCTGAGGCACTCTTTATATGCCTCGTTTGAGACACCTGAATCCATACCCACCCGCCCCAAACTCAACCCCCCCACAAGCCAAAAACTAATCTCCTCACCTCCTTCTCCAACCTAATCTTCTTCTGTCTTCTTTTCTTTTCTCTAACAGGTTTCATTTTCCTCAGACATACATGCTATATAGTGACTAGTGAGGGTTTTTCCATGGAGATGTGGGATTACTATTTTGCCCCAGGATTATCAGCTGAATTTGGATGAAACCCCAGTTTCAACATTTATACATGCATGTGCGGGTAGCCCATGAATGTTTTTAAGCCAGTCTAATGTTAATTTTGCCCACTTTGATTAGATGGGTCCTGTCAAATCAAAATGATTGACAGTTTCAGTTCCTTGGAGCTTAGTTAGGCAGACAAAATCACAACCTTTGGATTGAGGGGATGATGGCAAAGAAAGTATGGCAAGGTAATCAAAAGTTGGTTGACCCTAATGTATGTGCGGGGGCAATTTTTAAAATTAAACATTAGAAGATACAGCTGAGATAGGATTATTCTATTTCTATCTGCTTAGCTTTTTAAAGAAATGTAACATGTAGGAGAATCACCTTGGGTATTAGGGATTAAGACAGCTTATCTTGGTAAGGATTGTCTTGGTTTTCTGGGTTGCATTCTGCCATGAACACTATTTTGATATTCTTGTCACTCCTGGAAATGTGAAAAAAGTTGTTTTCAGCCACGTAACCCATGTGAGCAAAAACCAGGCTCTAGACATTGCATGTGTGGTGCTTCATGTTGGAAGCCGCTTTTAGCAACAAACTTGTCAGTGTTTTTTTCTTAATGGACTTATAGCAAGGAATTTGTAAACATGCTTTTCACTGCAAAAATATTTTTTTTACGTATATGACTTTCAACAATGAAATTTTGTTTTACAAAAATTTAATATTTTAGGGCATGTTTGGATTGATATTAAACTTCTTAGTTTAAAACTTTTTAATTTAAAATTTTTCACTTTCCTTAATTATCTTATTTTAATTATTTTCAACATCTTTCTATACAAGTACCATATATTTTTTAATTTTATTCTCTTTACTTGTTATTATCAATTTTGTCATATTACATTATTTTATTATATTTCAAAAGTTTTTATTCCAAAAATTTTATTACTTGCTAAAAATATCCTTGAAGTGTAGTTGTGAACCGATATAGACAAACTATAACGTATGCATTATATTAGATTAGGCTAATCTAAGAAGATGACAATTTGCATAAACATAAAAATTATTTAGTGTTAGTTATCAAAAAATGAAAAAATTCATTTTATATTCATAACATTTACCTATAATTTCTATTATACACACAACATTTCAAAATTTTCTTTTATACCCATAATTTTCTACTCTAAATTTTTGTCGTACTAACACAATTAAAACAACTGTTAATTATCTCGCTAAAAAGATAATTTTGCTCTTCTATGATTTAGTAAATGAAATAATTCAACTCTAATATGACTCAATTAATGTTGGTATATCGTTAGTTTGTGACACTGAGTCATTCAAATATTATATTAAAGTTAAATTATTCTAATTAGGAAAAATTTGAGTGGCAAAATCGTCTTTTTATAAGGTAGTTAATGATTGTTTTAACTATTTAGGTATAATATGAATTTAGGAAGAAATGCTATGAATATAATAGGAAATTTTAAAAGAGGCAAATGTTACGGGTATAAGATAAATTTTCCTAAAATTTTAAAGGTGTATTTCTTTAGAGGATAAAAATGTAATAGTCAATACTTAACTACCCTATTTTTCTATTTTTACCTTTATTTTTTAATCATTTTCTTCAATCTTTAGATTCTTTACCATCATTTTCTTATTTTTATGTACTGTTTTATTTATTTATTATTTGGGAATGATTCTTTTAGCTTTGGCTAAGTAAATATCTTGTTTAGTTTACCTCAAAAAGTTTATTTATAATATTTTTTAATTTTTTTATACAGTTATTTATCTGAGTGTATTTAAAATATAAATTAAGTTTTATTGTATGTTAAATACAATTAGATAAATAAGTATATGAAAAAAAACAAAAAAGTTCGTATTTAAAAATTTTTAAGCAGGTTAAGCAAATGTAAGAAGATCACTTTTTTTTATTTTCACTTTGTCCCTATCATATTTATTCCATTAGTCATTTATTGTTCCCATTTCATTCATATTCCCGTAAATGAATTTGAATGTATTGCCAAATGAAATAATTTTGCAATAGGTTACGAAAATTTATATTTTCTACTAAATTAATAAGGTCTATTAAATGTGATAAGTGGTTAAGATTTCATTAAATCATTTTTGCCACGTTTCATGAAAATGTTACTTTTGGATTAAGTGGAAACCGTTCCCAAATTGAATCATGCCTCTCATTAGAATCAGTTTTATGTGAATTGATCTCTTTTACTTTTAGGACATCAAACTAAAATTTTTCACTTTTCATAATTATTGTATTTTTTAATTATTTATTTACATTTTTTTATAGAATTATTATATTTTTAATCATTTCTACCTACCTTACAATTAAGCTATTTAAATTAATTTTTTTGCCACTCATCATTACATTTATTAATAATATCATTTTCTATTTAAAAAATGGTTGTGCATAAAATTTTTCATTTAAAAATTTTGTTACTTCTCGTATACATGCATATTCAAGACCACAAATTAGATACCGGGATAAAATTTCTATAAAAATTCCCCCTCCTATTAACTATTTTCAATATATAATAATTTTATTTTCATATTTGTAATATTAATTTTTTTATTTTTTTTTCAATGCACATCAATCTCTACCTGTATAGTTTTTTTTTTGAAAGAAGAAAACAAGAATTGAGGTCTTATTTCAAACAACATAAAGGGTGTGTTTGGTAATGAATAAACTTTTGATGAAATATTTTGGTGAGTAAAAGTTGTCAAATGATGGATATGATAGGAGTAATGATGAGTAGTAAAGAGGATAAAGTTAAAATAGATAGGTTAGTTGTGTGAATAGTTGTATAGAAATGATTGAAAAGTGGGGTAGTTGTATAGAAAAATGTAAAAAAATAATTAAAAAATATAATAGTTATGGAGAGTGAAAATTTTAAATTGAAAAGTTTTTTTTTTTTGATGAAAAGAAACCCTTCCTCTCCCGCCGCCCTGTCAGCGATGATAGGGGGAAGGGATAGGAGGGTCCGCAATTTGCATTGCCAAAAAAATGTCTGTACAGATGTTAGCAACAATGACCCGGGGTGGAGTCCCCCACCAATCATAACAATCCAAAAAATTAGCTGAAACAAAATCGGCTAGGGCATGTGCTACCCTATTTTCCTGCCTTAAGACATGACACACAGATAAATGGGGAGAAGCATTCAATATAGCTTTTGTTTCCAATAATGGAAATCCCACTGGCGTTAAAATTGTGGAGTCAGTAGTGAGGTAATTGAAGAGGAGGAGAGAGTTCGTTTCGATCTGCATCCGGCCCAAGCCACTCTAGATGGCCCATTTAACTCCCCAAAGAAGCGTCGTAGCCTCCATAAGTAACGGCTCCATCTCCCCTCTCCGCCTCCAACCTTTCGCCGCAACGAAGTGGCCGTAGGAGTCCCTAATGACCGCTGCAAAGCCCATAAAACTCCTCCCAATGTGTTTCCTGGCATCCACATTCATTTTGACCGAACTCGTCGGAGGCATAGTCCACCGAGGCACAAGAGGTTGGTCGATTGCTCCATCAAGGAAAAGGGGTTTAGCCCTTTTGTGTTGCTCCAAAAAAACCAAGCACCAATCAAAAATCCCTGCCAACTCTGGTATATGTCCCTCCACTCTGAACTTATTTCGCATGAACCATATCCGCCAGCAACAGAGGATAAATAGCGTCATATCTATGGGTCTACAATTTTGGGTAAAGGATTTCAGTACCTCCTGGATGGATTCCCGCATCGAGATTCTCCATGAATTCCCTAACTATACACATCTCGTGCGAGCACAGTGTAAGAATAGGTGGTTTGCATCCTCAGCATGGGACCTACACAACAAGCATATTGAATCGACATCGATACCCCTCCGCTGCAAGTTCAACATCGTAGGGAGAGCATTTTTGAACAATCTCCATCCGAAAATAAGAACCTCGCTAGGAAGCTTCGTCCTCCACAGAGCACGGTAGATAGCAGCATTGGCAGAGGAGGCGGGCACCGCCTTAAGGAATCTGTAGGCTGATCTGACCGTGAAAATGCCATCTGGTTCATGTTTCCAGAATAGAGTATCCTCCTCAAGTGGTTGTGGGGGGGGGGGGGGGAATTTGACTTACCAGCTGCCAACCATGTTCGCCCGAAACCGCCTTGACAAGGTCTTCCTTCCATAAGCATGTGTCCTCATGAATAAACTGGTTGACCCTCACCTCCTCATTGATAGCTTCCGGGAGAGGTCCCGCCATAGGCATCAGCCCATTGGTCCATATATCCCTAAAGAACCGGACCCGTCTACCATTACCAATGCGCCAGCTACACTCCATCCAGATAGCATCTCTGGCTTTCAAAATACTGCTCTAACTTTACATTTTTTATGGATTTTCGGACACACCCAAAATTCTTAAATGAAATCTATATTTAAGATGAGAATATAGAGTGTGTTTGGGAAGTTATAAAACTTTCGATGAAGGATGTGTTTGGCAATTTAAGAAAGTTGTCAAGTTAAAACTTTTCAATCTAAAACTTGTCACTTTTCATAACTATTATTTTTTAAATTATTTTTTACA
>JAXCLR010000050.1:14835832-14846191 GCA_035584095.1 Annona squamosa
TTTAAAATAAATAGGTTAATTATATTGGTAGTTGTGTAGAAATGATTGAAAAGTAGGGTTGTTGTATAGAAATATGTATAAAGAATAATTAAAAAAAGAGTAATTATGGAGTTTGAAAAATTTTAATTTGACAACTTTTTCAAATTGCCAAACACACCCATACTAATATTTATTAAGAATAAATAAAATTTTATTAAAAATTAAAAAAAAACTGTCTTAGGGGATGTTTGGTAATGTGTAAAATGGTGGGATTGTGGGAAATGGTGGGAAATGAAAAAGAGAATATTTTGAAAAATGTGTGATTGATAGGAAATGATGGATGTATAGTTGGAATAAATAGGTTTGTTGTATGTAGTTGGTAGGGAAAATGATTGGAATGTAGGAGTAAAAGTAGAAAAAATAGTGTGATTTATAGAATAATAATTAGCATTGGGAAACTAAATACCATGAAAAAACCATAGTTTCCATGGTAAAGCGTTACCAAATGTCCCCTTAAAAGCCTGAAAGCTTCTCGGGAACAGTGACACGGAGAGATCCCCACAGATATCGATCCCATCAAAGGGCAATTTTTTGGTTCTTATCAAATTGGTCAGATCATCCGGTCTAATTAGGCTTTCAAGGAAATAGATACATCATTAGGGTATGGCTGAGCATGAATTGAGCCTCGTCTATTTCGCAGCCATTCAAACGAAAAAAATGCCAATCAAGCGGGGCCAACGTCTTCGGAAACATGATGTGATCAGATGATTTCGAATTAATTTTCTCGAATAATAAGTTATCACTCTGCAATAGATAAACATCTTAATTTTATTTGTTATTATTTATACCTCTCGTTTTCCAATCTATAATTTAACATATGACCATCGTTATAACCTATTCTCTTACAATTTCTTCATCCAAAGTCTCATAGATGGCCCAAAAGAGAAATATCATGCTCTTCTGGCGGTTTGATCGCTCTACTTTTGTTCCATCCAAGTAGTCCCCACCAACCATAACATGTATGTCAATTCAGCTTGCCAAGATATTTTATTCCCCAGCTCATCGCACAGGCACAACAATACAATCTATCAATCATGTTATTCTAGAACACGCAGGGAAGCATATAAATGTAATTAAATAAAATTAAAAAAATGTATTGTTATGTATTAAAGCATTTTTTGTATTCAAATGTATTAAGGCATATTAAGATAGAAAAAAGTTGTATTGAAAATGAAAAATAAATTGTTATTTTTTAGAATTAGAAAAAGTGTTTTTGGAGAATGGAAGATTTTGTTACATCCTAATTTGATCCTCCTCACATCTAAACGGGGAATAGATGGGTTCAGTAGTATAATTGTGAAGTAGGAAAGTGAGAAAATTTTTTAAAATTATGAAAATAATGTGACATGATAGGGTAAAATAGTAATAAATAGTATAGTCGTGTGAAAAAAAATTAAAATATAAAAATAAAAATAGAAAAATAGCTAAAATAGTTAGAAAATATTAAGAAATTGATTTACCATCTACAATCCTCCTAATTACATTCTCAAAATGGCCCCTTAGATCAGGATAAAGGTTATTATGTATTAAAAATAAGAAATTATAAAGAAAATGAAAAAATAGAATTGAAAATTAATAAGTAAAGTTATTATATATTGAGAAAAAAATGTGCCGAAAATGTTAAATTTTGACATAAAATGAGAAAAGTTTCCTAAAGTACATCCAATGGATGGTTCCTAGATTGACTGAATAGAAAAAAAAAAAAAGAAATTTTGGTTGAAATTAAATAATACTTAGAAAATAGAGTTGCTAATTTGGCTAAAAAATTTTCTTTTTTATGACGTGTATGGTACTATGGTTGAGCTTCTAAGAATATCTCACTTTAACTCTCCAGCTGATTTTAATTTATCATGAAGGTTGCATGCGGATGGGATAGAAAATGATCAGGAAAGACATTCTTCGCTTCATATTTAAAAAAAGGGAGGGGAAATTTTAAATTTCGTCATCACATGTCATGGAGGGCACGGGTTGAGAAAACTTCCAACAAGAATCCCATTTTAGTAATTCAATAGAAAGAAGGTGGCAAAATGGAGGAAGAGATGGAGAAGGGACAGGGGCCATGAGCTGTATTGGGTCATCTAATAATTTGCATCGGGAAACGGGACAATGGCGTGGGGAAATGGGAAAATTACGAAAGCAGTCCAGCCTACCAGTCGTGCTCAGTTGGTGGCCATAGCGGTAATAGGGCATTTGCGGAGCTGTGGTCAGGGGTTCGAATCCCATGTTGGGATTTCGGCCCGGAAAATGTTGTGGGAGCTGTGGTCTCCTTTGGGTTAGGGGAAGCTGTGTCTTCCTAATTCTTTGGTGGAGCTGTGTTTCCAAATTTCTTTGGTGGAATTATGTATCTCTGTATTTGTAAGAATATTTCAGAATTTTAATGTAATATATGTTGAGATGTATGTAAATATAATCATAAAAAAAACCTATGTAACGGGGTGCACGATAGCTCTGTTTTTCTCTTTATAGGTGTATTTGGGAATTGATAAAACTTTTGATGAAAAGTTCTAAAAAGTAAAAATTGTTAAATGATGTGATATAATAGAGGTAACGATAAGAAGTAAAACGAATAAAGTTAAAATAGATAGATTAGTTGTATAGTTAATTGTGTAGAAATTATTAAAAAGTAGGGTATTTGTATAAAAAATGTGAAAAAAATAATTTAAAAATATAATAGTTATAGAGAGTGGAAAATTTTAGATTTGAAAAGTTTTAAGATGACATTTTCTCATTGCCAAACACACCGTATATATTGTTGCAATAAATTATTTTTTATTGCTTTATTTATCTATCTACATTTTATATTCAATGACATTTTATGTATCCAACAACCATACTTTTCAATTATTATTAGTATTTTCAACAATTATTTTATATTTTTTTTTATACATTTATCTTATCTATTTTATACATGTTCTTTTATCAGCAATAATTCATCACTCTTTCATTTTTTAAAAAATTTCAACTATTTTTTTGTTGTTTCTTCTGCTATCAAATGGACGTTAGATCTGCAATCTTACTTTTGTATCATGTTATTCACTTTAGATGAATAGGCAATTGATAAAAGATAACTTCAAAAGAAAGATAATAAAACAAATGCCTCAATTCAACTTAGGGATGCAACTTGGGCTGGTTGAATCCGAACCCAAATTTTAACAGTATTAAAACTTACTTTTTTATAACCCAAACCCAATTTATAAATATTATAAGGTTAGGGTTCAAGTGAATTCAAATTTGAAGAACTCGAGCTAGATTTTCTATTTTATATTTATTATAAAATATATCATATACATAATATCAAAATAATATTTATTTATATTTTATGTGTTTTATATTATTTATATTTATATTTGAATACATGTATGATATATTGTAATTATATTATAAATAAAGTGTATTATTTTTATTTGTATTTATCTTTTATTTCTATTATTTACTTTTATGTTCATTAATCTTCTTTTTTTATCTTGTTTTTAATGTTAAATTTTCTTTTAAAAATATTCTTTATATTGCTATATTTTAAAATTTTATAGTTTGGCTATACATTATTATGTTTATTTCCATGATTCGTTATTATTATATACTTATATAAAATTCTAAACTTATCACTCTTAAATAAAATGTAAGTTTATTAACTTAATTTTCAACCCGAAACTCAACCCGAATTCGATTTTTAAAAATAAGGTTATGGTTTAGGTTTTACAAATAAAGTTAAGCTTAGAGTTAGGGTTATTGTATTTATAAATAGGATTAGAGTTAGAGTTGAGGAGAACTCAACTTTTATGAGCCCGAGTTACACCCCTATTTCAACTTTGAACTATAGACCTATTATCCTATACACCATTAAATCTTTTCATGTCTACCACTTAATCATCCAATATGTTTTATGAGTGTTGGTTGCCTTAAGACACATAAGAAGTAACATGCATGAATTACCAAGTTGCAATTATCATGTCATCTAGAGTCTTAGCCAAATGGACTCAAGAGTTTAACTCAAATCAACATTGAAGTTGCCACGAGTCGTTTTTGGTGGGAGCAGAAGAAATGGGAAACGACAAATCAGTTGGATAGCATGGAAAAAAAATGTGTAGAGCCAAAAAACATAGAGGACCGGGGTTCAAAAACCTACATTCCTTTAATATGGCTCTTTTAGCGAAATAAGCATGGAGAATCATGACACGACAAAATACCCTCCTTAACAACATTATGAAGTGTTGTTATTTTCCTAATGGTAACATGTGGGATTGTACTAGTCAACCCACAAACTCCTTCACTTAGAGGAGTATCTTGAAAGTCTTGCAACTTATGAAAGCAAGATACAAATGGAGACTGGGAAATGGGCAGCATATTCGATTTTTTGAGGACGAATGGACCTTTATCCAAGTATGGAAGGCTGGACCATTACCCTATGAGATTAGTGATGATAGCAAAGTGGCTGACTTTATTGATTAGGAACACAGAAGATGAAAAAAATATCTTGTGCTGTCAGTCATGCGGGATGAGAGTTGGGTAGCTGTAAGCCTTGTCCCCATTCTAGAAGTAAATGAAGATGATACTAGATTCTGGGCCTTTGAGCATGATGGGATTTGCAGGGTAAGATCAGCATACAACCTAGTTTTGTCCTCCTATTAGAAGATAGATGCGTAAACCTATCACACAACTGATTTGTGGATACTTAAAACTCTTTGAAAGCTAAATCTCCCTAGGAAAATCATCATTTTTGGCTGGAGACTTCTATTGGGACTGCCACCAACCCGTGTGAACATGGCTAGAAGGGAATTCCTACATCTATTAATTGTTCTTTCTACAATATTGCTAATGAAGCCTCATATAATCTATTCCTTCACTACAATGCATCTAAATCTACTTTTCATCCACATCTTCTATGACTCATGTCAGTAAAGGCTTATAATAATATATGGGAGGTCTTCCAACAAATTAAGGTTTGGAATATTTCTTATCTCTTTATGCTTTTCGTATGTACTTGTTGGAGAATTTGGCGTTTGAGAAACAAATTTTATATGAAGAATCTCAAACTTTCTCTCTCGAATGTCCCAAAAAAGTTACCTGCTAATGATTGAATCTACTTAGTTTTTAAAAATATGCAATTTTTCTATTCAACTGAGTAGAGTACAATGGTAGAAACCAATAAGTGGGACAATGAAGCTCAATGTGGATGCCGATTTCAATATGTAATACATGAGAAAGGGCTTTGATGTTGTAATTCGAGATTGGAATGGTGATTTTATTACAGCAAAAACTTGGATGAAACATGGTTTGGTGGATCCAATTGTTATGGAGGCTCAAGTACTCCTATTAGGGCTTGGTGGGTGCTAGATCTCAACTATCAAGCCTTACAAGTGGAATGCGACTCGCTCCTCCTGGTATCCTTGTTAAATGATAATGAGACTATTCATTCCTCCCTACAACATTTTGTTCGCAAGATTAAGTGTCTTGCAAACAATGTAAATAATATCTCTTTTGTTCATGTCATGCGTATAAGTAACAAAACAACCCACATATTAGCAGAAATTGCTAAAATGGGTGATACTCCTGTAAATGTTTGGTGGAAAACCCCACCAGCCTATATAGCAGAAACTTTGTATTTTGATGTTTTTTGTCTTAATGAAAGCTCTAATGGGAATCCCTCCATTCAGTCTCAACACCTCGATGGAGAGTGGGATTGAGGGCCTCCCATTAGACTAATTTCCTTATAAAAAAAGAATTTAACTCTGACTCTTTTCTCTTATGTAGGTGGGGATTAAACTCCAATGTCCGGTCAAACAATTCTCAAATATTGAACATATTTGATGCTTATTATTGAGTCGCCAACTCAAAAATCTTAAAATGAAGTCATATACCCTTGCACCTCCTAGAAAATGACACGTGAACTTGCCATTATGTTAAACCAGCACCATTATTTCCCTCATTAGCTAACCATGTGGGCATGCTACTCTGCTAACCTAATGATATGATCGATATAACTTTTATCATACATTGACTATATTGTTCTAGTGCCTCTATCATAAGGTGCCTTTATTGGTTTTGACTTTATTGACTACCCATGTTGCCTAATGGCTAACTATATTTGGATAGTCACCTAAGAAAAATTATAATCTACTAAAATCCTCACTATCATCCATCATAGTCAACCCTGGACTCGGAGCTTCCTAATGTTGATGCCTTCATTAGGTCATAATATTTTAATTTGAATATTTATAAAAAAGAGACTCATCCAATTTAAAGGAGATGAACAACAAATGAGCAAG
Source organism: Annona squamosa (assembly GCA_035584095.1). NCBI lineage: Eukaryota > Viridiplantae > Streptophyta > Magnoliopsida > Magnoliales > Annonaceae > Annona > Annona squamosa. The sequence goes on from JAXCLR010000050.1 coordinate 14,842,138, forward strand.
CTAAGAGGAAGAGATACTAAAGACTCTCAATAACTCCTTTCTCTCTTAAATTTTTATTTACATAGTAGCTTAGGTCATCTTCATACCTAATTATGGGACAACTTATAACTTAGCCTTCTCAATAATAGAATCCATTTTGATGGTTCTTTTGATAATCTCTGAAACTAGTGAGCTACATTTGGCATTAGGAGAACTATGAGAATGAAATAGAATAAGGAAAAGTGAAAAACATAAAAAGGATTAACTAATTATATTATTTTTTTCATTTTTACCTTTAATTTCAATAATTTTCTTATAATTAATTTATTTATTTTCGCTTTACTCCGGTAAGGTTATATTACTCTCTTATGAGATATTTCTACAATTTTCCCAACCACAATCTAATAATTATCTTACCAATAATTCAATTTTTTAAACTCATTTTTCCAATTGGAAGACACGAATGGAGGCTCCCACAAACAGGAGAGAATTAGCGTCATCACACAACATCACCTCCACATCCTTACTTCACTACTGTCATTATGCTGCTGGGCACGCTCAAACAGAAAATGTCCCTGAAATTAAGGGAATGTTTGGTAACATATGAGTATGGGAGCCATGGTTTTCTCATAGTATTTGGTTTCCCAAGACCAATCATTACTCTATCAATCACACTATTTTTTTCACTTTTACCCCTACATTCCAATCATTTTTCCTATCAACTACATACAACAAACCTATTTATTCAGATTATATATCTATCTTTTCTTATCGATCACTCATTTCTCAAAATATTCTCTTTTTCATTTACTACCATTTTCCACAATCTCATAATTTTAGGGGATGTTTGGTAATGTATAAAATTGTGGGATTATGGGAAATGGTGGGAAATAGAAAAGAGAATATTTTGAAAACTATGTGACTAATAGGAAATAATGGGTTCCGATCTCTTGTACCCGAGACTAGGCAGCAGGTGCACACGCCTATTTTTTATTTTTTTTGAAATTTTTTTCTAAAAAGGTTAATATAGGTGTATTTAATATATGTATAGATTTTTAATATTTTTGGAGATTTTAGATATTTATTTTTTATTTTTGAAAATTACCTAAAATGCCACTTATTTTCAAAAATAAAAAATAAATATATAAAATCTCCAAAAATGGTAAAAATTTATACACATGTTAAATATACTTGGGCTAATAAGTTTATGAAAAAATTTTCAAAAAAAAATAAAGGAATGCGCCTGGGAGTAGGCAACCGTGCAGGAGATCAGAACCCGAAATAATAGGGGTGTAATTAGAATAAATAAGTTTATTGTATATAGTTGGTATGAAAAATAATTGGAATGTAGAGATAAAAGTGGGAAAAATATGTGATTGATAAAATAATAATTGACATTGGAAAACTAAATTACACGGGGAAACCATGGTTTCCACACTCAAATGTTTCCAAACGTACCCTTCCACATTTCGAGAGCCCAATCCTATGCACCCGGGTGCATTCAGCCTCAATGCACACCTAGGTGTACTACACCTATTTTTTTTGAAATTTTTTTCATGAAGTTGTTAATATAGGTTTATTTAACATATGTATCAATTTTTACTATTTTTGGAGATTTTTAGATATTTTTTTAGATTTTTAAAAATCAATGGCATTTTCAGTAATTTAAAATTACCGAAAATGCCACTGATTTTTAAAAATCTAAAAAAAATCTAAAAGTCTCCAAAATTAGTAAAAATTGATATATATGTTAAATAAACCTAGATTAACTATTGTGTAAAAAAAAAATTTTAAAAATAAAAAAAATATAGGAGTAGTACACCCAGATGCATTGAGGCTGAGTGCACCCGATTGGGCTCCCACATTTCGTAGCTATGAGACAATTGCTGTACTTTTTAATACTCTGCTGAGAAGATATATAAGATTCAGTGCCGAGTATAATGGCGGTGTTTGTTGGTGGCTGCTGCGGATGCATTGATTTCGTTTTGCGCCTACGTTTCAACTGTTGCATTTTTACGGACAAAATCTACAGATGTGATGCGCGCGCCCCCACAATGGAAACTTTCGTTCCTCGGTGCCCCGCGGCCCAAACTGATTCGGTGTTCTGCCACCATCAGACCCGCACATAGATTGGGCTTTCATCTGACGGTCTGGATTTTCAGTGGGAAGATAGAATCGGCCATCGATCTGGGCATGTTGTTTGGCTTGATGAACGATTATCACATCTTGAATTCGGCGACAGTATAGATAAGGAAGGTGCGGGCGAGGCGTAAGGAGCTAAAAAGTCAGGCAACAACACATGCACGCATGTGTAGCATGGAAGAACAGATATGTGCACCCAGTTTGCGGCTTTCTTTCGTGCATCCACCACAATCAGAACCATCCAAATGATGAGAGTTGAGTGAAACTAAGTATAGCACTCAAAAAGGGCATCGATTGGATTTCTGAATTCAATTATAGGAAACTATTGGATTTCAACTGCTGATTGACTTTCATTATCGGCCATTCTTTGCAAGGTGGCACAAAAGCTGGTCAATTTCTATTGATTTTTGTTGCTGCTTTTATTTTCAAAATATGTTTTTCTGTGTACTATAGCAAAGTACACCCCTATATATAAATATCAATTACAGATGTACAATAAAAATGAGGGTGATGATTATTCAATACATACATACATATAAGGCGTAAAATTTACTATTTTTGATATATATTGATTTTCAAAAAGTAACCATTTTTACCTCATAAATGAAGATCCTTGGATTTTTTGGGCTTTGTAGTTATTATACTCTTGTTTCATGGCCACAAAAAAACTAAGCGGTGGCCGGTTTTACAGGACTATTTTGTTTTTATTTTTATGCGAGCTCACATGTATTTAATTCATATATTAAAATTTATGATTTTAGGATTTACACGTTTATAAAATTTCAAAAATAATATTTTTACACCATTTAACTAATGAATATACAAAAATATTGATTTTTAAAATTAATAAAGTTTGATATATGAACTAAATATACATGAGGACGTATAAAAACGGAAAAAAAAAAAAAAGGCCCTATGCTTCGGGCTGCAACTTGGTGAACTTGCAAGTGCTGTAGGGGATCATTATCTATCCATGTACCCACACAGTTTACCACGTCAGCTGAATATCATATCCACCTAACGTTTGTTCCCCTTACTTTTATTCCTGTCCTTCCTTTTTTTGATACAGTCCTCCCTTCTTAAGAGCTGTGTGTTCAACTATTTTCATCCATTTTTTATTCAATGCACCCGAATTATTAAAGCTTCAAATTTTTTTTGAAAATTTTTTATAAAATTATTAATATAAGTACATTTAACATATGCATCAAATTTTACTATTTTTAAAGATTTATAAATATTTTTTCAATTTTTTAGAAACATTATATATTAGTCATTTAAAATGTCTAAAATAACTCTATAAAAATGTCTAAAATACCTTTGTTTTAAAAACTTAAAAAATACAAATCTCCGAAAATGTACAACTTAATATATATATATGTCAAATACATTTATATCAACAATTTTATAAAAAAATTCAAAAAATGAAAAATAGATTGATCCTACCCTAGTGGTAAGAAAATAGCAACGTATTCTACTTATTTTTTTAAGGGATGTATATTTATAATATGTCTCAACTCATATTATAACGGAACTCAGAGACGATTCTTATAAATTTTTGTGAAAAAAAATAAGTTAACAAATATCAATAAGAAAAATTATGGGCTCTTAAATATTAATATAGAAAGAATACTCACAAACCACGTACACCAAGATTTCAAACCGGGATCACAACTCCCGAATGGATGATGGAGCACCCGCGCCTTGCAATATGGCAGGGATTGAGACGCCAACCTTGACCACAGGGCAACTCGAAATCACCTAGGCGAGAAGCATGGAGCTCAATCCAGTGCATCGGGGTGCATTCAGCCTCAATGCACCCGGGTGCACTGCACCTATTTTTTTTTGAAAATTTTTATATACAATGGTTAATCTAAGTTTATTTAACATATGTATCAATTTTTACTATTTTTGGAGACTTTTAGATATTTTTTTT
>JAXCLR010000050.1:14855206-14877315 GCA_035584095.1 Annona squamosa
AAAAACAATTCTCTCTCTCTCTCTCGTTTCTAGGCATGCACACACGCAAAGAAAGAAGAAATTAAGCTTGCGAAGAACATCAGAAAAGAACAATATTTCAAATCCCACCTCTCCCTCTCCTTCCACACACATAAAAACAATGAGAAGAAAAACTAGTAGAAGGTAGCAAGTTAAGAGAAAATGATACGGAAGATGATCAAATACAAGGAAATACAAGGAATCAAAGAGACAGCAACATGCACAAGCGAGAAGCATGAGAATGAGAAAAGGAGATCAGGCAAAAAGAGCGAGAGCGGGAGCAGCGACTTGCTCAAGAAGGTGGTGGGTCTTGCGAAGGACAAGCAGAGCCTGTTCTGCATCAGGCTGCCCACCGGGAAGAAAGAATACCAGAACCAGGCCCTGGAGATTGCCATCGTGAGGGCGACGAGCCACGATGAGACGGAGGTGGACTACAAGAACGCGAACCGCGTGTTCGAGTGGGTAAAGACGTCCCCGACCTTCCTCCGCCCCTTCTTCTGGTACCTCACCAAGCGGATCGAAAAGACCCGCAGCTGGGTCGTCGCCATCAAGGCCCTCATGCTCGTCCATGGCGTCTTCTGCACCAAGGCCTCCGCCCTCCGCAACCTCCCACGCCTCCCCTTCGACCTCTCCAACTTCCACGACCGCTACTCCGACCCCACCCGCGCCTGGGGCTTCACCCTCCTCGTCCGCTCCTACTACGCCTTTCTCGACCACAAGTCCAACTTCATGGCCTACGAAAACGCCGACGCCGACGTCGACGAGGACGACAGCGGCCGGACCTCCATCGCCAGCCTGCAGCGCCTACAGACGCTGCTCGACCTCCTCCTGCAGATCAAGCTGTACTGCGACGGCATGGAGGTGCCCCTCGTGCTCGACGCCATCGACTGCGTCCTCATCGAGATCTTCGAGGTCTACAGTGGCATCTGCGACGGCGTCGCAGCCATGCTCTGCTGCCTCTTCTCCCTCAACAAGGGCGAGGCAGCTATGGCGCTGCGGATCCTTGAGATGGTCACCGCGCAGAACGCCATGCTCGCCGACTACTTCGACGGCTGCCGCCGGATGGGGGTTCTCAACGCCATGGAGCTGCCGGCGTTGAAGCAGCAGATTCCGGAAGAGGATATCAGCGACATCAAGAACATCATAACGCAGATCCTGGGAAATGGGTGGTCTGGCCGCTTTGTGGGGATTGATCAGAATCCGGCGAGGCCGCAGCTGGATAATGAGGAAGGAGATGACGGCGATGATGATTACAAGAGGAGTTTCTTCAAGGGATCGTCGCAGACAATTGTAACCCAGGATTGGGTGGTTTTCAACGATGAGATGGAGGTGGAACGTGGTAATGGAGGAGAGCAGGGAAATGGGTGCAGTGGAGGAAGGCAGAAAGATCTTGTCTATGATTTTGGGAGCTGTTTAGATGTTGGTAATGGTAGGAGAAGTGATTTCAATGCATTGTGGTTGAGGCCGCCTAAAATGGAGAGAGATTTTGTATTCGTTTGAGTTGAGGTGGGGATTTTGGAAGCAAAAATGCTCAGTGATTTTGCTTTCTTCTTCTTCTTCAGATACTGTTCTTGTTACCTTCTTCTTCTTCTTCTTTTTCCCATGGGTCTGTCTTTGTCGCCCAATTAATTGATTGATTCATGGATGGTGGATTGAGTTTGGGTGATGACGTTAATTAATTAGAGGTGTGAGACCTGCTCGAGATTGTTGTAGATTTAGAAAGCCATTTCACATCAGCCACACGAAATCAGCAGCATCAAGATTAATCAGCTAGTAACTTGGATAATTCCTTTCAGTTATCCTAATTATTTCTGGCGATTGTATGGAAAGTGGGATTGTATGTGCATCTGGGTTTTGCTGTTAGTCTCTTTGTTATGGTTAAATAGCTTCGATGTGTGCTTCGTAGAGACGTGTCTCATGCATGATTCATGTGATCTGGGAGGGCGGGCAAATTAAACCCGCACCCCCACCACACCTACTTTGGATTTTTTAAAATGGACCATCCGAGAGTTTAAAATTTGTTGCGAAATTAATTCTTTGATTGGCTAAACGCGTTTGAAATCGAAATCAACTCATTTCATATTGGTTTAGTTTGCAACATTACGAAAATATTTCGACGGTAGGATAAGGTTTAGCATTAATTAGCCATCTGATCGATGAAAATCATGTATCTTTTTTACCTTTTTTTTTTTTTTTTTTTTGACAAGATGCATCTTTTTTGAATAGCGATCTTTTACGACTGGTCTACAACAGAGGCTGTTTCCGACCGCACATTACAACTATTCGATCCGACGAGATTAACACCGTTTGATGGAATTTCAGAATTCAGGCACTTACAGGATTATTTAATGTTGCAGAAATTTTGCAAATTAGTCCCTAGTGTTCACTTCGCTCAGCCCTCCTCTTGCACGCTTTTGTTTCTCCCTCTCCTCCCTTCTTGCTCGGTCGGTTTCTCCCTCTCATCTTGCTTCTTGCTGCGCATCTTCAAACTCGTTGGTGGCCATGGTTCCAAATTTTACATGAAACAAAACCATATACAATTTGGTTTGACGATGCATTAAAGACAACATCAATCAAAGCAAAAAAAAAAAAAATTTTACTCTAGAGCTTCACATTTGAATTACAGCAATACACTCCAGCACATGACATGAACTAGTTGCTCTAGAGAGAACTCTCGTGGTGACTCAGATCATTCAAAGCTTCGTCTGCCCCTAAGAAACAAGAGAACTCTTGGATTTTTCCAACTTTGTCGCTACTGCAAATGGTTTTAGTCCTATCTACCTCTGCCTTCAGCCGCACCATCTTCGACCTGCTGCGATGTTGCTTCGGTGGTTCCAAATTTAGCTGCCCAATCATCTTCTTTCAATTTGCTCACCACTGCCAGATCTCATGTCACCACATCCTTCAAAAATCTATCAAGCAGAACTCCACATCACCAGCAGCCACACCTATCCAAATCTAGGAGTTCTATCAACTGACTCGATAGTAGATAAACATCAATTCCCAATCTTTCACCGATCAAATTTGTAGCCCATCTCCTCGCTTTCCCCTTCGTCTGTGGATTCTTGATCATAGCCGGTCAAATCTATGTTAGCTTTATCGTCCTCATGGAATCCCCTAATCCAAGTGGGTCCTAAACTCCAGAGGATGCACGGGATGTTAGTTGGCTAAAGAAGTTTGACAACTAATGTTGTTATGTGCTAGCGCGTACCAAGGTTGGCAGAAATGGAGGGTGAATCGATACTCTGTCCCCTCTTCAGGCATGTTCGTCCTTACCTCGTCAGAGTCCGCCATGGCCGTCGACGAGTTTGAAGATGGGCAGCAAGGAGGGAGGTGTGAGAGAGCCAGACATGAGGTAGAGCCTGGGCAAGCGAGAAGGGAAGAAGAGGAGAAACAAAAGCAGGCGAGAAGAGAGCTGAGCCAAGTCAGCGCCGAGGAGCAATTTGCAAAATTTTCATGGAATTCTGCCTTTCAGTGCCTGAACGGCAGATGTTAATCCTACCCGATCGAATTATTGTAACGTGTGGTCGGAAAGAGCAGCGATAGCAGCACAGTGAGAGCGAGGTTGCCAGAAGGAGCAGCAACAGCAGCACAATATGAGAGAGAGAGAGAGAGAGAGCGATGAGGGAGGGGCCTGTGTGAAAAATTCTAGCCTGACAGGGGCCTGTGTGGTAAATTCCAAAGCATTAATTTGTCTCCCCGCACACCACATTTCGGCGTCTCATCCAACGGCCCAAAACGAGCCCGCACAATTCAACGGTCATGATTGGGAGGCTTATCTTCCAATTCAGTAACAATATTTTCTGTAAATACATTGTTAAATCTTTGTGTAAAAATCAATATATATATACATATATATTATGTACAGAATATGACTTCGGCAATATAAATTGGGTTGTGGTTGTTTTGGCTGAGAACTGGGATATTCAATCTTTATTGTGAGTCATAAGTAGGGGTGATAATCGGGTTCTGTTGGCTCAAATCCAAACGATCTCAACTCCAAGAGTCAACTCGATCAAATTATTTCAGGTGAGTTCATCAGAATTTTGGTTATTAAGCATCGTTGGGTTTTTTAAAAATGTCACCATGTTGGATTTTTAGACTTATATGTATATAATGATTATATATACGCTATCATAAATAGTGACTTAAAAGCCGAATGATCATTACCGACTGGGGATTTCAAACAGGTCAAAAAATATTTTTTTATTTTTTTAAAAAATATTTTAATAACCGTGTTAATCTAGTTATATTTAATCTATAAACCAAATTTTACTATTTTTGAATATGTATATATATTTATTTTGGATTTTTTCCAAATATGTCCATCACGTTTGACCATATTCCCAAATATACCCACTACATTTCAAAAATTCCAAATATACCCCCTATATTTTGACACAATTCCAAATACGCCCAAGCCGTCACGGACCGCTACATTAACTGACGGAAGAGTTGTGCAATGGCCGGTAATTTTTCAGAAATGCCCAGATTGCCCTTGGCGTGAATAATAAAAGCTCAAATCATTTTTCACTTAAAAAGAGCAATAACATGAGAGATTGGAAGGAGGAAGAAGCAGTGCATCATACGGCTCGCGATTTGAGGTATTCGTTTTATATTTTTGATGCTTTTGGACATATCCCAAATTGATGTCCTTTATGCTATCGTTAAATCTCAACTCCGGACATTGAATCTTAAAGTTTACGATATAATATTTCCTTTCATATCATTCCACTACATCTAAAAGTATTTTGTCACAAATGATATGGATTATGCTAGCCATTGCACAATGCTTTTGTCAATTAAATCCCCAAATGATATTTTTTCTCTCCTTCTATGCTGTGGTATTTTTAGTATTTTTTTCTGTTGATTTAAAAAATGATAAATGCATAAAGGATGCATTTAGGAAACATGTGAATTCCCCCTTTTTGATTTAGACGTAGGTTGGGCAACTTAGTCATTTTACTTTCTTTAAAAAGCCATTCGTACACGTCAGTGACTGCTTGGTTGTATTTGGGATTTTGTCAAAACGTGGTGGGTATATTTGGAATTTTTGAAACGTAGGATGCATTTTTGAGAATATGGTCAAACGTAATGGGTATATTTAGAAAAAGCTCTTTCTTTTCTACTATCTTATTTTTAGAAAAGAGTAACCATCTTCTCCAAAAAAACTTTAGGGCATTAATTTAAAAGACTAAAAAATTTACGGATTCAAGAACAACTACTCATACATACTCAAATACATTTCTGCTTAAGATTTATTTTTTCGATGATTTAGCATAGAAGATCCAAGAATGATTAAGGGTTTTAATCAATAAGGTTTTCTCAACACACCCACTTTTGAATTTGGAAATTGGATTGAGGTGGGGATAAAGAAATTTTTATTTCATTGGCTGCTGCTATTCCAAATACCAATTCTTTTATAATTAGAATATGTTTGGAACGAGGCAAAAAATGCATATAAAAGTTTGTACAAAAATTTTGAAAATATAAAAAAGTAATCGCTGTAACAAGTTTCTCTTAATGTAACTGATTCTTTTCTTTTTTTATGGAATGTAACTAATTTTTTTGGTTATACATAATACATATATTTTTGTATTAAACATATTTTGGCCATAATTAATTGTTTAGCTAAAAATAATTAGTTGGTTTTAAGAGATGGCATTCGGTTAAATGTAGCCAATTTTTTATATGAAACATAGCCAAAAATACGTTTAAAGTAACTATTAAAATTTAACTACAAATATTAATAAAAGTTTTAGTTCTAAATAACATAAGATTTAGCTGCATTTGATTAAGTGTATCTAAATTAAAATTTTGGCCGCAAAAGGTTGGTCACATATGCTGCGTTTTCTTGTAATGGATGTGATATAGTAAGGGGTAAATAATTAAAAATACAATAAACAGCATAGTTTTATGAAAAATGTAAAGAATAATTTAAATATAGAAATAATAATAGAGAATTTAGTGTTATTAAGTAGTTAAGATGTACAGGAAGGAACAGGAAAATTTTTTATCCCACAACGAACGCCCAATGTAAATTTTCACTCAGTGTTCTCCTCAAAATGTTGCTATATCATTGATTATTTGATTTAAATCGGTCTCATAACTTTTATATCCGACTTGTTAATTATGTGTAATATTTATCCTACCATCCCAATAATGATACATACACCATTTTTGTCCAAAGCAGACACATCTACGTATTTTCACGACATCTGTATCATCGTCGACAATGGATGGTTGGGCGGAAATACACAGGAAAATAAAGCAATAAGCGCACCAGCCGTACAAGCTTACAGCCATATCAAAGCAACCGTAGAACAAGTAGCAGCTTCTTTTTCTGGTTTTCTTCCTCCTTTCCTCCTCATCTCCACGGAGAAAAGTAGGGGAAGGAAGAAAGAAAATGGCAGTCTTCAAGGTCTCTGTGCCTGCCCATTTCACGCCCACATACCGTGAAACCTTCTCCTCTTCTCGCTGTCGATGGAGCCATCGATGGCCTTCTCCACCACCAACATTCAGTGGAGGCAAATGCCCAGTAGTCGTCTCTGCGGCCATGGATCGGACAGTAGTGATTGGGCTAGCAGCTGATTCCGGATGTGGCAAGAGCACTTTCATGCGTCGACTTACCAGCGTTTTTGGGGGTGTTGCCGAGCCACCCAAGGGCGAAAATCCCGACTCCAACACCCTCATCAGTGACACTACCACCGTCATCTGTTTGGATGATTACCACTCCTTGGATCGTCATGGCAGGAAAGAACAAGGAATCACTGCCCTTGATCCCAGGGCCAACAATTTCGACCTCATGTATCAACAGGTATATGCATATTCCATACATTTTATATTCTTATGATATGCTTTAAACCCAATTCTCCGTCTGCACTTTTCTTCCATTGTCAGTCGTCCAGTTCTAATACAGCCATGCATGAATGTATAGCTTCCCATGCATGTGCTCAATTAGTTTACTTATTTTGGAATTCCCCCTTTTTATAAGGTGAAATGTCTGAAGGAAGGAATTGCTGTGGAGAAGCCCATCTACAACCATTTGACAGGCCTGATTGATTCTCCGGAGCTCATCAAACCACCCAAGATTCTCATCATTGAAGGCCTCCATCCAATGTAAGTGCATGCATGCATTCCCAAATTACCAACATTAACAACTGCCTGCTCAGCTCGCTCTTAATTAATTGGCAAGGTTGGTGTTTTCGTAGTTTGAGTCCTAAGAAAATGCTGGCGATTTCAGCAGTTTAATTAAGGAATTTCCTAATTATACCAACTAATATTAATAATAATTCTTTGTATAATCGCATATTTGTAATAATTCTTTCCAAATTATTCATAAAATTCTTCTCTTGTGAATGTTAATAGGATGGTTGAGCAACCGCTGTTAATACACATGTCAAATGACTAACGTTCCCTAATGATTTGTAGTTGTGGAAGCATTTTTTTTTTATTAAAAGCATCGACATTTGTCACTTCAACTCTTTTATATGTTGTTGTTGATTCTTTAGAATTTGAGCAACCAAACGTATTTTAAGTCGCAGCTTCTTTTTACTATTTGCAGTGGTACATTACCCATTTCATATATATATTAACGACAATTGCTAACAAAATCAAACGATATGAATTGATGAGCATGAGAGAAATTATTAATAATAAGTACGTATAAAAAGAAATTATGGTGAAATTTTTGATAATCTCCGTTTAATTCTTTTGGACGGTCAGGATAGACTAAATTCTGTACATAATTCATTCATATTTAATATTTTCACGACCATGTGCGTGGTTAATTTGTCCGGAAGTGCAACTGTTTTTTGGCGTGACGAGAGAGTTTCGTGATGAACGAGGCTTATCTATCGTCCGTTGGCGCTACGTGTGGATGACGCGCGAAAGAAATGGCAGGTTCGACCCGCGTGTGAGGGCGCTGCTAGATTTCAGTATCTACGTGGACATCAGCAGTGATGTGAAATTCGCGTGGAAGATTCAGGTTCGTTGCGTTTCTAACGTCTGTCGTCTTTGTTATCAGTCCAAACGTACACGTTCTTCCTTTCCTTCCAAACCTGCGTGCAAATACAACAATATTAAGACGTAAATATGTAACGGAGATGTTTACAGAGAAATGATCCTAGATCCCACCTCGAAAAATCAATTTAGAAAACTTTTTTTCTTTTTTATTCATACACTTATTCATCTAAATATATTTAATATATAACTTAAGTTTTAAGTTTTTATTGGTAAAGTTTTAATTTTTTGAACATGTATATATATTTTTTAAGATTTTTAAACACGTAGATATTTTATCCATTTTCAACCAACTATAGATATGTTTAGATTTTATTTTTAAATATAGGGGCACTGTAGTAATTTTACACTTTGTGTTTAAAAATAAAAAATATCTATACATATCCATAGGTAGAACTTAGGTTATGGATTAAATACACCTAAATAAATGTATTTATAGAAAATATTAAAAAGTAAATTTTGTAACCCGTGTAAGGGGATTAACAAACTCATGCCATGGGCAAAAGTTGAACCGGGCAATACATACTAATTATAATATTTCTAATTTAATAAATTTAAAAGAAATTGAAGGTTCCTAGAAAGAATTACAATTAATTGATCAGGGGATCTAGAAAAATAAGTTAGAATATATAATTGATTAAGAAGATACGAAAATATTTAAACTTATTAAGATCATAATTTAAAATTGATAAAAAAAAAAGGAATGGTTTAATAAATTAACTAAATCATGCAACCGAAATCCAACTTAAATAAAAATTAACAGATGATGATGAATACAGCAATGAGTTAAGCCATGTTGGAGCAATTGCTTGAAATGCTTAACACAAAAACAAAAAAAATTAATATATACGACAATAAGATTTGTTGCATATAACGAAAGATTTTATACTGCTAACTGACTACATATAATTGCTAGTATATAACTAAAATTTTAAAAAAAATGTAGCAAATGAATGCATGTATAAACAAATTAAATTAGGTAATAGATTAACTGTATATGCGTATAAAAAATATATACAATAAATATTTACTATTTATAATATTATAATCAATAATTTTTATTTGCTGCATTAAAATTATTGTTTTTGTTTGTAGTGTAAGGAATATCCCGGTCGCTAGAGATTTGAATTTTTTTTTTTTGAAGAACATCATCAAAAATTAAAGAATATCAATCACATAAATAATTTATCGGGCAAAAAGCCTTTTAGTAGTTCTTGACTATTCTTACCATGAACTTTAACATATGCACTTTGTTTTTTGCTCTCCTTTGCAATGTTTATGTAGAGAGACATGGCAGAACGTGGACACAGTTTAGAAAGCATAAAAGCAAGTATTGCAGCGAGGAAGCCGGATTTTGATGCATATGTCGGTAAGTTGGTGTGTTTTTATTTCAACAGCTAGATAGTTTATATATCAATTTATAGGTCCAATTATGTTGCTCTTGATCATTTTACTAATATCCAAGATATGATTGATCAATTTCTGCTGTCATCAAAGTTTTCAAAAATAATGATATGTTGACTTGAAATGATCCTCCTTCCAATGAATGTAGAAGAGAGCAAATGATTTGCGTTATAAACTCATTTTCCTTTGAACACAGGTAACTCAACTATTTAATTGAGATGACTTTTAGAACTGATGATTAGAATGGATTTCAATCCTGTATAATGAAAATTTTTATTCCCAAATTTTAATTTGACATGTATTATCGTTACATTTTTAATTATGTCGTTATCTAATTTAGCTTGAATCATTTCATTGCCAACATTATTCTCATATTACTAATATCAACCCCATTCGACGACTCACGACCTGAAATTGTGTTGGTGTCAAACTGTCGATTGATTGTGATCCATTGATATTATCAAATGTTACTTGATCGAGTATCAAATCTTGCCAAGAAGGGATCGATTGGCTTTCGATATAATAATTAATTTTCCAAACAGTATTGAAGTCAATCCGTTGAATTTTGTCCCGTGCACACTTTCACGCGTATATGCAGATCCACAAAAGCAGTTCGCGGATACGGTGATTGAAGTGTTGCCAACCAAGCTGATTCCTGACGACAAAGAAGGGAAAATTCTAAGGGTGAGGATGGTGATGAAAGAAGGGGTTAAGTTCTTCGAGCCAGTATATCTGTTCGACGAAGGTTCCACCATTTCCTGGATCCCATGCGGAAGGAAACTCACATGCTCCTATCCGGGCATCAACTTCTTCTATGCCCCTGCTACCTACTACTCCTCTGAGGTCACCCACTCCTCCTTTCAACTTATTATTGGCTCAAAGATCTTTTTCAATGTGCATATGCACTTCTCTCTTTTAACCATGATAATTTTTGGCTCTATACCCCAAAAAATAAAGTTTTTGGGTTGGGGTCTTAACAACCAGTTCTTTTCCCTATTTTTAATGGAAAATTAAGGAAAGGCATGTACCATGGAGGCACTAAACTTTTGCTTCCATGAAAATGTCCATATAATTTCTTTCACAGAATTTGGCCGTAAAACGCAACCACAAACAGGTCGCAGAAAATTAGTTGTGACGATCAAAATAATATTTTTCCCTTAATCAGGTATCTGTGCTGGAAATGGATGGCCAATTCGACAGGCTTGATGAACTGATCTACGTGGAGAGCAATCTGCGTAACATATCTACCAAGTTCTACGGGGAAATAACCCAGAAAATGCTGCTGCACTCTGATTTCCCGGGTAGCAACAATGGAACAGGTCTCTTCCAGACCATCATGGGACTCAAAATCCGCCACCTTTTCGAGCAGATTACAGCAGAAGAAGGGATGGTGGCAGCGGCTGATCACCAGAGCAGTAGCATTCCGGTGTATGCAGCTGCGTCCATGCCAGCCAACATCTGAGCCAGCTGTATAGTGGTTCACACCCGTCGGATCACACGTTGCTCGCAAAAATGGACCAGGCCATTCAATTCAATGTGTCTGGCAAACACCTGCAGTACCGAGTCAGGCCATTCATTGGCAATGCTGATAAAACCACCAAACACTGTTTTATAATAGCTGGGTTAATATTGAGTTGAAGCCCGCTTATGGAGCGAGATGATCCTAAAGATATTGTGGACCATTTGCAAAGATGAATAGATGAGACCTGTTATATAATAGAACATATACGCATCCATACATGCATGCAGCACCCAGATGGGATCGTAGGCATATGTACTCTGATGAAAAGGAAAATAAAGGTTTATTTGGGTCTTTTCTCTGGCTGTAGCAAGATCTAGATACGAAGGCGCCTGGATTATATGATAGACGACGAAAAGGGCTGTTTGCATGCCTTCCAACTTTTTTTTCCAAAAAAAAACACACTTGTGAACTTTGGTTGCAAGAACTTCCCACAATCAACCTAATAGAAAAAAATTGGGCTACCCACCTAGATCATCTAGTGATTCCCGGATCATACCTCATATAAACATAGTGGCTATTGGGGCAGAGTTAACCAATTAAAATAGGATAGTACTAATGATGGACCTGTTTAGCAAATAAGGTTCTTAAGTACGAGTGCATTTGCAAAATCAATAGTTGTTAGCTAAAAATTACATTCGACAAGCAGAATCTACCGCAGGAAGTCTTGAGTGTTCCGTATTTTGCAGGTATTTTTTAAAAAAAAACATTCAACGGTGACAAAAGCTGTAGATAATTTTGCAAATTTTGTTGCGGAAACAAATTTTTTTTGTGTTTTTTTTTAGGTATAGCGTAGGTAATACATGTGAAAGGGAAACCTCAAGTTTCATGTCACACATCTTAGCTTTATACTAAGTGAATGGAGACGATTAATCGCAGTTGCGTGCCAAATTTCTTTATGTTCATAATTCTGCCTGCAGTCGCAAGTAAAATCAAAAGCCGCAAAGAAGATTTCTGTAGCACAGCAGAGCAGAGAAGAATCTTCTCTGCTGTGAACGTGGAAGTCGACAGGAGCCGAGGAATAGAGGATGCCAGTTGGCTCAGTTTGGATAGAATAGGAAAAGGAAAGAAAGTCGTCTCAATCAAGCTGTGGCAGCATTTCAAGATAGAAAAGGTGATTCTGGGGCAAAAAAAAGTCTAGGAAAGCAAAAATTTCAAAACAAAAGTGCACTCCAACAGAGACAGGCACGAATCTGTAATCTGTGAAGCATGCAACGAAGTAAAAAAAATCTCAGGTCGGATTAAGGTCCCAATAACATAATCTACCAGCTCCACAAAGCTCCCTAGTGAACTACTATTCATGTTCTATTCATGTTCAATGCACTATTCCATTAAGGGCCTGTTTAGCCTTGCGACCTAATTACCAGTTTTAACACAGAGCTGTGACGGCGCTTTTTATGGCTTTTGCAACGGAAGTTTTTTAGCAAAAGCCAAAAGCGAGGCCAACACCCTGCAACAAGGATTATGTTTAAGTGCTTCCCAGAACCAAAGCGCAAGGCCAAACACGCTCAAAGTCATCTAAGTTGAATGATGTTCCTGAAGAAGAATTCAATGTAGCAATGAATAGACAATCAGCCACTGCGAGCTACAAATAATAGAAGATTATAGAAGGACCATGAACTTGAAACCAGCAACATTTTCGGTGAAATCATTTTTCTAGGAAACTCAACGGTCAACACAATCTTTGGTACCCGCCATGACAGACTAATTTCTTGGTTTAGGGTGTTTAGCATCATATTAAATGAGCTTTAGTGCCAAGAAGTTCCAATCCAAACTTATGTATCACACATCAAATCCAAACAAGAATCTGGCTCTGACCTACAACCTCTGATTTTTATTTTTATTTTTATTTAACGACTAATGTTTCTCTGAGACAAGATGACTCATTTTTATCCATTACAAGAGAACTGGTTTGCAAGCTACATGTTAAAACTTAGATATATGACTGGAAAAATTAAAAGGATTGTACAGTCAAACGCCCCAAATTTGGGAAAGACATCCAGATCCTAGCAATATCTTGAATATCCTGTCAATGGACAATCCAAATTTCGTTCTTCCAAGAGTTGAATTAGAAGCACGTTTATAAAGGCATTTAATCTAGAATACCCTCAGACGCATCCTCCAGATGGTTCATGGTGCCATCTTCATAACTACTTATATCTCCAGCATATGCAGGTACAATGGGAGCACTCACAATCTCACAATCAGCCAAGTCAATTTTTGTTCTAGTTTTCGGATCCATTCAGACTTCATGGTTTAGCATCGACAAATCAATGGAACTGTACCATGCATAAAATGTGATCACAACCAGGCTAACAGCCTCTTTGTCCCCCAATGGTCAAGAAATAACAGCTTGAACAGACCATCAGACACAAACTTGGAGCCTGGAGGTCTTTTTTTTTTTTTTGGAGGTTCTTGAACATTATGTAATCTAGGACATCAGAGAGTACATCCATTTCCCAAACATTAGAAGGAAAACTGCTGAAGTCCATGTTAATGTAGCAGTTCAACGGAAGGTAATGTCCATCTGCAGAGAATTTCCACCACAGGGAATGTGCAACTTCCCTCCTATCAGTTGTGTTATCAAGTAATCACCACAATTTAAAAAATGAAACTATTAATCCTGTAGGCAAGTCTTTAGATTACATAGGGTATGTTAGTTTACTACAAAAAGTTTTCAAACTAAAATTTTTCAATGTAAAACTTTTTTTCTCTCCATAATTATCCTATTTTTAAATTATTTCTTCACATTTTCCTATACAACTGTTCTACTTTTCAATCATTTCTACACTATTATCCATACAACTAGTCTATCTATTTTAACTTTATTATCTTTAGTCATTATTATTCCTATTATATCACATCATTTTCTATCAATTAGAAAACTTTTACAAAAAAATTTTCATCAAAAAGTTCTATCACATTCCAAATACACCTTACATAAACATTAATTCACACCACAGAACCATCTCTGAACATGGGCACACAAATTTCCAGTGAAATTCAAGAATCTTGAACAAAAATCACTATAAGTATTAATTATTTGAACATTCTACCTTGGATGACACTAAAATCAATGAAAAAGCAGCAACTATCAAATTTCTAGCCATCTAAAGTGTGAATCTATTTTTACGCAACAGGTTTACAGAAAACATCTTGAATAAAATGGCCATCAATAGGTAAAAGAGAGACAATTGGAAGCTTCAATTTGTTCATAAATACGCGCAGAAAAAGGAATGCCTAACATGATGCTAGCAGAATGCTGAACTCAAGTGTGCCACTGCCAGATGTGCATTATTTGACAAGACCAGAAACCATGATTCACTTTCCATATGATATCTATAATTAAAGTGAAGCAGCCTAGATCTCCCGCTAACCTCCATACAATATGCTAGAATGCTACATCATAGGAAAAGCCGCACAAATCACGAACACAAATGCTTCATTGTAGGTCATTACATCAGCTTTGATGCCCAAAACCTATTGAAACAAATCTCCCTCCAAATTCCAACCTCAAAATTTTAATTCCTTCCCTTTCCTACAAATATTTTTCAACTATCAATTCAATATCAACCAAACAATTTATCTAGCTGCATAGTCAAAATTAAATTGATTTGAGAATCAAACACCTGGAATGTAAGAATTATGAAGAGAAAAAAAAAAAGTCAAGAAACCCTATCATAATTCCTAAACCCTAGCCCAAAGCTCAAGTTGCTAGCCTAAGGCCCTCACCGACAGAGCAATCTGCTCGTCCACGCCCAGTTCCTAGCCATTTTTAGTTACCTATGACATGACCTTGTATTATATCAACAAGACAAAAATGTTGTGCCACATTTAATTTACTTGGACCCCAAGTTTGGGGATACATCAAGCGCATGAAAGCATGTATTCAAATCACGTTGGTTGGGTGACTGGGTGTCAACAAAATAGTTAGCTGAGACTCATAAAATGTGGTGGTTTACACCCCAGTTCACATCGCAAAAAACTTGATCAATATTAACGTAAGTGGTGGTGTTTAGAACAAAAACAGACTCCAAAACTTTAGACAAGCCAACCATCAGCTATTTTAGTCGTGCTGGATGAAGATATAAAAAAATCCCCAAATCTTAGGGTTCATTTGGTAATGCGTGTAGGGTGACAAAGTGGTAAGAAGGAAAGGGAATATTTTTCGAAAGTATGAGAGTGACGTGATATGATAGAAATAAAGTGGAAATAAATATGATGATTGTGTGAGAAAATGATTAGAATACAAGAGTAAAAATGGAAAAAGCAAGGTAGTTAGATAGTTAATCTATTTAATCATTTTTTGGAAAATGTGCAGGGGAGAGGTAGAAAACCAATTCACCACTTAAGCAATGGACCCTTAATTTCAAAATAATTAGATAATAGAGACTTCAAAGTTTAGAAGGGATCCTTCCACTAGTGGAACTAAGGGATTCAGTAACATCCGAATTCTAATTAGTTCCAGAAGATACAGGGAACCTTTTGGGCTTTCCCTGCTTGAAGACTGTCCTGGTGATGCCAGGGACTTTCAGGTATTCCCAAGAATCATAAACCTTGTGCAGTACAGCAACTACGTACAGCCCATAACTAACTTCACATTGAGCAGTAACCTTATTCACTCAATTAAACAAAAGCAAAGATGTGAGGTCCTATGATGAAAATGAAATAAAAGCTGTATGAAAACAAGGCTGAAAACTCAAAATACATCTCTGAAATATATAAGGATAGTTTTGCCTGAAATTGATCCTGTAGAGACTACATAAAACAGTGGGAGTTGCACTGAAAAATTGGAGTTGAATTTCAATTTTTCTTCATTTGAAAACTAGTACTAGTGTTCAAAAGTGAGGCAACAAAAGCAAACAAATGCATCCCCATCATTCAAATTTAACAAGCAACTGTGAAAGTTGAATTTTCTGTTACATTTATGTTCAACAAACTTAGCACCTGGCAGGTAACAACGCAAAAACAAGCCTCCAAGTTTCAACTAAACAAATTGCAATAGGAACCTGAAACAAAGATTACATAATTTGCTGGCAGCTTTCTAATAATGAACAACAAGGCAATGTCTCTAATGGTTATTTCATCATTACTCAGATTGAACATTTAACTTTGGGTTCCAGAAACTACTAAATACCTATTTCACTGTTCCACACCGTGTGTAGAAGAGACCTGAACAATTCCATGAAAGGCAAAACGTCTGAATTTTAAGAAAACATGTAACGTGACAAGGAAATTTTTTTTGGCTACAATCTATTTGATGCCTCCACAAACAGGCCATATCATATATATACACAGGATGGTACAGACCAAATTCAGATGGGAGGCAGAAACTCATGTTAGGGAATTGTACATCTACCTGATTGTTACAAACTTATTGGTTCCATGTTTTGCCCAGTAATTCTTCAAATCGATGGGATTAGAAAAGTTATAACCTTCAGCCACAAGCTTCTCCAACACTTTCTTGAATGCGCCCTGGCTCATCTTCCGCCCAGCTATTCGAGCCCCACGCCTCTTGTTGTTCATTGGCAAGGGGTAGACTGACATATTTGTGGTACAGCAAGCTGACTGCCACCCTCCGCAGCCCCACCTATAGCACTGTTGAGGCATTCCTGTGCAAGAGCACACCGGTATTGGAATTCCAGAGATATCAATATCCATGCCATTGATTACAACCTCTGTACTCCTCTTTCCAGAGCTGGATCTCGAAGCAGAGGAGTTAGATTCATCCTTAGGAATCCGCTTACTCTTCTTTGGTTTTGGTGGCTTGCAGGCACGCCCATTGGCCCGTTTCTTCAAGGGGGCTTCTCTTTTACCCACGGGTTCTTCAATCTGCACGGCGCGCTCTTCCTTGGGCATTTCAGGAAGTGTTGGCATCTGCATAGTGTGTGCAGTGGATGCTTCAGCTAGGACAGGATAGCCGTTCTGATGCATGGAAAACCTCTGAGCCATCCAGCTATCGCGAACGAAATCCATCGGCATTGACGGCTCGGGAATCCCACACTCCCGGTGGAAATAACCACCATTGACGATCACGGGGGAATCCCGGGCAGCTAGCATCGGCTTCTGATCACGCTCTGGCACACTCGGCATGAGCTGCAACCCGAGATTCCCTTTCAATGTCTGCTCATAATACCCCCAATTCCGAATCCCCAAGCCACAATCGTCATCCATCCAGGCAAATTCTAAACTAACAGCACCAAAATCCAAAAGGCTACGGTGAGAACCCCCACAATGCCGCGCTCCACTCACCCGATCTGCAGCATTGCGCTTCCTGCAAGGAATCTACCAAAACCCAGATCGCCAGCCGGGCAAGCACACAAAAAACAAACAGAAATCAGTCCAGTGCTAAGAAGAGAAGGAAGCGGAATCTGGATACGAGATCTGACAGAACTCCGTAATGAAAGCGATAAGAAATGCAAGAAAAGCGTCCAATAAATCGATGAATACCCATTTCCGATTGACCCGAAAAAATTCAAATCAAATGCATTTGAATGCTGCAGGAAAGATTCCAACTTTTTGGGTTTTGGAGTGAGATCTCGATGTATGAGAGAGAGAGAGAGAGAGAGAGAGAGAGAACGAGGCAGAGAGAGAAGCCAGATAAGAGAGAGACTGAAAAGGAAACAAATAAAGACAATGATTTTGTTAAAGTAGTTTGAGATAAAGAGAGAGAAGACTCACTCGAGCTCTTTAGGGTTCTTATGGGGAGAGAGGGAGAGAGAGACGAATGCCTGGTTTTACAATAGCATTTTGTTTTTCCTTTTTACATAACGCTGACTATGGTGGTATCAGCTCATCCAAATTACAAACGCCATTGGTGAACATATCCAATCTGGACCGTCAAACTGTTGGCCTCAAGGAGATCGAATGAAGGCCTCCAAGATAAAGGTCTAATCTTCTTTTCCAAAACCCAATCCACCTCCATAGCAACGATAAGTAAGGGCTGAAATCATTAGATCTACGGTCCTTTTTCGACATGGAAGATCCCGACGGCCAAGATAGTCTATAAATCACGGGCTCGATAGGGGTGTGAGCCTGTAGATCTTGGCCATCTGGCCACATTCGACTGTGCGCTTAAAAGAGTGCCGAACGGAAGCAACAATTGTGGTGGACGCACACCATAGCTGACGGCCACGTGAAGATTTCAGACAAAATGAGCTACTTGCGCGAAGAGGCGACCGAAAGCTTTCTGAGGCCAACGCCGCTCTCACTTATCCATTTACAAAACAGAGATGGACAGCTTATTTTTGATTCTGCGGTGCTTAGTTGGTGGTGACTCATCATCCACCAGACAATATAGATTTAAAATCCAGCATCTCTGCAACATCATAACCAACTGATCCAGAAGTTGCATCTGAGACCCTAATAAAGATTTTATTCGGGTCCATCGATATATACCATTAACTGGAGGAAGTTAAGATTAATAGATCAGGCATCAATTCCCCCTACTGATATTGTACTTGTATAATAACGTTTTCCTAAAAAAATATATTTCCATTTTTCAGTGCCAAAATATAATTGCCAATAAGTGGATGATTGATGCACAAGAAGCAATTTGTTTTTTTTAATATTTCAAAATATAAACTATTTATTGTATTTATTTATAATTCTAAAAAATTATATGTATTGAAAAATTTTAACATAGCATGTAAAAAAGTTAGAAAGAATGAATGATGGAGTTAAACTAGAATAGGTCCGAGGCGCCCTCTCATGATGAAGGAGAGGGCTCAACATAATTCACCTTTGGATAAAAGATCAAAAGTTATTTGATGAGCCCTTGAAAAATAAATAAGAGACTTGGCAATCGTTCACCTTGGATCAATAAGACCTTAGTGGCATAACAAGGCATCTATGGAAGCCACCTTGAAGAACAAGAGCACTTGCCTTCAAGCTGAAGAACATCATCCTACATGAATTAGCATAGATACAGATTCAAGATAATCCAACATACTAAGACAATCATACAGCCGAACAAACAACTTGACTTAGTCAATTATGGACAAACACATTGGCATAAGAAAATCTTCTAAGCATGACAATCGGATATCCTTACCTGACACGAGTCACATCACAATAATAATAAACTTCGTATAAATACATTGGAAAATCTCTCCAGGAAAAGAGGATTGTGAGATTTTTTTTTTTTTTTGTTAATGTACTATGTAGTTCTCTCCACTAAAGGGAATCTTTCTATTTCTTTCTAAGGCCTTGCCTAAGTAGGGGATGCCCCTTAAGAGTGCCTTTTGCAACAAAAGGTAGACCTTGAGAGAGAGGAGGCATCAAAGCTTTATTGCACACATGCACACTTATACTATAAAAAATAGTAGAAACAACAAGGAAAAATTTAGACGCAATTCAACTCCTTTTCCATAGTTTCTTAGAATTAACCTTACCTTTAAATGATTCTTTTCTATGGAAAACCACATGTGTGCAATCAAATCTAATTGATATAATTATAATATAGAATTGATTTGGCTATGGTCAACCCCTAACTAGATTAAGCTCTATCAAGGAAAAATATGTAGAATTTTTTGTTGATAATTTTTTTAATAGATAAGGTTGTGTGTACTATAATAGAAATGATGATTATAAATAAATAAAATAAAATTAAAATAAATAGGATAATTGTATGAAAAATATAAAAAATTATTAAGTGCAATAGTTTTATAAAAAAGTATATGAAAAATTTTAAAAATTCCATTGCCAAACACACTTATCTGCCGCACACTTTTGTTGAAAATTTAATAATTGTATTCACTTGATGTGGTCTCTTGCCCCTTTTGCAGCAAGTCATTACCTCAACCAGTTGACAACTTATCCTACCATCTTATGACATTATATTCTAAAATTCCTTCACTCAAGCCTCTTAAGCGAGTAAAAAGATCTTATTTTTCTAATTTCTTAGTCAATTAGAGATGTTGATCGCCACCTTAATGTTATTCTTTTCAACTAAGGTCATTCACTTTCTAAATCGCTTTCGCGAGATAAGAGTCTTCCAAAGATTCCTTTCTACTATGAATCTCATATGCTCCTTTAGCCAAGCAATTACCTAAATAACCTTTCATTAGTTGGACATCATTTGAATCAATATGATCTCACATGCATTCAATATTTCAACCACTTGTCAGCAGGTGCGTGGCTTAATGATCACAAGTGTTAATAGGGTTGTCAACCATCCTTGTTCGAGGCTCCTCATTGTGTAGGTGTCCTCATATATACATCTCCCTATATAGGAGTTGGGAATTTGTCCTCTAGCACAGGAGTTTTGTACCTAATATGATCGATAGATATAAAATATTTTCCAATAAAAAAAAGACATTTTAGCAACTTACACTCCAATGGTAGCTTCGTGCCTACCTTTGATATAAACTCTTTCATACATATGAATATTGGCTTCAAACTTATGCATGACTCATCATGGAAGACCACTAAGAGCTTCACTTTAATGGGAATCACATGATAAGTCCTATTAGACTGTAACTCAACTAAACCAATCATGCCCTTGTTACAACCATTATTATTTAGAAACCCTGAGAAGAAATATAATGAAAGCAAGGTAAAAAGTTCAAAAGACTTTAACGCATAACTCTAATGTGCAAATGGGGTATTTGTCTATACCAAAAAATTTATTAGCCCAAAGTGAGTCAAGATGACTAAATGGGATTAATGATTATTAAGATATGCTAATGTGGCATGAATATTTATTTTAATTTTCATGATATAAGTAATGAAGATTAAAATGAAACTTATAGAATTATGTTAAAAATCGTAGAAAATTCATAACTTGACGTCTATAAGTCAAAATGAAATGAAATTTGAAAGGTAAGCTCATGACTTTGGGCTCAACCTTATGTGATGATTGGATTAAGAAAAAAGTGATGAGATTAAGGTGATAATTATTTGATTTTAATCTCACACTCTAAAGTTATTTTCAAATGCTCATAACTTGACATAAAAACATCGGTTTGAGATAAAATTTGAAACGATTGAATTAAATTATAAAATCTATGGTATGGAAGGATTGGATTTAGCTAATTACCATGAAAAAGTGGTTCATTAATAAAAGATGCTTAGCATTAACTTTGTGCACCCTAGACTACCGTAGCATTTATGTTAAAGCAAGTAAGTTAAATGACTTGTTTTAATATTATATAATGTGTCAAATGGAGGTGAATGAAGCTCGATTTTATGGATTTGCTTAAGGTTCAAATCCATGAAAAATTCAAGGATTTAAATGCATTGGTTTAATGCCTAATATGTAGCTCAAATGAGGCATAGATTATGTGGCATGACCATGGACATCCAAGGGCACTTTGGGCATGAAATTTGGATTTTTAAAAATCCTAAAATACATATCTAAATTTCCTAACACCTAGGTGAAGTAAATGGGCAATTAAATATGTGGAATTTCAGGGCAAAAATTATTGAAATGGAAGCTTCATCGATGTTGCAAATAGTGGACAGCAATGCATTCCATTAATGAGTGTATTTTAATGATTTTTGATAAATGAAAAATGGGTATTTTACTTGGATATAAATTAACCAAGTCATCAAGGGATAATATAGCATTAAAATACCCTATTTATGATGTGTCAAAATGGGCCCCACAAGGTGACAAAAATATAAAAAGGAGAGCTTGACTTTTGGAACGTTCACATGAGAGGGGGAGAGAAAAATCTCTCAAAAATTTTCTAAGTGAGTAACCCTTGCATGACCAAAAGCTAGCAAGGAAGAAGGAGAAAAGAGGAGAAAAAGAGAAAGAAAAAGGACAAGAAACAAAAGGGGAACCAAGCTAAACAAGTTGGATTCAAGTTAGATTCAGTCCAAGTAAGTGAAATCTAAGTTTTGAATCACTTAAATCAAGTTTTTCTCTCTCAAATCATGAGCCGTGAATATGGTTCATAAAGAACTATTAAAGGATGAGTAATGATGCCTTAATGAGGGTATTGAATTATTTTTGAAAGATTTAAATGAGATTAAGAGTTCAAGTGAGTGAAAAGGGAAGCTACGGTTGAATTTTGAGAAGAAATCTAACTTGAAAATTCTCAAAACCCTAAATCAAGTTGTTATATGATTAAAGAATGATAATTTAGATATAATTCATGCTCTTTTGAATTACATATGTTGATTTAAGCATTTATTGATG
>JAXCLR010000050.1:14886954-14914233 GCA_035584095.1 Annona squamosa
AAGGACCCTGAAACATAACGATGAGTTATCCACTACAAGCCTCCATACCTGCTTGGCAAGAAGGGCATAGTTGAAATTATGAAATTCCCTGAATCCCAACCCTCCCGCTCTCTTTGGTTTACACAACTCTTTCCATGCTACCCAGCTCATTTTCCTCTTACCGTCTTCCTTTGCACCCCGCCAGAATTTACTTAACATTCCATTTATGTTGTACAGAATGATTTGGGTAGAAGGAAGATACTCATCATGTACGCCGGGATCGCTTGAGCAACGACTTTAATAAGAACCTCTTTTCCACCCTATGACAAGAGTTTCCCTTTCCAACCCTGAATTCGGTTTCAAATGCGTTCTTTGAAATCTCTGATAAAGCCTGCCTTAGATCTGCCAAGCCAAGCTAGTAGGCCAAGATATTGGTGAAGTTCATTCCCTGCAGATCCCAGAAGCTGAGACAGACTCCTTTCGCAAACATCCACATTGGAGCTAAAGAAAATAGCAGTTTTGTCCGCATTAACCACTTGGCTCGAAGATTCCGCATAACAATTGAGAATATCCAAGAACGTCCGTAAGACCCTGCCATCCGCCCTCAAAAAGATAATCGCATCGTCAGCAAAAAATAGATAGGATATCATTGGACCATGAGGATGAAGTTTAATGCCATAGATAAATCCCCTGTTGATCTCATAAGTAATCAATGCCGAAAGACCCTTAGCACATAATAGGAATAGGTATGGAGATAGAGGATCCCCCTGCCTGAGCCCCCTCTGAGGTAAAAAGTAGGAAAATTTGAAACCATTAACATTAACTCTGTACCTTGAAATACAGCACATAACCCAATTAATCCATACTTCATTGAAATGCATGACCTGTTTGATAAAGTTGCATTCAACTCTGCCGTAGACTTCTTCTCGTGAATTTTTACACCACTGCTACTTTAAAAAATGTGCCAGTTTCGAACCACACCCGTAACATGTAAAGGAAATAAATACTCTTATGAAAAATACAGAAAAAGAAATTTTTTTCTTTTTTTTTTTAAAAAAAAGCAGGGCGAGACTCGAGAGTGATACGTGGCGCGATCCAGCGGAGCAACGGGCTAAACTTTTTTTTTTTCAGCTCAAAATCCGGAGTTGGGAAGAATTGCGGAGAGAAGGGAAGGAAAGGTGAAGGGACGAGGAGAGAAGAATCGGATCGGAAGCGAGAGGAAAGCGAGAGAGAAGAATCGGATCGGAAGCGAGAGGAAAGCGAGAGAGAAGAAACGGAGGGAAATGGAGGAACGAAGAAGAGAAGCGAGAAGAAGGCGTCTTTCGGAGACGGGAGCTGATCGTCTAGCTTTTATAACGGGAAGGATTAATTCCTTACCGCATGACACCAGTCTCAAATCACCAGGTCGTTTCCCCATCCGTTCTCCGGCAATAGACGGCATTATCCTTTTTGTGTTTTTTGTTCTGCTTTTACTGCGCGTTGCATCTGGAGGAGATCATCCTTGGGTCTCTATTCGATACCAATTATGCAAGATGGGAAGGCTGCTTTTGGTTTCTACATATATCCTCATAATCTAAATTCGAAGAGAGAGAAAATTAAGAACTTTTGTTCCATTGCTTGAAGTGTTCGATGCCATTTTTATAAGAAAAAAAGTAAAAAAGTCGCGAGTTTGTTTCATCCCTTGAAATGTTTGATCGTGCAAATGTCATCATAATTTTCGACACCGCTTTGTCGTTGTTGTTGTTGCTATCGTGACAACGTAAATTCACTTACCAGAAAAATTATAGGACTTTATTTCATTCCTTGACTGTTTAGCAGTGCAAATATTATGATAATTTTCAATTCCATTTTTTTTCGTGTTTAAATTATGCTCGTGTTTCTTCAATGGACATTTCTTTCTCGCTTATCTCCTTGGGGTGTCCTTGGGTGTCTCAGCCCTAAGGCCCTAATCATGTGCTGCGGATTTGTCATTTTTCTACTGCCATTCTGCAACCAAAAATTATAGTCCAAAACATAAAATATTACAATTGTAGCTTTGCTGAAATAGAAACGATAGTAAAATATTTTTCATGGAAACAACCAAATGTAACACGAGCCCAAATTCTGTACTACGCATATTTAGGATTGTTAGATCGATATTCTTGTTATTATTACTACAACCCACCACCATCACCACTACCATAATTTCACCTCTATAAAAAGTCCTTGAAGTCTTCTATAAATGGTTCATCTTTGCTTGGTTGACTTAAAAGATGAATCTTGAATTATGAAATTAGGTATTGATGAATTCTCTAAGTTTTTGTGGTGGTCAGAACTAGGTAAGAAATGTACAAACGAAAGAAAATTTTGTCAAATATTTACATACCATCTGTCAGATTGCATTCTCTTTTTGCATCTAAGCTCTTGATTGTTGGAATAGTTATAGAAAAATCTTATATTGGTTGTTGGTTAGGAGACTTGCACTTTCACTTTGAGATGGTCTCTGCATCCTCCAAAAATCAAGAGATTGAATTCATTATACTTCTACATTTTTATAAATTTCCTGAAGTATGCTATGAATGGATCTTTTTTATTTAATTTGGTCAGAAAATCTGAAAATTTTGATTCCAACTTAGGCATAGATGAATTCTGAACTTTCCCTGTGGTCAGAACTGGAGAAGAAATGTAATAATGAGCAAGAATCCTAGGAGAAAATTGGCCACTTATGTTTATGTTTTGTGTCTAAGCCAGAAGCTTGGTTTCTTGAAAGCCTTTTTGTGACTTTTGGGAAAACTTATGGATGCACTGCTTGTTGCTTTTGTGGTTTATACTTTGACGAGGAGATATGACTAGTTGATAAGCTATTGTGTTGGGCATGATTGGAGAGTCCCTCTCATTGATATGTCATGATAAAAATCACATGATGGCAACTGAAACTCAGATGGTTTACAGGAACTTCTTACATTAGTTGCTGTATATGAGTGTTGCCAAAGCCTGACTATCAAAGATGGGAAGTAAAGCTCCTTTAGAATGAGCTGATGGAGATTCTTCCCAACTAAAATAATTATTTCTAGAGTCCGTTTGGTAAAAGGTAAACAAAAAAAAAAACTTTCCCACTCTTTTTTTGCCCCTTTTAATATGATTTGACATCTTAACGACTTAATTACCAAGTTTTATTATTATTATTACCTCTGCTTTCCAATCATTTTTTAAATCTTTTTATACAACTACTCTATCTATTTTATATTTATTTTCTTTACTTTTACTTCTAATCATTGCCCTTATTATATTACATCACTCTTACCTTTTCTAAAATTTTCTTATAAAATTTTCCCTCACTTTTTTTTTTCAAAAAAAAAAATTTAAGAACCTCATACCAAACTGACCCTTCACGTGAATCTGTTTCTTTCAAAAATAGAAGAAAATACAGGAAGTCTAAGTATCTAAGAGCCAGGCTGACAAATAACTGGATGATACGAGGAGTTGAACAAATATATGATGATGCAAAACTAAGACTTCATAAGTATCTGTATTGTTGCTGTAAAGCTCATTCTCTTTTGTCTCTATTCCTCAATTCCAGTTTACTTGCATCCTTGTGAAGAGAAAGGTCTTGTTGTTGAAACAAGCCCAAGAACTCCCACTGCACTCAGAATTCAAAAACACTTAGTGCAGGGCGCTGGAGATTACTTGGCCAATTCAAGTAAATATGAGTAGATCACATACAGAAACACGGCCTTTGTAATGATATGGTAATTGATTACCAAAAATTGCCAGGAAGATCTTTTTCCTTAATCTTAATACTTGTCCAAACTTTGAAGCTCAGTTGGGTTGGCCGCGATCTTGTTATACCATTCGTTTCTGTTATGAAACTATGTTTTCAATATATCTAATGTCTTTATGTTTTGTTCAATTATTTCTGTCTACATTTCTTGTTGGCTTTCCTCTCATTCTCTTATTGTCTTTTATTTGAATAAACTCAATCCTCCTAACCAATGTTGTTAGAATGGAACTGGACTAGGCCGAAGGTTATACTGGTTCAATCAGGAACTAGTGGCCGGTCCGGTTCATAAATACCCAGTTCGGTTTAAAGCCTTCAAGTTGTGTTAACCGTCCAAATCACAATTCAACCACTCCAACCGATTAGACATGGTTCGGAAAACATGCATTTATTAGACTAAAAGTTATGCTCCTACAAAACATCCACGCCACATGCAAAGCAAATGTGGCTGGGAAATTCTGATCAAATATATGTCTCTGGCTAAAGCAAATGTATAGCATGTGTTGACACATTTTCCATCCATTCGAATTTTGTAAATTTGCACTTTTTCATAAATTTATTTTACGTAATTTTGTAGAATCTATTCTGTGGTATTTAAAATATTATATTTAATTGAAAATATATTAATTTGATTTTGAAATAGATATATAGGTAAATTACAAAAATTTTTATCAACTTGTTAATATCATCATTTTATTGGCAGCGCATGCGAATTCTAATTAAAATTATTTTAATCGATATTATCGTATCAATAATAATAATAAATAGACAAAATGGATCTCTTTAAATAAATATAAATATTTGCAAATATATAAATAAGTAAATATTTATAATATCATAAATATATAATGATGATGTCACTAGTTTAAACCAATTTGTTAAACTGGTTAATCTAACTTGAACTAGACTAGTTTCTTTATCGGTTCAATTCTGATAACATTGCTCTTAACTAGTGTTACTTTAGGTCTTTGCTCACCATGCTTAAACTACCTTAGTCTGCTTTGTCTTATCTTTTTACTTGTTGCTTTCACCTTTGAATTATCTTAGATTACTTTATTTCTAATTTTATCTTTTCTTATTCTACCAC
This sequence comes from Annona squamosa, assembly GCA_035584095.1. Lineage (NCBI taxonomy): Eukaryota > Viridiplantae > Streptophyta > Magnoliopsida > Magnoliales > Annonaceae > Annona > Annona squamosa. The sequence goes on from JAXCLR010000050.1 coordinate 14,891,778, forward strand.
TCATCGGCCTTAATATTCACATTTCTACACACTTATTATATATACATTGTTCTTTAATTGTCCAATATTCCGTCTCATATAGCATGATTGTCTAATCGTCATCTTATTAAATTTCTCATTTTAATTTAATTGTAACTTGATGGTGACATAAAATTCCTAAAAGTACTTCTATTTTATTTTTCATTTTTCTAATCTTACTTCTATTTTAATCATAATGTCTTTCTCAATTTCTTAATTTTCTTGAACTATAAATTCTAAATACCAAAAGTGATCAATTTTTATTACTACTTTATTTGAAATATTAATTGATTTCTCATCTAGGTGTCCACTATTATTAAAGTTGTATTTTAAATTTTTGTTCAACTATTTTTAAACCCATTAGATTCTAGAGCATCTTTCCACTTGTTTAATTTCAAATTTACTTCTCCTATTTCAAAACTAATCTATTAAATGTAAGAAATATTGAAATTTTTTAATAAAAAATTAATTTTGCAAATTCCCATCGTTATGATGGAAACTGATAATATTGTCATAAATGCAAAATGTTTAAAATCATTGACATAGATTGAAAAAGTTTGAAATTGTTGGCACGAATGCAAATTTTTTTTAGTTTTGAGTTAGAATGGATGCAAACAACCCAATTACTTTGATGGTAGGGACCAGGTTTGTCTTTCCTCTTTTTATGGAAGGCTTTATCCAGTCCTTAACCACTGCTATCTCCTTAGCGATGGGTTGGGGCCAACTAATATTGTAGACTGAGTTGGGTCATGCTGAGTGTTTGGACAACCTGAACCTGTTTTTTAACTCAAATTAAGAGGATTTCATGTCCCTCCTGCCATTTGTCCCCTAGTTAATTTATATTCAGAATGCCATTTAATTGTTTCTACATGAAAATGTTTTTATTCTCGACAATTGTAATTATGCATATATTTGCCTTTTGTATATTTATCTGATTTTTATTCACTGTTTTGAGGCACTATTATTTTTTGATAAATTTATATAAACTGCGTGTTGCTTTTAATCAGGTCCGTGCCTTGAAAGTGTGCCTTGCGCCTTTAACAACTATGTTTTAGTTTTAATTTTCCGATTAAATCATGTACTAAAGGCTATGTATTTTGATGTTTTCAGTTTGTGCTGACCTAGTGGTGACTCTTGCAGTTTTCGTTGCTGTTTTATGCAGTTTTTGATGCTTGTTATATTAATTGGGTTAAAAAGGCTTTGGCATCAAATGTGGTTTTCTTTTTCCTTTTCTTTCCTTTTATTTTTTTCGTTTTTGGGAAATTGCAGATACATATTTTCAAACAATAATCATTATTTTAATTTCAATTTTTTTTTTAAATATACAAATCGGAGCCTAGTTATTTTCCATTGAAAGCCAACCTAGTCTGCAACCAAAACAAGAAGATGCGCACTATTAAATACATGGTCCTGAATAGGGGACAATCGTAGCCTGTTAGGCTGTTACCCTCCCCTGATAATAGCCTGTTACTGATTTGAATGCAAAAATAGAAAATAGAGAAAAATGCAAATTTCAACCCAAAATTTTAACATATCATTTTAAACATTCATTCAGTGGTTCAGTGGATTTTTTTACAAACAGGATTTAGTTGACCCCTCCCCAACCTGAGTGCTGACTTGAGTTTCACCCATGATTTTTTGATATTTGTCTTTTTTAGTGTCTTTAATGACTGTCGATGCCAGTGGCTGTGTTTTGACCTCAGAATCTTCTTCTGACAACATTTGAAGATAAACTTGTGTTCTATGGATACATTTGCAAGTTTCAACTTAGCATCTCAATTTTCAGAGAGAATTTTTCATTGTTTATTGTAATGATAAACTTCTTTGTTCAACTGCACCTATTACTTGCGTTTGAGCAATTCACTCTCCCTAACTACTATGAAAATTTCTGGCATTTTAATGTGAACAGATCATTATCCCTGTCTAGTTAAATGACCCTTGTTGTGCAGTGCACACCCCTTACGTTTTCATACGTTGTGATGTTTCGATTATATCTGTTACTGGATTATCCTTTTTTAAAATGGTATCTTACTGGATTATCCTGAAGCAAGAGTAAAGATTTATTCTGTTCTGTTTATCATCACTGAAATTTTCTGTTTGTAGTATGAACTCAACCTATTGTGCACCTGGGTGGGTTGGAATTATTGGCCTAATCTGAAAATAGCATCTAGGTTGGTCAATCATGTCCTAACCTGGTGTAGCCCAACCCATGCATCCTCATCATCATCAGTTTTTTCCACTTATGTAGGGTCAGCAACCCATGCATACATGTTTTATTAGAAAAAAGAAAATCATAAATTGAATGCCTCATTTTCAATTTCAATCATCATAGCTTATACCTGAATTTAGTTTACTAAGCAAACATTCTCATAGCCAATATTTTAATTCAACGTTACGCGATTTTAGTTTGTAAACATATTAAGTATTTTCAACATAGCATTTTTTACCCACATTACTAATTTGAAGTTGAATCGATGCTAACTGGAGCTTGACTCATTTTTCAAATATTAGTGTTAAGGTTGGATTCAACTTGACCCGACCCAATATAGTACGTAGTGGGCAAGGGACTTTCCAAAATAGGTAAAGGTTGGGTTGACTACAAACCAATACTAGCCCGACTTATTTACACCCCTAGTTTGTAGGAACAAAAGAAAAAGAGGGATCTACTCTATTGTCCATTGCTCAATAAGTTCCAATGCACTGTGGGGTTTGTCTCTCTTCCATGTGTGTGCGCGCGCGCGTGCGCTTTTTGCTATTTAGTTTGCCAAAATATAGAAACTGTCTTACTCGTAAACCTAAATGAGCCACATTATCAAAACAAGTGTTTTCAGGAAATTTAATTAGTTTGCATTTGTTGTGGTTCACTTAAGCATTTAATTAATTTCTGATATCATAAAAAGACATGGAAGCAATTGGATCTTATTAAAATAGGGAAGCATTTGGTGTAACTATTTACGCCCAAAATTTTACATGTAGCTGCATGATTGCGTGATTTGAGCTCATGATATTTTGACAGATCAAGATGAATCATACAGATGTTTGTATTTTTGACTATGGAAGTAAAAATCATACTAAATGGAAATTTTGGTGGGCCATATAAATAGAAATTTTTTAGAGTATCTTTAAATTCACAGGATTTAATAGTATTTTACGACTCACCTGAATATCCAATCAAGATGATTTTTACAACATAGTAAAACATATAAAAAATAAATAATATATTTGGTTTTGATCTGATCATGTTCTCATGGCTAGCTCAAATCACACAGTTGCATAGAACATATGGATTTAACTGGTTTACGCCCAAACATTTCCTATTAAAAGAAAGAACCACTGTGCAACAGGTTGCAATGGAGGAGATTCCAAGAATGATAATGCATTTTTTAGCATCCTATCCTGATGATGTAAGTTATTCTTGGACATGATGTCTTGAAATAGTATTTTTGTTACAGTCATGATCATTTACAAGAATATTTACTGAATTTGGTTTTGTTATCTTTCTTTGATGGTGAGGAAGATATCATTGTCTCAACCATTTATTTGATTACTATGTAAACAGTTGGTTTTGTGTACAATTTTTCAAATAAGGAAATTTTAGGTTGGATTAGTCTGCATGACTGATCATTGGATCATCCATTATGCAGTCATTGCAAAGTTGGTTGACAATTTTTGACTCTTTATTTACTCGTTTCTCCTATGGTGCTTCAGCTGGTCATCCTGCTGCAGAGGGGGGGTTTTCAAACGAAACTCCGAAGATCCCCTTGCATGCTCGTGCTGAATCTCTGCCTGCTGTCACTGCATCATTTCAAAAGTCACTCTCAGCCTCTTCAATGCTTGACAAATCACCGCACATTTCGTCAATTGTTCAAAGATCACCCTCTTCAATAGTTCAGAGTTCACCACCACCAGCCCAAAATTCATCAAGTTCTGCATCTCACACTGAGCCAGTTGTGCAACCACATCCTGCCCGTCTTCAGATTTTCACAGCCAACCATCTCAAGTCCTGCATCTCAGTTTCCAAGAACATCCGTCTATTTACCTCTACCATCATTGCTCTCTGGGTTATTTTATCAAATTGCAGTCATCTTCCAGGAAGTGACTACATTAAGAGCACACCATTGAAGCCAATGTATCTGGTCTTATTATCCGATGCAGCCATTGTGTTAGGGCTACTATTGACTGGTTATGGTTGTACCCAGAACACTGAAACTGGATCTAAAAGGCCAGTTAAAAATGCCGATGATTGGGTGGAGAGAGTGGGTGGAGCTTTGGACTATTGGTTGGTGGTGCAGAAGGTCATGTCAGCTGTAGTTATGGATTGCTGCGTTTATGCTGCCATTCTCATATCTGGGCTTTCTCTGCTTCAATAATAGGCATGCCATTCTCATCTCTGAGTTTTCTCTGCTTCAATAATAGCCATGCCATTCTCATCTCTGGGCTTTCTCTGCTTCAATAATAGGCATGCCTGTCGGGTGGATGAATGAGCTGTTCCTGCTCAACAGCTCCATCAGAATTTTGAATGAAGAAGTTTCTTGCAAATTGAAGGTTGGGCTACGTTACCCAGGCTGGGAATTTTTTGCTTATCTCGTGTTGATATTCTGGTTGTATATTTCGACTGCAATTATTTTTGCCAACAGAAGAAAACACACAAGGTGTTTTGGCGACTCCATAACATTCTAAAATCATGTTGCCTCAGAATGTGCATTTAAAAAAAAAAAAAAAATAGCTTCATGAAAATTTTGGTCCATTGCTAACAAAGATGATGAAGACGATCCGTTGACTTTGTCTTAGATTTTATTTATTTATTTATTTATTTTTTTAATTCCTTCTGTTTCCTCTCTCAGTCGTGTCACAGGGAGGTAACAGCGGACAACGATCATATGCACCCGGGCTCAATGCATCCGGGTGTATTACACCTTTTTTAAAAAAAAATTTCATGAAGCTGTTAATCTAGGTGTATTTAATATGTATGTAAATTTTTACCAATTGTGGAGACTTTTCGATATATTTTTTTAGATTTTTAAAAATCAATGGCATTTTTAGTAATTTTAATTTTACTGATTTTTAAAAATCTAAAAAAATATCTAAAAGTCTCCAAAATTAGTAACATTTTATATATATATATATATATATTAAATACACTTAGATTAACTATTGTGTAAAAAATTTTCTGAAAAAAATAAAAAAAAATTGATTGTATACACCCGGGTGCATCCCTGTCCGGTAACGGCTGGGAACCTCTTACCATCTGTTATCCAACACCTACACGCACACACAAGAAATGTAGGTTGTCTTGTGATGGCACCAGCCAGAAGCATTCATCTGGGGATCAAATTATTTGCGTTCGTTTTTGATTTTGAGATGGATACTTGCCTTTTTGTTCGATTTTCAAAAATCAAAATACAAAATTTTGCCAAGTTTAATAGGGTGGAAGATCTAGGTAGTACATATTTTTGAAAAAGGGAAAAAATTTTCAGCCGCCTATATTGTTCTCGCATAAGATCGCTGGGGGGTTATTGTAAGACTCAAACCTAAGTAGTACTCATTGCATTTCAGGTGTAATTATGATTTATGTGTGAATTGAATGAATTTTGGATGATTTTTATGAATTTATGAATTTTGCAATTAGGGTTTGTAATTAAGAAGAATGATTAAGATTAAACGCTGAAGCTCGATATGAGTCAAGATGACTAATAAGGCTTAAGGAGGATTAGCAGGTGCTAATGTGGCATGAATATTTATTTTAATTTCTATGATTTAATTAATAGAGATTAAAATGAAAATTATGGAATTGTGTTGAAAATTCATAATTTTACGCCTATAAGGCGAAATGAGATAAAACTTTAAAGGCAAGCTCATGATTTTAGGCTCAACCTTATGTTTGGATTGGATTAAGGTATAAGTGATGAGATTAAGGTGATAATTATTTAATTTTAATCTTACATTCTAAGGATATTTTCAAACGTTCATAACTTAATGTAGAAACGTCAGTTTGAGATGAAATTTGAAATGATAGAATAAAATTATGAAATCTATGAAATGAGTGGATTTGATTAAGCTAATTACCATGGAAAAGTGATTAATTAGAAAAATGTACTTAGCATTGATTTTGTGTACTCTAGACTAACATAGCATTTAATAAAAAGTATTTTAGAAAATGACATATTTAAATGCTATGCAATGTGTCAATTTTTGAATGGATTGAGCAGGATTTTTAAGCATTATTTAAGGGTCAAATCCATGGAAAAGTCAAGGATTAAATGCCTTGGTTAAATTCCTAAACATTAGCTCAAGGTGGAGCATAGATAAGGTGGCAACAAGGTGGACATCCAAGGGCAATAAGGGCATGAAATGCAATTTTTTAAAATCCTAAAAAATATGTCTAAGCTACCTAATACCTAGGAGAAGTAAATGACCATTTAAATAAGTGAAAAGATTGACATGAAAATGTCAAAACCTAGCTAAAAAGGGGACGTCCAAGGGTGGACAGCAATGCACCCCTTAAATGTGTGATTTTTGATATTTTTGATAATTATTAAATGCAAATTTTACTTGGTTATAAAAATGTCATTTCATCAAGGAATAAGGTAGAGATTAATTACCCTTATGACATGTGGCAAATGGGTCCCACTAGCTGGTTAAAAAATCAAAAAGTGGATACTTATCTTGAAAACGTGCATAAGAGGAAAGGGGGAGAAAATTTTTCACAAATTTGCTAAGGCTTTAACAACCAAGGGCACGTCCAAACCAGCAAGGAGAAAAGAGAAAAGGAGGAGAAAAAGGAGGAGAAAAAAAAAAAAAACTAAGCAACTCAAGTTGGATTCAAGTTAGGGTTGATTCAAGTAAGTGAAATCCAAGTTTGAATCACCTAAATTAAGTTTTTCTCTCTCAATTCATAAGTCATGAATATGGTTCATAAAAAACTCTTAAAGGCTGAGTTATGATGCCTTAATATGGATATTGAATAATTTTTGAAAGATTTAAATAAGATTAAGAATTCAAGAGAGTGAAAACAAAAGTTTAAGTTAAATTTCGAGATGAAAGTTAACTTGGAAAATCTCAAAACCCTAAACTAAGTTGCTGTATGATTTATGCATGATGATTTGGATGTAATTCATGTTCCTTTAAATTACATATGTTGATTTAATCATTGGTTAATGATTCTAGCAAATATGAAACCCTAAGTTTCAAGAAATGACTTATTTTCCATTTTTAGGTTAAAAACGATACAAGGAAGCACTCAAGTTATTTTTGGATGAATTAGAGGGTAAAGTACTCTAAATTAAGGACCCTTTGGACGGCCAAAGTGGGTTGGATGAGTTTGCTCTAAATCTGATTTTTTAGGGTATGCATGTGAGACGTCCAAAAGGGGGCCAAAATGGGTGCTTTTCATATATTTTTGTTGCTGATTTTAATAAAATGATTTATGAATGTTATTGAGGGTAAAATATCCTATGTTTAAGGTACTTCGAGTGTCCGAAAGGGTTTGAAAAGATTAGCCCTAAATATGATTTTATGAACACATGTTTGGACACGTCAAAACGAGTTAAATGGATATCCTATATGCATGAATATTTTGCTATTATGGAAGCCAACGAATTATGGATTTTAAATATATGATAATACCATAAATTTAGATTAAGAAAAGCATGATTAGTGGTTGGAAATTATGACTTAAAAATCTGTTATAATTTAAGTCATGAAAGAGGTTTTGAAATGATGAAAAATGGGTCTTAACGTTGCTGTTTTAGAACCCTAAGATGAATGGATTAAAAATAAAAAATTAGACCCTAAATTAAATGTTAATTAAGGGATTTAACGATGATGAAAATGGGTGAAAGTTGCTCTGTTAAGAAAATTTAAAAAACACACAATATATGTGTTGTATATTAAACATATGTGAAACATATGTGAGAATGGATGATATGTGACTTATGAGAATTTACTAAAATAAAAAATATGCATGAAAATATGATAACATGCATGAGGAAGTTGTTGTATGAATAAGGATTAATTATCTTAATATTTGATATTTATTTATGAAGCTTCAAACGTCACTTATATGCTTAAAACTAGCATTGACGTAGGAAAAATAGTTAATAGGTAATATAAATCCCCATATGTTGAGTTATGAATGTATGCTATGTGTTTATGCTAAATATGGGATTAAAACACAAGTATGGAATGAATGCTATGATGCACAAGTGTCTGTCATGTATGTATGATCGACTTTAAAATCCAAGTTGATTATGTATAATATGGATCATGAGATTGGAAAACTCAGTGAATGCAAACAAATGGCTTGTTATGAATGCAATGCTATATTTATGTATAGGCAAAGGCAAAAAAGTTAATGAGGAAGAAAGCTAAGTAAGAAAGGTAAGCAAGCAGTTTTCTAAAATGTTTTGTTTTATCAAATATGATAAAATGCTTATCAATGATGTTCTAACTGTTTAAATGAGTTAACAAATGAATGATTTCAATTTTTTATAAGTTGTTTAAAGATAGTCATTCCTTGTCTAAATGAGTATTGAAATGTTATTTCTATTAAAATAAATGAATTGCTTACTGCTTTTCAAGTACTTATGTTAAATGATGAATTCATGATTTATGAATAAAAAATCATGTTAGCATGTCAAGTTCATGTTTATGAAAAAAAGCAAATGTACAAAAGTATGAGGTTCACCTCAAAGGTGTAAGCAGACTGACTCTACCCTTTTGGTGCGACCAAGTCGCTAAGAGAGGTCGAAGCCCGACGACGTCTCTCTGGAATGGGAGAGAAGATGAAAGTGGATGGTTGCCTAGCTAGCTCCTATCCAAACGAATGTCATAATTTTAAATAATGCATCGCATTGTTTATGACATACCCTAGATGAGTATGAGAAGCATGTTTTAAGATATACTCTCGAGCGGGTATAATGTGACTTTCTATGAATGATTTATGAAAAGGTTTTTACTCCATTGGTAGTTGATCACTTAGTAAGTGTTTTTAATCGAATAGAGGGAAATACGTTTATAAGAATTTGCCTTGAAATGAATGGTCTGAAAACCTAAACTTGCTTATTGAGTTTTGACTTATAGTTTTGTTTTCCAAATCCTAAAGACAGGTGAAGAAGAGAACCATGCAGTGAGCACCAGTGGAGATTCAAAGAAAAAAATGAATTTCTACAAGTTCTTGTGATAGAACTCTATGACTTGAATAGTTGTATGTTAATGACATTATTGATATTTGAATGTTGTATGAGGATGTTATTATGTTTATGACTAGATGATGATTATGACTATAAATAACAAAAAAATTTATGTTCAATTATTGAGATTGATTCATCATGAAATGGTTAAGTAAGATAAAAAGGGATAAATATCCAAATAGCTCGCCAAGTGGCAAAGTAATAATCCTGATTATGCTTACCAATCGATTGACCTTGGAGTAAGGTTGTGACACTCGGGCTGGAGCGCCACAGGTATGCATGTCATTTTCAAGGCAAGGTGTAGGTACTATATGTAGGGTACCCCGATGATCTTCGATGTAGTTACTTAGGGTACCCATGTGATCCTCGATTATGTGGTTATTTAAGGCGACCATGAGATATGCATGGCAGATCCTGAGCGTCAGGTATGTGGGGTCCCGTGATCCAACTTTCCGATGAATGATCACGAGGAATGTAGGGTGCCTATGAGCCCAGTAACCATTGATCATGCAGCCATGAGCATTTGATCATGAGATAGATAGGGAACCCATGATCCTAGTACTCCAACGTGTGATATGCAGGGAACCCATTGAATCGTCCAAAATATCAAAGTTTATGACTTGTTAAATTGAACACTGGATCTTAGACTTCTTGGTTAATATATTTCAGTGCAACTGTGTGCATTACCCTTTTAATTTTTTTTAAAGATTTTTTGAAATTCACATTTGGTGAGCATGAAGTTTACATATATGTAGTTTTTTATTTGTTTTAATATTTTTTTAAATTCGAAAAATTTTAAAAATATAAAAACTATATGTATATAAACCTCATACTTGGGCATTATTACTTTTCGGTCTAGATAGTGCCATGGCTGCCAACGCCCCTTTCTGGTTTTGAACTCTTTACGCCTAAACATACACACACCCATATCAACCACTTTATCATCCAAGTGTTACTCGGGTTCCATATTTGATGTCCACATAATGTGGGAAAATGCACCACCAAGTTACAGCAATCGAACAATGCTCACTGCGACCCTTTTCATTTTTCTCAAACTATGGTATTTTAGTAAGATCCAAACATCCATTCTTTCTATCCTTATATATATGAGAGCTGTTCCGATGCTGCACCGGAACAGCGATGCAATTGCCCAAAAAATAGGTCCCACACATATTAAAGTGTAATAAAATTTTATATAATCATTTATCCATATATAAATCATACCTTAAATGGATTAGATGTTGAAAAAATCACTTTAAAGTTGTTATGTACATCAAACTATTTTATTACGTTGAATTTATACCATTTTCAAATGAAGCCCATACACATATCTGATTGGGATGAAAATTGGTATGCTTATAGAATATATTATTCTAAATATAATTGGTGGAGTAGATTATAATTTGATAATCATGTGGGGCCCATTTCAGCAATGCTACACCACTATGCTTAAAACAGGGACCTTCACAAATTTCTAATTTAAATAAAATTCAATATCTTGTTAGAGGCATTATCAAAAAAATATATACACCTTGAAATAGGCAGGCCGTTGATTTAGATGTTGTTAAACACACTAACACGGGGCTACTCTTCTATGAAATCTTTATCCTGTGTAATTTTATTCATTTTTAATATCTTGATGATCGATAGAAAATCTATTCCACCTATTATATGTAATATTATTTATATTATCATGAAAATTTTTTCATTTGTTTAATATCATTATGCATGGACCTTGTATATAAATATGTAAAATCAATGTAATAAATGGGTTAATACTAAAAATGATTTTAAAGTAGTATTTTCAATATCTAAATTATCTAAAATATCACTATTACATAAATAAAATATTTTATAAATTATTATTACTTTATAATATATGTGTGAAGAGATCAAATCATTTTATGTAATTTACACGCAAATATATTTATTTTTATGAAAATGTGGCTTGCACACATACTTTATTTTTTAGATGAAATAGCCTCTTAACTAAACTAATGATTAAATATAATGAATAGATTGAATTTTGTATCAATCATTAACATCTTAAAAATTAAAAGAATTACGTGAAACTACTTCGATACAACTAATTACACATAACTGGAACCTAACCCGACTAAAGCATCCCTTTCAAATCCATAGTACAAGATGAAGTAAAAATGCTAATGCGACCTAACTATCAAGTCAAGTTTTACGAAATTTAAAATAACAAAATTGTGATTAATTTAATTTATTTTCTTTTAATAATAAAACATAGTAATACCTACAGCTAGTGTAGTTGATTAGAGGCTTAGCCTCTATTAGCATAGGTCTAGGTTAGAATCCCGATTTCTATAATTTAAAGTTTTGTCTTTTCATTCATATTTGGGAGCTTGTGGTCTCCCGAGCTGATTTTTGAAAGCATATAGCCTCCTTTTAAAAAATTATAAAAATTGCCTTAAAATTGATTGTAATATGATTTGAAATATAATGTAAAATACACACCAATCAAAAAAATAATAAAGCATAGTAACCTAAATTGGAACGAAAGACACGATTTATTTATGATACAAATGTAGCCGTATAACATAAAAGCTGCCATTCTTTCAACTAAACATGATAAATCAACTATATATCTTCCTAAGGAGCCGCATTGTCTATTATTTTTTAAAAAAAGTGTGGGACACCTCTTATCGTTTTTACAATGAAATTTAATAAAATTTAAATTTATTTTGTATTTTATTTTAATTTTTAAAATTCAGCTCATTTTCAAAAATAAAAAATAAAATAACAAGTAAATTCAAAAAATTACTAAATTTCATAAAAGAAAGACATAAATGGAGTCTCCATATTTATTTAAAAATTAAATAACTCTGTTGCAATGTGGCTGAACGTAGGGGATTAAAGCACTCATATCCTAATCATTTCAATCATTTACTTCTGTTTTTATACTTTCTAATATATTATACACTTTGGGCTCTGTTTCGTGTGTTTCGTGTTTTTCATTGGGATGCTGAAAGCACTGGCGTCTTAGCTTTTAGCTGAGGGTTTGGCCTTGCTTCCAACTATTTGTAAAAATATTTTGTCATGAAGCCTTTATTAATCGATGGTCTGTTATTTAGCTTATTCATTCCGCGCTTTTTAGTGCTTTTAACGCAAAGGCTGAATAGATAAGCCTATCCAAACATCTTTTAAAAAAGCACAGGAGTGCACTTTTTAAGGGTGTTAAGTGGGCCAAACAGAAGTAAATGGGCTTAAAAACTGCAAAACCATAAAATTTTCTTTGTCAGTATTTTGAAGGAGAAAATGGACTTAGAAACTTGCAAAAAGCACAGGAAGATACTTCTGTTTGTGGCTGTCGGGAAAACACTCACTGCCAGGGAACCCTCATATCGCAAATGTCAATGTCACCATAATGGTGTTGCACTCGGACCATAGCACTGGGAGAACAGTGCAATGTTGGCATGACAGCCCACATAGCAAACTCATAACTGAGTCATAATGACCAGATGAAATACCATTAATGTGGGGGTAGAATATTAATTCCACATGGCTTATAGGAGGGTATGGTTCATACTCTTGAATTCTTCTCCTCAATAGCTGGACTTTTGAGGAAGGTTGTTTAGATGGTATCAAAGCTAGCCACGATAAGTTTTCAACTGTAATCATGTGGTTGGTTTGCGACATCAACATCTTAGTATCCCCCTCGAGATTAAATACCAGTAGTCACTAAAACGACACCAGTATCGCTGTCTCTGTACAAGACCAAATCTAGCGCACAGTCGGCTTGCATAAGCTCTAGTTTTGCAAAGCATGTTTGAATTTTAAAATCCATCTTATCACATTACTCATATGGGGCTACAGGGAATTCTCACGTTGCTGGGGTGGTGAGTAAATTTTACAGTCTCCTGCCCTAAAGAGTAGGCTTTCAAAGGACAATATGCAAGCCTCTCCCCCGAGAGCTGAACTCAGTTGCAAGCAACCCAACACCACAGCCAGACCATTAATCAAGTCACAGCCACTAATCAGCCAACAAATTTCTTGTCCACATAGCAGCGGTCAACACCCACTATTCGATAAAGTGTGGGAAAAAAAAATGAATATCTAAGAAATGTGAAATAATTCATTTCCGTCAGCAGCAACGAAATCTCCATACTGCCTTTTGATTTTAAACCCACCATGATGCATTGATTTAGATTAAAACTCATTTAAAACCATTTTTTTATTTTTTCTTCATACACTTATTTATCTAAATGTATTTAACGTATTAACCAACTTTTACTATTTTTGGATATATGTATATATTTTTTAGCATACGGCCATAGAACCCCCCAAAATATATATATATATTTTTACAAATATATAGAGTTAGGTGTATTTAACCAATAAATTAAATTTTACTATTTTTCGATTTTTTAAGTATTTTTATTTTTAAATATTTTTAAAAAATACTTGAAAATATCCAAAAATAGCAAAAACTTGATTTATAAATTAAATATACCCAACTATACATGATTGTAAAAAAAAATAAAAAATAAAAAAAGTCCCATGGTGAAACGCATGAGTGTCCCGACCCTCTATTTTTTAAAAAATTTTAAACATAACATATTTATCTTATATTTAAAAATCTCAAAATAATATATATATCCAAAAATGATAAAACTTGATTTATATATTAGAGAGAAATAATCATGTTAATTTGAGTTAAGCGAATGTTTTACTTAGCCCACTTCAAAAATCCATCTACAATATTTTTTTCATTTTTTTATACGCTAGTTTATCTAAGTGTATTAAACTTATAAACTAAATTTACTATTTTGTAGGGCTTTTCCCAAATATACCCATTACGTTTGACCATATTTCCAAAGATGCCCACTACGTTTCAAAAATTCTAAATTGTACCTATTACGTTCCGAATATAAGCCCTTAATTGTACATTTGAAATATACCCATTACGTTCCAAATACGCCCAAGTCATCACTGATTATTATGTTAATTGACAGAACAGTTGTTCCATGGTTAGTAAATTTTTAGAAATGCCCAGATTGCCCCTGGTGTGAATAAAAAGTATGAACTCATTTTTCACTTGAAAAGAGTGGCAAGTGAGAGGGTACCCAAAGAGGAAAGAGCAATGCATCATATGGCTGACCATTTGAAGTATTCGTTTCATTTTTTTTATGCTTTTGGGCATATCCAAAAATGAAATCCTCTATGCTATTATTAAAATCAACTTCGAACGTTGGATCTTAGAGCTTGTGATTGCATTTACAACGTATTCAAAAGGTTAACCAAATCATTTTTAAGAATAAAGCACAAGATAGAAAGTAATCAAAAGGTTAATCAAAGTTAATTTAATAGTTGTAGAGCAATTGCATTTACAACGTATTCAGCAAGTGGCATCCGCATTTACAAATGGACATATTTAGCAACGTATTCTTGATATTTAGCAACATACGGAGTTGATATTTAACAATAGTATAGAGGATTTCATTTACGGATATGCCCAAAAGCAGCAAAAAAATGAAACGAATACCTCAAATGGCCAGCCATATGATGCACCGCTCCTTCCTCCTTGGGTACCTTCCCATTGTCGCTCTCTTCAAGTGAAAAATGAGTTCATGCTTTATTGTTCATGCCAGGGGCAATTTGGGCATTTCTAAAAATTTACCAACCATGGCACAGCTATTCCGTCAATTAACATAACGATCAGTGACGGCTTGGATGTATTTGAAATTTTGTCAAAACGTAATGGATATATTTGAAATTTTTGAAACGTAGCGGCATATTTGGAAATATGATCAAATGTAATAGGTATATTTGAAAAAAAACTCTATTTTTTAATATGCGTATATATCTTTTTGAGGATTTTAAACTTAAAAGCATTTTAAAAATATATACATAGAAATTTAAAAATCTCAAAAAATATATATATACATATTCAAAATTTATAAAACTTAATTTATATGTTAAATACATTTAGATAAACAAATGTACAAAGAAAAAATATTTTAAATAAGTTTTTAAAGTTAGCTATGTGAGTCATTTGATTAGCCTGTACTAACATAATCATTCTTTTATATTAAATACACATAGATAAATAATCATAAAACAATATATAAAAAAATAAATAAAATAATTTTGTAAAAAGTTATTTGCTTAACTCGAACTAACAAGATTATTTCTCCGGCATAAAAAACTAGCTCTTTTATTATTATTGTAAACTCAAATGAGTCGCAGGATTACATAGATTCATCGAACTGCATACCAACGCGTACCATATCGAAGTTTTAACCATTTTCACGTAAGAATAACTGCACAGCCCAGTGCACACTAAATGGTTCTTCGCCTTCTACAAAAATAGTGATTTTTAAATGCTAATCTGCACATGATGGGAATCTACCGTCCAAAATATTTCTAAACCTTAAATCCATACACATTATCCTCTTATAGCCTGAAAAATGAAACTGTACCACCATGATTTCAGTGCAACTAATAATGACTGAAAATCCAAAAGACTAATACCTGGCGCCATCATTTGGACAGCTTGTCATCATGGTAACTCCGTCAGTGAAGTGGGCCAACGGTGGAAAATACATTTATTATCGCTGCCCAATGTCTACATATCCGCACATTAACTTCAAATTTTACTCTGCCCATTGACTACCCCCTCCCTTTCTTTGCTTCAACGTTCATAATGTAAGTGGCCTGCAACAGTCATTAAATGCATGCCTTGAAACATGCACCCCCGGCGGTGGGGGCCACAGCAGTTTCGCACACCACGGAGACGTGCAGCAGATCTTTTATACATGCAACAGCCACAAAGAAAAACGCACTGCTGAGCGACTGTCGTGGGTGAAGCAAACGCCACCACCCAGAAACAAGAAAAGCACTTATTGCGGTGGCGCGTACCAACCCTTCTTCCTCACCAACATGAAAATTTTCCATTAATCCCATGAGCCCCACCTTGGTCCATCAACCATAAACCAATAGTCGGCCCCATACAATGTCCATGAGGCTGCTCTACACAAATGGCATTCTGCCAGGAAAATAGCTTCGAATGGATGAAATCACCATCATAATTATACTGGAAACAGTACCATGCAGGATTTTTTCCCAAAAAAAAAATTAATAAATAATCTCAACAAGGGGAAAAAATCATCTAACCACCTGTGCTTGGAACAAAAACAAACGGATACACAGCTGCAACGAACTTTCCCTGAAGCAGAAAAGCAGACACCGATGACGGAACAAAACAAACTAATAAGGTCAATTTGAGCAGAAGTCAATACCCGAACCATTACCTTGCTGATCTGTTTGCTGTGGAGGTGTGATTGGAAAAGAAGAAAATAGGGAAGAAGAAAACAAAAAAAAATAGGGACACTAGTACAGCAAGGAACCGCTATGGTGCGTTCTTGACTCCCTCTTTAATGACTTTTTGTCAAAAAGGTAAAATGGGAAAATGGGTAGTTCTGTAAACATCTCTAGTTGTCATGAAAATGGGTAGTAAGAGCAGCTGCAGCTCTTGATGAATGCATTCAAGGCCAACCATCCAAGTCCACAATCCCTCCTTCAATGCAAGGGCAGCGGGAGCTCTGAGAAGTGTAGTTATGGAGAGTGAGAATCCGCTTCTTTGCTCAGCTGCAATTCAAGGCTGCCTTTATTTGCTGGACAGTGGTGCTGATAAGGTTGTTAACTGTTGTGACCGATTCAAGGTTGAGTTTTGCAGAAGGCAGACTGCTTACTAGGATTTGGAATGCAACAGTTATCAGGGAGCCCGATGAGCGAGCCATGCCATGTAAGTTTGAGCTGGTAGAGGGACCTGCGCCACTGTTGTCAGGCCTCCCATCCGGCAGTATGGTGAAGCCTGATGGGAGGAGAGGAATGTAAGAAGGATCTTCACCGCTCATTGCAATGTTGATGGCTGGCAGATCAACAGGGGCATAGACGACAAGGGAGCCTGATGGGTCTGTACAGCTCTCCTGGAGTATCAACATGTTGTTCTGGCTTGAATTGAATGCCTGCTTCAAAACCAAGTGTGGCGTGAGTGTTGTCCCCACCCATCAGCATTGGATGTACACGTACGAGATTCATTAGCAGGACCAGCCCACATTATGAAGCTACGAATATTGATGAATGACTTTATTCCCACAGCATGAATCAAATTCTGGACATTCAAGTATTTATCTGGAAGGATAAGGTGACGATCTAGAGAAATTGATAGGAACCCAAATGTACAACTTACACGTAGGATGGATATACAGTTGCCAGGATGTGACCCATTGGCAATGTGGGCTACTTCTTGAACCGAATTGCCATTTGAAAGGACATCCCACTGAAGAAAATTGAAAGACAGTTTATCGGGGTTATCACTGATAGATGCAATCAAGTTATTTGAACTCAAAGAAAGGATTTAAGACGAATGTTTGATCTGATTGCTAATACCTGAGGTCGAGTTCTCTCATCTCGAAAGAAATTGAAGACATCATGGGGAGGGACTGGTAACCATATTGAAGTTGCTGCACTAAGGACGACTCCATTGGGCTGTCCAGGCTCTGTGCTCTTATGGACGGTGACTCGAACCCCCACATCATTCATGCCAGAAAGAGTCATCCATCTCTGCCCATTCGAAGCACTTATACTTGAGCAGAAACTATTTATCATCCTTTGAGCAAGCTTCATCATGCTTCGCCTCCCATCTTGTGAGGGAATCACTGAGATAAAATTCCTTAGCATATTATCATTGATGAATATCGATAGAATCCATGTTTCCATGTGCATCATTATGGGATGAATCATTTATCAAAATTGAAGCAGCAGAAATTTCGAACACATGGTTTGCTCTGTGGTAGGAGTTACTGTCTTTACCGCCAGTCCTCGACAGACATGGACCATACAATCGGGATAGAAAGGTGCAAAATAAATATATCACACTGCCCTGGACAAAAACTTCAATCCACGTTACATGGAATAGTGACATATTTTGCACTTCAAAAACCATTCTCTGAAAGATTATTTGAAAATTTGACACAAAGCTCCGCTGTTTCAAGCTTTTGTTTTGGCTCGTGATGGTCGCACCATATGCGCAACATCCACCACAGATTGCCATGTGAAAGTTCTCTTCAACATTCCTATTTCTAAAATCCTAAGGTTTGATAGCCTCTTTAGTTGACATGAAGAAAAAATATGGTGATTAGGAGTACCAACCTCCTCCAAGGTCCCTGGTAGAAGTGCTGGTCACCATCAGACATGCAAATCTCTCACACATCCTCTGTAGAGTAGCAAGCCAACGTTGTGCCCCAAATGCCATTCCACTATTGATGAGCTCCCTATAAATACGATGAACTGGTGTCCTCTCCTCAATTTCCACGTGTTCCACCCAAGTAATCTACAAGCACATCACCAACAAAAGATTTATCTCCATATGTTTTGCACAGCACTTTTTAAATTCTGCAAACTATCATTTCCAATGCTATAGTCAGTAAACAGCTTGGTATGATGGAGATCATAGCAGAAATTTAGACATCAACATCCAGCAAGCCAGCATATGGTACCATTGCAGTATTTTGTTTTCAGCCCTCAACATCATCTCAAATAAAAGAGTGTTGCATTAAATTGGCAGCCTGCATTGACCTTGCACCACAATTTGAACAATGAAACCTACCATTAAGAACCACAGAGAGGAATTCATGTGCTTGACCCTGAATGGCCTGGACATATGAATAGCAACAAAATGCAATGAATGGATACAGAGAAAGGCAAGAGCCACGACCTCACCTTGGAATACCCATTAGGCATGTCCTGAATTAAGCAACCAGATGGAAGCCTGCGAGAAAGAGAGGGAGACGCGAACTGATTAACTCTGGTAATGTCAAATGACACATCAGCTATTGCCCAAGAGCCTTGCTCAATTTGCTGGCAGTAACGCAGGAAGTAAAATTCTCTGGTGGACATGAGAGGCGACAGCACCTGCAGCTCCTCATAGATCTGCATCAAATATTGAATTATATGAATGCCTAAATTTCCACCAATCTTGATAGGACACAACTTGAGATCACTTATGGAAGGTGGGTGTGAAGCGCACACTTACAAGTTGCAAAGAACCACTACGACTTCCTGCCATTCCAGGTGCTAGAATTTCCAAGGTCCTTGCCTTTGAGATGATTGTTGGGAAAAGCTCCATCCATTTGCTCTGCAAGCATGTTGAAGCCACAATCTCAGAAAAATCAGAGATGGGAATGAATGAGAAAACCCAATATTCATCCCCAAGCATATTCAGAATCTCTAGAAATATCATGGACACATGCATCAGAAAACTAAGATTGAAGAGTGTTGCCCAGGCACAGCCCAGCCCAAAAGACTGAATTCTGCCAGATGCACCAAACAATAGCAATTCTCTACATATTGTGAGTCCTGTGATTGATGCCAATCCCTAAGAGCTTGCTGAAGATTAAATACTAATACAAACAGCAAAGGCAGCCAAAGAAAAGGGAAACTCAAAGCTTACCGCATCCATAAACATGTCCACCAGAGCCAATGCGTTCATAATAACCAGGCCCGAATCCCTTGAAGCTTCAATTCTAATATCAGGAGTTTTCAAGTTTGGCTTAGGGAACATCCTCTCATAGCTATCAAGATTGAGAACATCCCTTCCATCACTGGAGGACTTCATCCACAATGGCTCATCCATCCGTACCAATCTCATTAATTCATCCATTGCAGTGGAAGACATCTCAGCCATGAGAGATTTATCCAAGTCTGAAATAACAGGCATCTGAAACGGCAATGGTGAAATAGAGGCACTGACTGGCGAAATAGAAGAACTTCCCGGAAGAAGGTCGAGATCAAGGGAGGGACCAATTCCTGCCCCACTGAAGCTTCCCACAGATAAATCCAAGGATCCAATGGGAGCTGGTTGAATGGGCGGAAGATGAGAAATTGGCCTTCCAATGTACTTTGCAGCAAAGCTTGAAACTTTATCGAGCTGCAGTAGTTTCAAAAATCAAACCGATAAATGCAGGAAAAGGGGCCAAAATGAAATTAAAAGAAGGCTATAGTACACCAAAATACCTCCTCTTTCAACCGGGCATTCTCCATTCGAAGCTTCTGCTCATCAAAATAAATGTCATCCCCAACAGGTGGCCCCCCACAATTCGGGCAAATCACATTTTTCAGCGCCTCTTTGATTGCAATGTTCTCACATCGAATTTTGTCATTCTCCGCCCGAAGTGCACAGTTATCAGCTCGTTCAGTTTGTGCCTAACATTCACACATACACACCCAAATCATTGTCTTTCACTAAACCATATCAATGCAAGCACCAAACATCAATCATAATGGAAACAACGAGAATCCCATCTACCAAGGAACAAACACTCCCCCTTACTAGAAATTGAATTACCTTCATTTGGGTCCTCCTATTCTGAAACCAGAACTTGATTTGCCGAGGTTCAAGTCCCAAATCCCGACTAAGCTGCATCCGCTGCTTCTCATCCGGATGTGGGCACTCCTTGAACACCCTTCATCGCCAAAACAGTGTCCAAACCAAATCAACTTAACAAGCATTAACTACACAGAAACCCATACAAGCACAAACACATAGTAAGGAACTGACGAGTGACAACCAAGGCATTGCAATCTGACTTAAAGCAAGAGGGTAGAAGAAAGCAATACGCCACGCTTGCGCCTTCTACGGAGAAGAAATGCCCATGGATGAGAAAAAAAAAAAAATTTCTTTAGTCGAAGTTCTCAACCATAAATGACAGCAACAGCTATTACGATTCACACTGCAAGAAGCTTTGAAAAAAATGGTTTCTTTTTTCTTCGAAAGCCCAAACATCAATGTAATTTGAGCTTCTCGTGACTGAGCCATCATCTTTCTAGTGAGAATGTCCCCAAAATAACCCAGAAAATAAAAAATGAAATCAAAATGACAACCGACATTTAAAAAAATAATAATAATAGATGGGCAAACATTCCAAAGGTGATTTGATGCTCGTAAAACCCCAGGCATAGCTGGAAGATGAAAAGTTGAAAACCGATCGATCTACCAAAGCCGAAGAGGATAGAGAAAAATCGCAGTGTTAAAGAAGAAGGAACATGCAATCAAGCGGACGTGGAGAGCGAGTCGAATTCTAATGAATATGGTGCAAATGCCAAGCAGCCAACAGCCAAAAACGAAAAGTGCAAGAGCCAAAGAATCGAAAAAGGACGTACGCCTCGAGCTCTTGAATCTGCCTCGCGGTGTGCCGATGGTATCGCTTTTTCTTCCTGCTGGGATCCGACACGTCAGGGTCGTCGCCCGATCCAGCCCCGCCGCTGCCGCCGGCAGGCCCGCTTCCGCTGCCACTACCCTCCATTCCGCCGCCGCCGCCGCTGCCGCTACCGCCAACACCCAAGCTCCTCCTACTACTAGTATCCTCACTGGAGAAATTCCTCAGGAAGTCTCCTCCATCAAAGCCGGCAAGCCCATTTGAATACATGGGGGGAGGAGGACTTATCGCAACACGAAGAAAAAGAAGAAGAAGCAACAGCAACAACGACAACAACGAGAACAAGTGCAACGACGACCGAAGTGGTCTTATTCTCCGACTGGTGGTGCTTGTGCTGTCGGGGTTGCTGCAAGCGGGGTTTGAGCATGAGGGGCGGGGAAAGAATGGGAGGAGAAAATTTTCGGATGGCGTTTGGCATTCTTATACAGGCTGGTTGAAGGAAAGAACGAAGACCCATCTCAATCTCATTTTGGGCAGTTGTGAAACGTCTGGGGTGTCTGGAATATAGGCATCAATCAGGGGCTTTTGTTTCCAAAACCCAGCACAAGCAAGCCAGCCAGAGACGCAGGAAGAAAGAGGCGGGGTGGGGGTGGAGAGAGAGAATTAAGAGAGGTTTTAAAGGGTAACCGAAGGATTTAAGGCCTCCCTGACTGAGAAATCGGAACCGGGTTTTAAAGCCTTTTCTACCATTTCGAGGCAACGAGCGAGCGAGCGAGCGAGCGAACTTTTCCTTCTCTCTCTCTCCAAGCCTTGGTACGCAGCCAGCAGACTCGAAAGTATACAGCTCTGAAAATTTAAAGCTCTTTTGTTTTTTTGTTTTTTTGTTTTTTTTAATTTCTTCCTCTGTGCTAATTTCTGCTGGTGAGAAAGGTCGCACTAGCGCATGCCATAGCCCAAGCGTTGTGTGGGAGCTTTTACCAACTGCCCCCGCCCCATCCCCATTTAAAACTTCTGACAATTACAGCACGTGGGTCACAGCGATATCCCGTCATCCGGTGG
>JAXCLR010000050.1:14958344-14974653 GCA_035584095.1 Annona squamosa
GTGGTGGTGGCATTTCACATCTACTATTTGTCATATAGATGAATGAATTAGATCATGGAAAATAGCTGTTTCTACCCAGTAGCTGTTAGGTGAAAGCCATTTATTGAAGCTTAGTCAAGCATTTCTTGATACTTTCTCTCTTTCATTGGCAATAGATGTTTAGCCATTTCTTAACTGAAATAAATTTGCAGATCATGTGAATGAGAAAAAGGAAGCTCTTGGTGAGGTTCTAAATGGCGATCGCTTGGTTGATGCACCTTACAAACTCAATTTCCTTGAGAACAGAGAATCTGAAGTTGTTTGCAGGAAGAAACTATCAAAGAAAGAAGTTGCTCGATTCCGGAATGCCGTCATCAAGGACTATTACTTCCAAATGTTCTATGATGATCTGCCCATCTGGGGTTTTATTGGAAAAGTTGACAAGGAAGGGAAAAGTGATCCAAGCGAGTACAAGTACTACCTCTACAGGCATCTTCAATTTGATATTCAATACAACAAGAACCGAGTCATTGAGATTAATGTCCATACTGATCCAAGTGCATTGGTTGATCTCATTGAGGACAAGGAAGTTGAGGTGGAGTTCATGTACACAGTGAAATGGAGAGAAACTGATACTCCTTTTGAGAAGCGGATGGAGAAGTATTCCAAGCCTTCTTCTCTTCCACACCACTTGGAGATCCATTGGTTTTCAATAATAAACTCATGTGTGACTGTTCTTCTTTTAACTGGGTTTCTTGCCACCATTCTCATGCGAGTGCTCAAGAACGATTTTGTTAAGTGAGAAACCTTTTCAATACCCAGTTTCTTCTTCTCTTAGTTTTCTTTGTTATTCTAATTCTGGCACTGATATGCACCCTTGTCTGAAAGGTATGCACATGACGAGGAACCAGCAGATGACCAAGAAGAAAGTGGGTGGAAATATATCCATGGAGATGTCTTCAGGTACCCAAAATACAAGTCGCTGCTTGCTGCTTCCCTTGGTTCCGGCACTCAGCTTTTCACTCTGTAAGTATCACTTTTGAAGTCAGTTTGGCTTAATTTGAGTTGATCTAAGCAATCTGGAAACACGTTATAGATTTCACTCTTATGATTTTTTCAATGATTTTATGTTGGTAGTTTTTGTTTAGTGATTCTTTCTTTGTGATTTGTTCCAGTACTATCTTCATTTTCCTACTTGCTTTAGTAGGAGTGTTCTACCCATACAACCGAGGAGCTCTATTTACTGCCCTAGTTGTCATATATGCTCTAACATCTGGCATTGCGGGCTATGTTGCAACCTCTTTCTATTGTCAGCTTGAAGGAACAAACTGGGTAAAGCGTTATCTGTCAAACCCTGAAATCTTCGCATCAATTTTCACAATTAGTTTTTAATTTTTTCTTCTTTTGGATAAACAGGTTAGGAATCTATTGCTTACAAGCTTTCTTTTCTGTGGGCCTCTGTTCCTGACATTCTGCTTTCTTAACACTGTTGCTATAGCCTATAGTGCCACTGCAGCCTTGCCGTTTGGTACTATTGTGGTGATTGGCCTCATATGGGCCCTTGTAACATTGCCATTGCTTATTTTGGGTGGGATTGCTGGAAAAAACAGCAAGGCTGAGTTCCAAGCTCCTTGTCGCACTGCTAAGTATCCTAGAGAAATTCCTCCATTGCCTTGGTATCGACAGACTCTTCCCCAGATGGCAATGGCTGGGTTCTTGCCTTTCAGTGCTATCTATATTGAACTTTACTACATATTTGCCAGTGTTTGGGGCCATAGAATTTACACTATATATAGCATTCTCTTCATCGTCTTCATCATTCTCCTTATTGTCACCGCTTTCATTACTGTGGCGTTGACATACTTTCAACTAGCTGCTGAGGACCACGAATGGTGGTGGAGGTAAGATGGAAAACAATTTTTTTTCTTTTGTTGTTTGGTTTTCATTACTAATGTCTTCTTTTGAGATAATATGAAGTTGTGAAAAGTTCTTTACATATGGTTTATATGCTCAGATTATCCTTTGAGAAAGTTATAGTTCTAATTCCTCATCCTAAATTTGCATTTGTCCTGACATGTTGGCATTTTCTTGTAAGGATATTCTTATAAATGTAATTGCTGGGTTGCTTTTCATTTGATGAGAAAGTATTCAGTTTGATGGTCAGCTATTTATGAACCAGCTTTTATACTGTTCTTATGCTTCCCCTTTTAATAAGCTACAAGCCATCTTTGACATGATTCTATGTTCTATAGTACTACAGGAAGGGAAGTTTTAGACCAGTCTATTTCAAAGTTAGATTTCGGTATGCATCTGCTTACATGATTGTAGGGGGTTAGTTCGTAATTGCGGAATAGATCTCTAGTTAGTTATCTATTATGGATACTTATCTCATATGAAAATGTTTTCATTTGCTTAAGGATATATTGGTATTCTAGAATATCAGAGACATCAATATTCTCTAATTTGTTGTTAGTGCATTCAATTTATCAATAATATCGGATCATGTTTTAGAAAATGTCGTCCTCCTTTTTATCATTCCTTCCGTTATTTCTTTTCAAATAAGTATGATAGCATTCCTAAGTCTTGAAACCTCATATGTATTTGTGCATATTATCTCATATTAATGTATACTTTAACTTTCGTGTATAAACATTGTTCTAAATTTGTTGAGGTTCTATGTCTCTTGTTCATTTCATTTTGTCTTAAAAGTTCATGTTTGAGTAGTGTTTCAGGGGATTCCTTTATACCCCAACATTTGCATCAAATTCCTAATATACCCATAACGTTTCACAAATTCATCTTATATTTATAACATTTGACCCTAAATTCATATTATATTCACGTTGTTAACACAACTGTTATCTAACCCATTAAAAAGACAATTTTGTCTTTTTAAAAATTTTCTAATTAAAATAATTCAACCTTAATATGGCTCTCAAATTTTTTAATATCATATATTAGTGATTCACTATCATTAATTGAGTCATGCTAAGGTTAAATTGTCTCAATTAAAAAATTTTGAATGAGTACAACCGTCTTTTCAATAGGGTAAATAACGGTTGTATCGACAATATGGGCATGAGAGGAATTTAGAATGAAAATTTATCAGTATAAGAAGAATTTATGAAACATTATGGGTATATAAGAAATTAGAGACTAATGTTATGGGCGTGAGAGGAATTTTTCCTTCTTACTTATCTTAATTTATTGTGGATTTTTATTAAAATTTCTTTGATTTTTCAATAAATTTTCCTGAAACAAACGATATTATCTCTTACAAAAGTGATAATTTATATTCTTTAGAACCTCCTAATATAAGCTTAATAACTAATAAGGCTTGTGAGTCCAAAATGTACGCTTGTTGAGTTTTCAAGGTTAGCTTATTCTTGAAATTAATACGGACAGGAGCTAACCTTGACCTTGAAATTGAGGACCAATTGACTGGGTTAACTAGAAAAGGCTTAGAGGTGGGCTCAGCCTGTATGTCTTTTTGAGCTAAGGTAAATGGTAAGGTCAGGCTTGAATAAGCTTTTTGTTTGGCTTGATTTGGAAATGGTTTACTTGAGTTAGCCTGTCTTGTCTACATTATCTACATTGAGTATCGACTAAGGTAAGCTCATGCTTCAATGAACATTGCTTGACTTGATGAGGCTTCAGTTGAGATTGGTTGTATGTCTATCTTGAGTCTTGAATTGGACAATAGCATATATCATAACCCGATGGTATAAACAAGTTAAGCTTGTTAGGGCGGTCTTGGTTCATAATTGAGGAATCTGAGTGGAGTTCTGAGCTTGATGAGCTAACTTCTAAATTGAGTTGGATCAGATCTGAAGACTTCTGTTTGTTTGAAGTAGAGCTTCAGATCTGATGCCTACTCTTGTTTGTTTAAGGTAGAGCCTAAATTTGGCAAAACTGACCCCAGATTGACTTTTAAAAGACCGTAGTCAATATCATGATTGCGAAGCAGGCCCAGTATTCCAGCTCATGATCGTTTGCCTGATGAGTCCTGCTCAAATTTTGAACTGGATCTCTTATCAATTTAGTTTATTCTTTTTGGTCTTCTAGCATCAAATGAAAAGGGCAGAGGTAAATCATGTAGCCATCCCCCAAATCATGAAAGCTCTTTTCTCGAGTGGATGTGTTATCACTATCTGGGATAAGCAGCAGAAGTTGATACATTTGAGTGTGTAATGTGGCACTCAGGCAAATACCGTGCTGTTGTATCATCAGTTAGCATGATCATAGGTTGGACTAGGTCATGTGGTTCTGCTTCCATCGATAACTGGTATGGGTGCATTTCGTTAAACAAGTTGAGTATCTCATTCTTAAGAAGACCGATGTTTCTAGATTTTCTGGTGATCCACTACTTCAAGCTCGCCCAATTCCACCTAAAAAGCAATTACAGGTACTGCCAGTAAATTGAAGCCCATGGGACCTTTTCCACTCATCTCTATAGTTAAAAATGCTCAGAGGATCCTTCTCATAGCATGTTAATAGCAGATTTCTCTCCCATTTGATATTTGATGAGTGCTCCAGGTTACTTGTCATGTGCCAGTTGCTGTAGTTTTCTCATCAGTCAGCCATCTTATTTGCTGTAGGGCTTTCCTTTGTGGAGGATCAACTGGATTGTTTATCTATGCTTACTGCTTGTACTACTACCATGCACGGTCAGACATGTCTGGCTTCATGCAAACATCCTTCTTCTTTGGGTACATGGCATGTATCTGCTATGGGTTCTTCCTGATGCTAGGCACTGTGGGCTTCCGTGCATCTTTACTTTTTGTCCGTCACATATACCGGTCAATCAAGTGTGAATGATTAGCCGGTGTCTCATCTACCTTCCTAGTCATCTACAGCGGTTCCTCCATTTAGGTGAGAATGCTCTGATTAATTGTGATAGAGGAAATTTCTCTTATGCTTAAAAGTGGTTTGAGCCAATGCCATCTTTTCTTTGTTCTGGTATAGTTTGGATTCTTGGGGTGGTGAGGTTCATGTGAAGAGTTTTTTAGCGATATCCTTCAGAGGGGCAGTTGTATCATTCAGTTACATGTAAGTGGAACACGTCTCACGAGGGGAAGAAATGAAAACAAAGAGGGGGAAAAAAAAAAAGTTCATTTTGTTGCCTGAAAATGGTAAATGAGATCAATTCATGTACTTCTTTGCAAAATGTCTGTTTGTTTATTTGGTCAGCGTTTTCTGTTGGAGGCCACGTGCTTGTTTGGCATGGCGTCCTACCAGTGCAATCGGTGGGCGAAAGCCTGGTAATCAATTGCTTCATCCTCTCTAGCTCTGGCCCTACCCGCAAAGAAAAAAAGGGTTATTTCTTTGGGCCTGTTCCTCGGTATAACATTTGCAAAATGGATCTCGAGTTCTAGGGCTGTGTTAATTTGACTAGAGCTTATTGTCTGATGGTGATAAACAGCTATGGTTAAATAAATGGAGGTTAATTTTTAAGGCGAATTTTACATATACTCATGAATTTTATTTTCAATTCTACTTTATGCCTACAAATTTTTAGAATACCCTACTATATATTTTATCTAAAATTTTACTTATAGCACCCTCTGTGACATGATAAAAATGTTCATCCTTAATTATGATTTTATTAATAAAAATTTACATCCAAATGAATTTTTAGTACTTCTACAACTATAAAATTGTCCATTCCTAATCAAAGCTTGAGCATATTAGTCATTTTACTAGGTACTAATAGCTCCTTTAGTGGATATCTAACAATGTGAGTATAAGTAGAATTTAGGTAAAATATGAGTCCCTTGAGAATTTTTAAAATTATGTGAGTATAAATAAAATTAGAGGGTAAAAAAATTGTTGGTATATACGAAATTTGTCCTATTTTGTATTATAATTTAAAACTGTTAAACAGTGTTTGATGAAGCTTTAATAGTGGCTTCGGGGAAATAATGGACAAATTACAGAAGCCCTCTTTTTTATTTTTGAGTAGAAAGCCCTTAAAATATTGGTCTATCCCTTCAACTATAATTCAGAACTACTTGGATCGAAAGTCGAAAGCATTCGCCAACTATTACCTTCTTACAGTACATCTCTTTTATATTGATTGTATTAAATCCAAGTCAGATCGGTGGGGATCTATTTTAGTGAGTTTTACAGAACACAAGAATGAGACTGATTTCTACTCGTATATATGCATGATCTTTAATAGATTGTACCTCGGCAATTCAAGCTGATGATTCTTCTTATGTGTGTAACTCGCTCTTATTTCTACGCCAATACTGAAAAACAAATAGCCTGAACTATCTTGGGGAATACCGGGTGCATTTAACCTTTTAAAATTTTTTTAACTTTTTTTAAAAATTGTTAATCTAAATATATTTAACATGCATATCAATTTTTACCATTTTTAAAGATTTTTAATTTTTTTTGAATTTTTAAAAATCAGTGGCATTTTTAATATTTAAAATTATTATCTCAAGATTAAATCAATGGACAGCTGGATCACCGCCGTTTGAGCATTGACCCCTTTTACGCATCGAATAGCGGCCAGAAAAGCAAGGGAATGAATATTGAATAACACGGCTAGGACCCATACCTTTCTATCTCTCGATCTCATTTTTCAAAAAATTAATATTTATCAAAGATTAAGCAAAAGGTACTTTCCCTCGCTTTATTCGAAAGCATAAACATGTGATTCATTCCCGCATGAACCGAATAGGATTCATTTTCCAGAGTTTCTTCCAAATAGACGTTAAAACAATAACAAACTAACCATTAGATAAAAAGGAATCGTCCTTTCAAACTAACCATTAGATAAAAAGGAATCGTCCTTTCAGCTTGGGTTAAATAGATGCTCTGCTTAGCCTACTTTAAAAAATTCATTTATAATATTTTTTTATTTTTCGTCACACACTTGTTTATTGAAGTATATTTAACATATAAATTAAATTTTACCATTTTTGAATATATATTTTTTTAAAATTTTAAAAATAGAGATATTTTAAATACATGTATACATAGATGTTTAACATTTTTAAAAATATATATACACATATCTAAAAATGATAAAACTTAAATTTATGTTAAATGCATTTAGATAAACAAGTATACGAAGATAAAACAAAAAATTATTATAAATAAAATTTTTAAAGTAGGCTAAGTGGGGCATTTGTTTAGCCCAATCTAACAAAGCCATTCCTCTTAGATAATAATAATAATAATAATGGCAAACAACCATGAATTTCATACTCGATGATCCAGAATAATCAATGAAAGGGGACACGGGAGGAGACGAAAAAAGCTTAATTTTTTGTGTTAGGATTTAAAAATTGAATGGGAATTAGGAAAAGCTATATAAAAAATTAAAATAGATTAATATTTTATGGTAACAAGAAAAGTAGTTTTCTGAGAATGGAAATTTCATCTCATCCGTGAACAAGAAAAATAAAAAGCTAGGGACCAGTACGAACAGATAATGGAACAAATATAATTCCCCATTTAGGTAAATAGTATTAGCTTACCATGGGAGAATTTTCAATATGCAAAGAAGTGATCGACACAGAGAGTCAAGTTATCACAAACTCTGAAAGTTTTCTCTCTGTTTTGTTCGTTTAAATACTCATTTTTTTTAGCATTTGCAGAGATTTCGTCATCGCATTAATATGAAAAATAATTAGCATTACCCTGCTTTCTTTAGCGTTAACTACATTTACAGTTATTAATCACTGTATCTTAAATTCCAGCGTTATTGACTTTGTGATATCATCCTATACATCTTCTCTATTTCGTTCCCCCAACCCAAGCACCTCAGTATAAGTCCTCTTGCTAGTCAGACATTTTCTTATCCTTTTCTATACCATATCCATTTTTAATTGCCAACGGCCCCTCGCCCTTACGAAACAATAGTTAATAAAAATGAACTATTTTTGCTCTTCATTTCCTATTCTTTCCCCTGTCGGCGTTCCAGGTACATTTAACTGAATGATACAAACCCTGATTTCTTTTTTCGAAGAACAAACTGCCCCAAGAATCAAAGCTGTTGATGCGAAAAGATGGCCCAAACAAATCCTTCCACTTCTGAGCAAGGGGGAAGTTCGCCAAACCACACCTCTCAGCAAAGCATCCCACCAAGATGGAGGAAGCACTATTAACCGGCTCAGAAAGCAGATGAGGACACAGGGTACTCATTCGCACTTAATTGACCGGTATATGTGACGGACAAACAGCAAGGATGCGCGGAAGCCCACAGTACCTAGCATCAAGAAGAACCCATAGCAGACACATGCCATGTACCCAAAGAAGAAGGATGTTTGCATGAAGCCAGACATGTCTGACCGAGCATGGTAGTAGTACAAGCAGTAGCCATAGATAAACAAGCCAGTTGATCCTCCACAAAGGAAAGCCCTGCCACACATAAGATGGTGACTAATGAGAAAAAGCATCATTCGAGAGCTCGTCAAATGTGGAACACAAATCAACCCCTTACATCTCGTAAAATGGATGCTTAAAAATTTTTAATTCCTGCGAACGTGCGGAGAAAGGTCATGCATACAATTCATCGGCGGTACTGGCCTTTTGGATGGAATAGGGTGAGATTATAGTGCATCAAGCAGTCCAGAAGTATTCCTCATCTTAAGAATTTAGTTATGCAAACGTATTCAATGTAATGTCACCCATCCATGCAAATTATCAAAAGGTCGGACCGCATGGTCTGATCTTATCAAAGCTAAATAAATAAATCGAAAATGTATCAGTCTTGACATGCATATGTAACTGCAAAAAGGACAGTATTAGACAGCACCACATTCTGCTACCAAAAAATCCAACCCCAGTTAGTGATGACAGATCCATTTGTACTGGCAATCTTTTTCAACCACTGGAGGAAGGCTATATGCTTGCTTTGTCTAGGTCATTGAGTTAGCTGTGCCAGACCAAAAAGAAATAAGAAGTTAAAAACAGGTCCAGCTAGAAATTTCAGTGGAGCTCATAAGTTGGGGGATCTTGACTGATATTTAGCTAGAATTCTGGGCATGTGTTACAAATAGGTCAAGCACAATGTCGACTGGATTAGCAAAAAAGTAAAAAAGGAGTCAAGCTGAGCTGAAAACTACCGAATATAAGCTGAACTCCAACTAAAAAGTTTCCTTCAGATCTAATCTTGCTTGATTTTAAGTATTCTTTTTCAAGCTTAAGCTCCACTCAAATCTCTCAATCAAATAAAACCAAGCCTAGTGGATCAAGCTTAGCTTGTTTAGCATACATAACATATAACAATGTCCAGCATCTAATGCCATCAACGCTTGATATGGATATACAATCTGAGGCTCTGACCCCAACTGAAGCCTTATCAAGTTAAGCAAAGCCTAGTCAAGAATTACTTGGCCTGTTTATCAGATTGTTCTTGATTTAAAGCACAAGCTAAGATTGAGTGACTACATTCCAAGCTTGAACAACTAGCTAAGCCAGCTTGTAAACTACGTCAATTCTTGCTCAACAGCAATAATGTTGACCTGATCCAAAACTGATACATTCCAACCCCAATCAAAATCATTTTATGGAATCAGTCAGTGGAATTAGTTAGATTCCTAAGGGGAAAAAAAAAAAATCAATTGTAGCCATCAGAATAAATGATATGCAGAAATATTTTGGATTCCAAGACAATTGCGAACATTTTTTTTGTAATCCATAATCTAATCAAAAAAATTTCAGATAGGACGTAAGCAAAGAAAAATAAGTAAATAAGAAATAACAACCTAACAGGCATGCCTTAAAATTACTCCAAGGTAGTTATAGCATGCTTGGAGACAGATTGGGATATTAATAACCACCATAAAAGCTTCAGTCGACAATTAGGATCTCTTCAATTTCAATCAAACTTGAAGAGTTGGTTCCCACTTCCCACCGTAGTTGTTATTGCAAAGACTTAATACTGCATTATAACAAACCTAAACTTTCTCGCTTTTGAATTCCCAATAGGCGCATGTGAATGTCATCTCATTTGCAAAAGAAGTATTTGAGTCAAGATGATGTTGAACAAAGTGTCAATACGTAAAGATAGAATGGAAAATTAGTATCAGAAATCAGCAGTAACAAAACTAGAATCAAGCTCCAGCACTATAACGTTCTTGAAGGAAGAGCCGAGCAAACATGTGCACCAAAAAAAAAAAAAAAAAAAGAATTTCTGTTATCATGTACGAACTTACCTCCACCACCATTCATGGTCCTCAGCAGCAAGTTGAAAGTATGTCAATGCCACAGTAATGAAAGCAGTGACAATAAGAAGAATGATAAAGACAATGAAGAGAATGCTATATATGGTGTAAATCCTGTGTCCCCAAACGCTGGCAAATATGTAGTAAAGTTCAATGTAGATTGCGCTGAAAGGCAAGAATCCAGCCATTGCGATCTGGGGAATAGTCTTTCTATACCACGGTAATGAAGGAATCTCTCTGGGATACTTTGCAGTGCGACAAGGAGCTTGGAACTCAGCCTTGCTGTTTTTTCCAGCAATTCCACCCAAAACAAGCAATGGCAATGTTACAAGTGCCCAAATGAGGCCAATCACCACAATAGTGCCAAATGGCAAGGCTGCAGTGGCACTATACACTATAGCAACAGTATTAAGAAAGCAGAATGTCAGGAACAGAGGCCCACAGAAGAGAAAGCTTGTAAGCAACAGGTTCCTAACCTGTTTATGCAAAGCAGAAAATGAAGTTCAGAAAAATATTAAAAATAAAAGGTGAAGTTAAATTATAAAAAGTTCAGGATTGAATAGTCTACAATTTACCCAATTTGTTCCTTCAAGCTGACAATAGAAACAGGTTGCAACATAGCCGGCAATACCAGATGTTAGAGCATATATGACAACTAGGGCAGTGAACAGAGCTCCTCTGTTGTATGGGTAGAATACTCCAACTAAAGCCAGAATGAAAATGAAAATGGTACTGAAACACATGCACAGAACAAGGTATTATCCAAATTATAAGTACAATTGAAGAAAAAATCTCATTACTCATAAAAGCATATTTTCAGAGTGGTTAGATCAAACCAAACTTGGTCCGGAAATACAACTTACAGAGTAAAAAGCTGAGTGCCAGAGCCAAGGGAAGCAGCAAGTAGAGACTTGTGTTTTGGGTACCTGAAGACGTCTCCGTGGATATATTT
Source organism: Annona squamosa (assembly GCA_035584095.1). Lineage (NCBI taxonomy): Eukaryota > Viridiplantae > Streptophyta > Magnoliopsida > Magnoliales > Annonaceae > Annona > Annona squamosa. Next base: position 14,969,460 of record JAXCLR010000050.1, read on the forward strand.
CCAACCAGTCTCTTCCTGGTCATCTGCTTCTTCCTCATCATGGGCAAACCTACCAGACAAAGATGCAAGTACAAAAATTAGAATAAAAAACAAAATTATGAAAAGAAGAAATCGGATCTTGAAAAATTTTCTTACTTAACAAAATCATTCTTGAGCACTCGCATGAGAATGGTAGCAAGAAACCCAGTTAAGAGAAGAACAGTAACACATGAATTTATTATTGAAAACCAATGGATCTCCAAGTGGTGTGGAAGAGATGAAGGCTTCGAATACTTCTCCATCCGCTTCTCAAAAGGAATATTGGTTTCTCTCCATTTCACTGTATACATGAACTCCACCTCAACTTCCTTGTCCTCAGTGAGATCGACCAATGCACTTGGGTCAGTATGGACATTAATCTCAATGACACGATCCTTGTTGTATTGAATATCAAATTGGAGATGCCTGTACAGGTAGTACTTGTACTCGCTTGGATCACTTTTCTCTTCCTTGTCAACCTTTCCAATAAAACCCCAGATGGGCAGATCATCATAGTACATTTGGAAGTAATAGTCCTTGATGATGGCATTTCGGAATTGAGCAACTTCTTCCTTTGAAAGCTTCTTCCTGCAAACATCTTCGGATTCTCTGTTCTCAAGGAAATTGAGTTTGTAGGGTGCATCAACCAAGCGATCACCATTTAGAACCTCACCAAGAGCTTCCTTTTTCTCAGTCACATGAGCTGCAAGGTTATCTCAGTTAAGAAATAGTTAACATCTATCGGCAATAAAACAGGGAAAGAGGAGGTATCAGGAAATGCCAGACTCAACTTGAATAATGGCTTGCATCTAATTGAAACTGAATATGAGGGACCAGTTTCCCACAATCCAAGCCCCATCCATATGACAGATCACAGGGTACAATTCCAAGCTTATGAAAGGACGGTGATTCGTTAAGTCAAGCACCCATAACATCTCAACAGAATGAAATAGAAAATGTCAGTTCATGAATACAAACCTGGTGAACAGAAGGGAAGATCGAAATACCGATATGTCTCGCTGAAATCATGGGGACACAAAATCACTAACGATGAATTTCAGGCACAATTACAAGTCATAACAGAAGAATACACTGAAGAACAACCCGTCAAAAATTAAATAGGTGGTCCCATGATTGACATTAAACAAAATCTCAAACAGCATAGCGCCAAAAACATAATGAGTTACCATTGACGTTTTTCCAGTTCGTATCAAATCAATCAGACAGCAACTAAATTCCTCAATAGTCAATACTGTGAGACTTTGAAAATGTAAATATAGAAAACATATAAGGTGAGGCCTTCATCCTTGGTATCCATTTATAAGGTCACTTGTCATAAAGTTTAGATGATCCAATCAATGGGAATTTTTTCTCCACAGAAAATTCATGGATGGACCCCACCAGCGGCAGACGCTCATGGACAACTGTAATATCCAGCCACCATCTTCAAAATAAAAATTCTACCCAGATGAGCACTAATGGAAGTTTTTCTTTTCCAGGCCCGCATGATAAGATGTTGTTCCCAACTACCATTTTCGAAATAAAGATTCTAACTAGATGTGCAACAATGGCTGTTCAAAACTTTTTTCCAGGTCTGCATGTTTCCCGAACCAACCGTTGAAAGCATAGTTTCATTATCTACCAACGACGGTCCTCATCAGAGCATTAAATCTCCCCAGCATTGCCCCTATTTTCTGCTAAAAAAGCCTATTTCATCTTAATTCACAAGTGTTATCATCACCAGCTTTTCAGCAGCTATCACCTCATTCCATTTCAGCATTTCCCCTTTTTATTCTCCCAATTTCCACCTTTCCAATAGGGACCGATAAATAAATTCTACAAAAAACTGAAAAAAAAATACAAAAAAAAAAAAAAAAGTCCAATGTTCATGCAACACCCGTGCAGACTAACCGCAATTACCAGTGGATAATCCACCCAATAACACAACCTCGACATCAAATCCCTCGAAACCCAACAAAAGCAATACAGAGAGAGAGACAGAGAGAGAGAGAGGGATCCAACCTGGGGTTGTGAAAAGGTCCAACCTTGTTAGCGTAGAGTGGGACGGGATCTGTGGCCTTGTACCTGTGATTTGAGCCGTCCGATTTCACTCCCACCCCACAGCATACGATGAGAATCGCTACCACAAACGCAGCCATTCGCATCTCTCCCTCTCTCTCTCAGCAGAATGCGGAGATCTTAAGAAAGTCAGCTGAAATGGAATGAGGACAAAGACGGCTATGTAGCGTTTCGGGATTCCCAGCTTCCAAATTGCTGCTGCAGCTGCGCCACTTGAGCGGCCAGCACGATACTTCATAGGACGGACTGGGCTGGGCTGGCCCGACAAGTCCACGCAACCCCTGCTTATTCCCCCCCACCACAAAAAAAAACACCGGTGAAATTAATTTCCTTTCGGATTATTGTCATAGATATCCGCGAGTTTTCCCCTAATTGCAAGAGTCTCGTTAAGAAACACCTTTTATCCTGAAAAAATAGGATATGTTTAAAAAAACTACTTTAGCATTATGCAATATGCGAATTTAAATTTTTTTATTTTGTTTCTTTATGAATTCTTTTAGCGCTAATGTAGTCCATTCGAGTGCGAAAGATTATTGCTGGCATGAAGTTTTTAGGCGAGGACATTTTTTTTTCTGGACCGAGCTATGTGGGCGTTAGTGAAAAACAAATATAAGTTATGAAAAGTGTAATTAAGCTAAAACTCTGTGGTACCTGTGGAATAACCCCTATGGACTTCTTGGTCTCTTGGCATGACATCGGATAGCAAATCTGAGGCCACTAATATCGGATTTATATGCTTTAAATTACCTGTCCGCTTCTAGGTGGTAACCGTGCTGTATGTAAGCAGTTATATATAACCTCTTTAAATTTTAAAATTTTTACGTTTGATAGAAAATCTAATCTACTCTTTATATTTAATATCATTTGTTTAATCATGAGACCAAGTTTCATTCAAATTGAATATTTTTAGAGGCCACATTTACTCAAAAATAAGTATATTTATGCTTAAATTAAAGAAAATACTTCAATCCATTCACACGTATATATCAAAATATAGTAATATTTTATAAAATCATTTATCTATGTAATAACGATATTTTAGATAATTAAGATGTTAAAAATGCTACTTAAAATTTGATATTTAGCATTAAATTATTTTATTATATTGATTTTACATGTTTATAGATGAAACACATACAAAGAGATATTAAAAAAATAAAAAAAATTAAATATTAATACAAGTGATGCTAAATACAATAGATTGAGTGGATTTTTCATCAACTATATAGATATTGAAAATGGAGAAAGTTTCACAAAAGTATTCTTATTTAAATTCTAATTTGAAATTCCAAAATTCATGAAAAATTGTCATCTCGACTTACATGTTGAAGTCCTAAAAATAGCCCCGCACCAAAGGCTTGTGCTCATGCCACATAAAGTGCTTGCTTGATTTAGGTATAGCTTCTTACCGGAAGATAGATGATTAGTAGTTGAAGATTAAAGTAATGATTAAATACTTACCGGATAACCGGAAATACAATACTTTTATTAAAAAAAAATCCTTGCCGGAAGCACTTAGACTTCATGCTTACTCTTGTTTTTGTCGATTTTAAAATTTTAAAAAAATTGTAATCGTTTATTATATTTATACATGTATATTTATTTATGATTCCAAAAATTACTTGTATTATTGAATTATATATTATATTTATGTTATACATTTATTAAAAATTTTAATAGTTACACGAGGAATGTTTCAATACATATATAAGCATGGAAGCCTTCATACTTACTCTTAATTTTTAAAATTAAACCATTAATTGTGTTTAAAACATCATGTTTTATAATGCTAGTAACAATAATTTTCATTGAAAAATTATATCTCATAAAAAATAGAATATTTTAAGAGTGAACATATAACACTAAAAATTTTGAAAAATGTATTATAATATATAAAAATTAGCAACGTATGTGGTTTTTGTAATCATAAATAAAAACATATGAATAAACATAATAAATAGTTTGATTTTTCAAAAACATTTTAAAATTAAAAAATAAAGGGTAAGCACTAAGGTTTCCATGCTTGCGTTAATATTGAGTTATTCCTCTGGTTATACATCCACTTTCTGAAGATGCTATTTTTATAAGATATAAGCTTACGATGAAAGTTATCTAATAGTTATAGTATTTATGAATTTTATCTTTTTTCTTAGATAAGGGGGTTATCATCCTTTGCAATAGTATGTATTATAAAAAATTTGAATATTATTTTACAAAGGGTCTCTTCTAGGGAACCAGTTATATAAAAGTGAATGCATGGACCCTCTTAATTTTGTCCCACCATAATTATTAAATCAGAGTCCAATCCCATCATTTCATTTAAATAATTTGCTTAGCTAAGAATCCAATTTTCATGCAACTCTGATATTTGCTTGATTTACTATCATTTAGATATTAATGTAAATGTATCGAGATTATTCGATTGTCATGCATAAGCCACAGCTTTAAAATCCATAAAAATATGTTTTTCTTGCCTACAAGAACCACAAGAAATTAATCAAACGCAAGCATTTATTTTTTTTATTTTGGAGGAGAGAATCTCAACAAGAAAAATTATTGTTCTAAATAAATAAAAAATGCATTGCAGAGTTCCTAAAAGAAATAGAAGAAATTTTGGGCCTAATGGACAAAAACCAAACATTCACAAAACCACAAACGCATGAAAATACCACGTTCAATTTGGAATCTTGGATCACTATTCGCGAATTCAGTTTTAAAAAGCTTATTTATTGAAGAAGCAACATTGCAATTCGGGGTTCCCCGGGATATAGAAGTTGTTTTGCATTAGGAAATTATATTATAAATAGTACTGAGAATAAGATAAATAAGACAAGGGGAATACTTTTACGAAACACTTATTCTGTGTACGTATTCCATTTTTAATATATTGATGGTTGATGAAAAATTTAATTCGTTTGATATATTTAGTATTTTTATATTATTATAGTAATTTTTTCATTTATTTATTATCATTGTTTATAAGCTCTATTTACAAATGTGTAAAATCACTATAATAAAATAATTTAGTATTAAATATCACATCTAAACTATTTAAAATATCAATATTACATGATAAATGATTTTATTAAAGTATTAT
>JAXCLR010000050.1:14977568-14987767 GCA_035584095.1 Annona squamosa
TATAAGTGCTGATGATGCCTTTGGTTCAAGGTATGTTTTGTGTAGATCAAACAAGTGCTTTATGACTTACTAGAATTTGAAATAAGTAAAATATCAAAAAATGTAGAATTGTTACTATAATTTTAAATTTTAAAATCAGGCCCCATTTTGTATAACTCCTCATTTTTTAAATGTTGATGATTAATTCAAAATCTAATCCATTTATAATATTTAACATTGTTTGTTAGCTAAGAGACTAACTTTTATCTAAATTAGACATATACATACACTACATTTCCTCAAAAATACATAAATTTATGTGCAATTAAGGAAAATGCTTATACTCATTCACATGCATATTACACCGTAATAATATTTTAATAAAATCATTTATCATGTAATATTGATATTTTAAATAGTTTAAATGTGATTTCTAGCACTAAATTATTTTATTATAGTGATTTGCACATTTTTAAATAGCGCTTATAAAAAATGATGCCAAATAAATGAAAGAGTTGCTATAATAATATAAAAAAATTAAATATATTAAATGAAGTAAATTTTCCATCAACTATCAAAATATTAAAAATGGAAGACATTACATAAAACAAGTGCTTCATAAAAGTATTCCCCTTTAAGATTTCATATTATTCTTAAAGGTCCCCTCAGGTTATGCAATTGTATGATCCTCTTCTTAACCACCCTGATATAAAATACGTGTCCACATATCTCTCTTATCATTTTACACAAAGAGGGGCTTGCATAGCCTTTTGACGAATGGGCAAGCACAAGTTTTGAAAATGATGACCTTAATGAAAAGCCACAAGTTTTGAAAAATGATGATTTTAATGAAAAGTCATGAGTTTTGGAAAAATATGACTTCAATGAAAAGCTTCAAAGTTTGTTTCATGAGAAGCAAGCAACACTTTTAAAATAATTATTTTATCACAAGTGTTGCTAAAGATTAAGAATGCTTTATGTTAATGGATTTAGGAATTTACTTACAAGTGGGTAAATTCTTCATAATGCCGTTTTCAAAGGATTTCATGTTTTATGTCAATGGATTTTAAGCAAACAAGTTCTTTATAATATTGATTTCAAAAGGGATCTGATTTCTATGCCATGACATTTAAACATAAACGATAATTTGGACATAGTCCATATGTTTGAAATGATATTAGAAAAGTTTTGATTTACTTTATATAAGGAAATATGTTGAAAATATCTTGAAAAATATTTATATGAATGTTGTTAAAAAGAGGTTTAAGGATGACCAATCAGATAAGTGATTTCATAAAATGATTTGATTTTGGGTTGCTAAAATGGTATGCAAAAGGCTATGCAAGTCCCTATTTATGTAAAAATGGTAAGAGGGATATGTGGACAAAATTTAATATCATGGTGCTTAAGAAGGGAATGATACAATTGCATAACCTTTGTGGGCAAAAGGCCCTAAAATAGAAACCAAGAAGATGCTAAGAAAATAAGTGGTTTATTCTTGAAAATCCAAAAGCTTTGAAGTTCTTTTATCATAAGGATTTTAAGATTTATTGTTTTCTCAAACGTCTCAAATGCTTATCAAAACATTTTACTCAAAATGTTTCTAAAGAATTTAAGGAAGATTATCCTAAAACTAGATTTCAAATGATAACTTATTTAAAGTGAATGCGCTCACTTTACAAGTTGACACGGACTGCAATCTGTGATGTTCTTTTTTAAAATAATTTAAAAAGACAATGACTACGGTTTGTGATGTTTTTTAAGAATGGATGCGAACTACGGTTTGTGATCCCGCTTTTTTTAAGATGGTTTAAAAGAACATGGGTTGCGGCCTGTGATACTTTAAACCACACGAACTGCAGTATATGATGATGATATATAATACACCAATACAAGGAATAGATCGGTTGTATAGCACGGTCGGAAACCGAAGCCCACTCTACATGTGGCCAAGTTACTAAAAGATGACAAGAGGCCAACGGCGCCCTCTCTGAGATGGGAGAAGATGAAAGAATAACTGCCTAGCTAGCGTACTGGTAATGATGGATTCTCTTCCAAAATGTAGAATAATCACTTGCTAAGTGTTACTACTGTATGGGGAGAAATGCATTTGTATATATTTTTCTTTTAAAAACCCCAAGGATTGGGACATAAAAGTGTTTATACAAAAAGTTATCCTACATGGGATTTTATGAGCCATGATAGGGTGTTTTACACAAAAATGTGTAAATAACAAAGATGAGATGAAATGTTTTTTATATAAATGCTTTCATGAAAATGGAATTATACGGTTTTATCTTCTTGTTACAACAAGCCCCGAAATAAGGATTACAAATTAAGTTTTATGTCTTATTTGCTATAAACAAGCTCCGAGATGGAGATTATGAAAATTATTTATGTGAAAAGTATTTTTGGACATTAACAAGGATGAGATAAAATGTTTTTTATGCAAATAATTTCATAAAAATGGAATTATGTGTTTTGTCTTGTTGCTATAACAAGCTCCGAAATGGGGATTACGAATTAAATTTTATGCCTTGTTTACTTTAAACAAGCCCTAAGATTGGAATTATAAAAAAAAATTTATGTGAAAAATATTTTTAGACATGAGAATGTCCTTTGCCAAAGAATTTATGTGAAAAAATGTTTTATGACATATAAATGTTCATTGCCAAAGATGTTTTTGGACATCAAATATCCCTTAGTTAAAAAAATTTATGATGAAAAATATTTTGCACGTAAAAACGTCCATTGACAAAATAAGATTTTTATGTAAATATCTTGGAACATCATATATGTTCACACAAAACCAAAGAATATTACTTAAAGAGGGTAAAGCACATATGTTTTAACTTCCCCCCCCCCCCCCCCCCCCCGTTACATTCGAAACCAAACAAGCAAACCAAACAAGCAAAAGCGAACAAAGCCTTCCTCCCTATTTTTGGCTTTCAATTTTAGGATATTAAATAAACAAGGATGATAATCATATACAAATGGGTTGCTAACAGCCCCTTGCTTTTTATACTTAAAAATATTTTTCTTACGTGTGAACCATTATAACATTCTTCTATCTGACCCAACGAGTGGCGCTCATTTGGTCGACGAATGAGGAACAAAAATTTCATTCCCACCCGTCGCATGTTCGAATCCCCCGTGAGATTTCGAACCAAAAATTCCCGTGAAAGCATGTGTAGGTCCTCCTTATTCGGTTGGGAGTTGGTGGTCTCCCTATTTGATATTTGAGAGTTTGTTGTCTCTCTTTGAAAATATTATTAGAATTGTCTCAGAACTTTGAATGTGATATGAGTTGAGATATGTTATAAATATACTCCAATCAAAAAAAAAAAAAAAAACATTCTTCTATCTGCATGTATTTATAATGTCAAAATTTACTTTGATATGATAAATATTTATCAACATAAGTTTCTTATCAAAGTGAATTTTGGCATTATAAATATATACTATGGAAGAATGTTATAAATGGATCACATTAAAAACAAACATTTTTAAATATAAAACGCAAGGGTTTTTTAGTTAAATATCAACCCTATATGATCCTTACCCAATAAATAAATAAATAATCAAACTGACACAGGATTAACATTACACACAGGTTCAAGCTCACAGAAGTAATACATCTCAAACCCATTTAAAAGAGAATAGCCACGACAAGAACCTCTAGCGGTCTAGCCTGCGACGTTTACAAAGCCTTCCCACTTCCCAAGCCTAGCAGCTACCTATCTGACAGAAATCCAACTTCCATTATCATTCAATGTGGTGTTGATGAACTTGTCAGATCAGCTTTTAGGACTCGGGCACTGTTTCAAATGAAGGAAGGGCTCGGAGACATCTCATTCTAATTTTAAAGAAAACATTACAAAGCATTAAACAAAATAATTGTAATCACATTATATACAAAGAAGAGATGGCCTTCCTCCATAAGGAAATTTGGCCCGTGATAAAACATTAAAAAAAATTAAAAACAAAAGCTACATTCCAAGTTACAGTGAGTAAGAGCATACAACATGGTTCCGGAACACGGGGGAAGGGGAAGGGGAAGGAGAAGGGCTTCCACAAAATTGGGGATGGGGGCAGGCCCTTCCATAGCCATCACGAGAAAGTTTGACAGATTAGCAATGGGGAACAACTGCAAGGCTGGTTTTCCGACCAGTCCCTAATCTTTTAAAAGATACTTCAGGAAAGCTCTGTGTCAACAATCCACACACTATGATGAAACTTGCAACATAGTACTAGGCATACCTTACGATGAGATAGGTTCATAAGGATAGGACAGCCATGGGTGTTTCAGAGCTTCTGAGGCAGTCGGCCGCTTCATTGGGTTAATTTCAAGGAGATGGGCGACAAAGTCAATAAAGCCCTGATCTCCCATTGGCAACCGGTGTCTCAAAGATGTCTTCTTCGGGATCAGGTATTCCAGTCTGTTTGTTTCCTGAGAAGAGAGTGGCTATCAATAGCAGACCATCGCAGAAACAGAGAAGGGCAGTCCAAATACTAAGTATTAGCAAAGCGAAAGATTTTCAGCAAGCCAAAAGGTATAGTGGAAATCAGAACATGCAATCTGGCCAAGATTGTAAACAAGATAAGACCATATTGCACATGGTGATTCAATCTTGGGAGGGGCCACGGCTTCCAAAGCTCTAAAACAAAGCCAGTTTGATGACATATACCATCATATTCAAATTTTATTTTATTAATTTCAAATCAAACTCGTGTGCAGATACGAAATTATTTTTCAACAGTGAAATTTTCAAGATTCTTCATTGATTGTGGACCCCTAAAGGATCCCAACTTGTTCACCAGGAAGTTTCTAGAATGACACTTTGTATGTATGACCTCATTGTATCTCTGTAGATGGATCCAACTTAAGATTCCTTGAGAACAAATAGTGATTGCATAAATGATAAAATTTACAATAGCCAAATTCTTGAAATGCAAGTTCCAACTCCATTAACAAATATCATTCACCCATGCATGGTAAACAGCTATTTGGATGCACAGATGAGGACATTGCTGCTTGTAAATGTGCATGCCAAAAACAAAAAACAAAAAACAAAAAAACAATAAGCATTAATGCAAGATCAATCGGTTCTTGTAGGGATAGCCACCTGATCATGTCTAAAATATATGATAAAAACTTAAAATCGGTCAAGGTGTAATGATAATATGCAACTAGTTCATTTTTTGTTTTAAATAAAATTTATTAATCTAAACTACGCATAAGATTCATCAATATATATTTATCCATATATATCAAAAACATATATTTATCCATGTTATTCAGGATGCCAAAAATCAATTTGATTGAAAACTTACGTGTGCTAATAAGTCAAAATGAATTGAAAGAGAATATGTAACTGTTAAATTTTGAAAATGAACAATGATTCTTTGAGTTCAATGTACAAGAGTTTGAATTATCAAATCAACCAGTTATCTTGAATCAGATCAGACCCATATGACTCCACGAATAGAAGCAATGGAACTAATGGGGTAGCCAGGAAAAACAAGGCACCACGTAAGCAATTAATCATAGCACCTTTCTTCTTTCACTGCCAAAGAATATATTATTACCCAAAACCATAAACATAATTTTGGGGGAAAAAAGAAGAAGAAGAAGAAGAGGGGGAAGAAAATGCAATCAAGAGATAAGAGAATTCCAATGTATCGAAAAATGCAACTATTGCAAAGCGATTGAATCTTAACTATAAAAATGTGTGACGTAGGTTCACCAACCACTAAAATAAAAAATCTGACAGAAAATAAATGCATCGGAATATGGCCGATGGAGATGATGGTAGTACTAACAATGACAGGCAATGATATAATGAATTGAATAGAGTAATTTTCAAACGTCAAGTGTGATTCTCAACTATAGATGGATGAACCAACTTCAAAGAATGATTTTTTCATCGGATAGACCAGCAAACGTTTGTCTGGTGCAATTCTCATATATGGACAGATGAACCAACTTCCTATAATGATTCTGACATAGATAAACACAAACTCAATGCCCCCTCTTTTTTGAAAATATAACAAGTGATTCCTAATGAAGACAAGGGAAAATGCTCATACCTGATTTCGTTCATAGAGCATATGATTCTTTGTAAAATATTTGTATGTATCCCGCCCCTTTGCAAGCATGCTTTGTTCAATGGGGCCTATGATTCCAAGTACCCGTGCAAGTAATGTTGCAGGTGAATCATTTTGGAAGAGAACCTGCACCAGAGGAGATTCTTTAAGTGATTCATGCCAAGGGCCATGATGTTAAACATTTTTTAACGTAATATAGGTGAATTTCTGGATAGTATACAGGATAGTATACAACTATTCTCTACACTTGACCTAAACTGAGATAAAATGAACAAATAAACAAAGAATAAAAGAATTGTATCATCTTCAAGTGTATAGATTTCCATACAACTATAGTTTGTCATAAAAGGTGATACATGAATACAAAACCTGCAGAACGGATGCAGAAACAAAAACTATAAATGTCAAGTACCAAATGTACCCAGAATTGTTAATGCACATTGTAGTATTAACTCGAGCATCTATGGATATTACATTTCCCAGGATATTAAATTTCAAGGGACTAGTGGTTCCATTATCTGAATAGACAAGAAGAAAAGAATTTCATCATTTTCGAGCATATGGATTTCCAGTCACACCTGTACCAATATAGTTTGTCCTAAAGGTGACACATGATATGTCAATACCTGCAGAATTAATGCATAAACAAAAACTCTAAACATCAGGTATCTAATGTATCCAGAATTGTTAATGCACATAGCAGCATTAACTCAACCATCTAAGGATATTAAAGTTCAAGGGACTATTCGTTATATTTAATTTTGTATTCCATTATCTGAATTCTAAAACGATTGACTGACTTAAACAGATATACAAGGGTTAAAAAGTAACATGGCCTGTTCAAATGCATTATATCAGCATTGAAGCATATAACCCAAGGTCACGTATCTCATTTCCTAGCGATACAATGACAGAAGGAACTAGAAACTAGAGTGAGTAACAGCTCTAGCTTCTAGGTGTTAACAATAATTTATACTTGGCTGCATCTGTATAAAGTTGACGATGGCATCTAGAATCGTTTTGGTATCATTTACAATTAATCATTTAGAGTGAGACCTGCCTATGAATAAATACTACTCGCTCCTACCGGGACAGGATTCTCCTTCAAGTTTTTGCCACTGTTAAACTAACAGCACTGTGAACAAGGTTGCATCCATCTCTCAGATTTTTTTGTCCAGATCTCTGGATCCAGACACTTCTGAAATTGCATTTGCATATCTAATCGTCTAAACATCTAAGCCACATTCACATTAAGGTCCACAAGAAGGCATGGGCAGCCTACTAATTAAGTCAACCTATATAAACAAACATCTGCTATTCTGCACTTCCACAGACCATATCCTTAGCTAAACAATACACCACGCATAATAATAATACAGGTGACTCTAATGACCTAATTCGCTTCCATATGTTGATTCTAGATAGTCATTATATAGACTGAAATGCCTATGATGTGCTAAAATTTTACCATTTTCTGTCAGAAATGCATATTTGCCCATTTGGTTCAACAAATCCATCTCGCGCATGCTTTTGCATTTAAATTTACAGAATTTATTGTTGTATTCTGTGTGGTATTTAAATTTATAATGTTTCAACATATTTCTGCTAGGCTTCACTTCGAGTGAGATTTGGAACTAAATACCAAAAAGTTTTAGAAAACATGATAAGAGGGAACCTTAAGTCGAAAACAACCAAAATGCACTACTAATTTCAGTTACATATAATGACCACTGGCTTTATGTAAGCGTTTGTAACACCGTGACCACATAAGCCTTTCCTTGCTGCTTCATGGCTATCACCATACACATTAAGAGTGATCAACTTAACCACCAGAAGTCACGTAGGTTCTCACCATTCATGAACATTGCAGGAGAAATTCCACAATATTAACCGTTAGACCACAGGTAGATTTACAGGACAGGGCCCAAGTTGTTGTAAAGGTTTTCCTTTGCAAGAAAATGCAACAATCCATCAACCAACTGGCTGGGTGTCCCCACTTCATCAGGATGACCCCTGACCATCAGTACTTCAGGACATCACGAATGTATATGACCGAGGAAAAACAGAGAAAAGCAACAACCATGCTACTCTTATAACCACATTGTAGTTGACCTAAAATTAGAAGCGTATATTAATTCTATGAAGTATGATGACTGTAAGGTGAGCAATTAAACATTCAGGAGCACCTAATAAACCATACCACAGAGCCAATAACAAGGCTACACAAAAGGATTAAAAAACCCACTAGTCCGTCTTGTTGTGAATAAGTTGATCATTTAAGCTTCCAACAGCGCTCTAAAAATTTAACATGGTACACCATCATAAAGTGAATACAAAAGTCAGTCAAACTTACATTCCCTGTGCAAAGCTCCGCTAAGATGCAGCCTAGTGACCAAATATCAATCTTATTATCATATGGAAGGCCCAAAATAACCTCAGGTGCACGATAAGACCGAGATTGGACATATGAACAAAGATGATCTGTTTGGAAACAACTGCTCCCGAGGTCAATGACCTTGATTTCACACCTGCTGTAGCTCTTTATCAAAATATTCTCTGGCTTTAGATCACAATGAATTAGTCCCAGGCCATGCAAATATTGAAGAGCCTCCAGACACTGAATTGTAATAGACTGCACAACCACCACAAAGGCAAAACTCATACGATACCAGAAAAAGAGATAATTTGAACCCAATGGCACCCAGAATGTCAACTTCTACTAAAATCTGGAAAAATACGAACCTGCAACCTTGGCATTGTGAAGTAGACTTCTCCACCAGATTCCCTATTGAATTTGTGAAACTCATATAAGTTTGCCTTGAGGAGCTCACTTACAATCAGCAGGTGCTCCTGTGGAATAAAAGAGAATCAGCAAATCTACCAAAAACTGAAACAATAATCTGAAGCAATATAAGAATTTTAGAAGTCAATGTACTCTCTGAATCCAAATTACTATTGGACAAAACAGTAAGAGGCAAATGTTTTCAGGCAAAACAGCTAGTCAACAAGACAAGGCATGCCACAGTCAGTGAAGACCAAATGGTGGTAGATAAATCAATCTAATCTCTCGGATTTATCAACTCTCTTTCAATGATTTGCATTGATCCAAGTATTGAACATGCAAGGGATGTTGCAGTCATAAATGGGTAAAAATGCTTTGACAGTAAGATTCCTTGGAACCACTGACTAATAGGTCAAAGATCACACAACCACTTTGGGAGATGCATGCACAAAGCAAAATTACCAAATAAAAATTTTCTTTTAAAAAAAAAAAAAAAAAAAAACAATGTAAGTTATAACATCAGAAGTCAGACATGCTGAAGTGCTACAGTAGTAAATGCTCAAATAAAGAAATGAGACAGCAGCTAAATAACATTTACAATAAGGAAAACCTGCATCAAAATGAAATTCTTAGAAGACAGGTAACACCAGAGTACTGTATCAACTAAACAATTCACTTACACGATAATAGAAATAATCATAAAGGCGGAGAATGTGATACTTGTCATCAGGATCATTCTTGTTAACAAACTTGAGAAGCTTTATCTCATCAAGGCTCTGATCAAAGAAGTCTTTATTGTTTTTAATAATCTTCACACAAACATCAATGCCCGTGTGCAAGTCATGTGCTTGAATAGCTTTACTAAATGCAGCTGATCCTAGATACTCAGTGACATGATAGCGACCAGCAATCACTGAATTAAGAACAACATGGAAGTTTTTATCCTCCTCAAAGCCAGTTCTGCGAAACAACGCCATGAAAGAAAAATCAGGAATAAAATACATTAAAATGAAGGTGAAAAAGAAAAAAGTGTGGAAAAGCTGAAACATGGAGTTGAAACATGACAACTGAGAATTCAATTCATGGCAGAGATGTGTTGCATCTGTAACATTTATGAAGAGTCTATGTAGCAATTATAATGATGCAAAATAGGAGTGTCGGGGTTATTCTGAAAAACAGATGCATATCAAATAGGAGCGTAATTCAGTGCACCCGGGTGCACTCAGCCTCAACGCACCCGGGTGCACTGCACATATTTTTTTTTATTTTTTTTTGAAAATTTTTTCATGAAGATGTTAATATAGGTTTATTTAACATATGTATCAATTTT
>JAXCLR010000050.1:15001712-15016551 GCA_035584095.1 Annona squamosa
TAAATAAACCTATATTAACAGCTTCATGAAAAAATTTTCAAAAAAAAATTTAAAAAAATAGGTGCAGTGCACCCGGGTGCGTCGAGGCTGAGTGCACCCGGGTGCACTGAATTGTGCTCCCTTTTTTTGATGCCATTAACTCACCTCAGTGCTGAGAGACTTTGCCCCATTGTCTGAACGCATCTGGTTTAAAGTTTTTCATTTACATATGAACGTTACTTTAATGGTAATGTTTATTCTTTCCAAGTTTCTGTGGAAGCATCCATTAGGTGTGTATATAGGGATTATTATTAGAAAAAATTAGATTATTAGTTAAATATTTATAGAATATTGGTAGAAAAATTATAATAATTTCTTAAAGCCCAATTTAATACCAATTGAGATGATGTAACACATATGAAATAAGAAAAGAGAAAAATAGTCTCTTTTATTGATAATTCAAAACGTGTGGTCTCCTTTTTAGAAAATTGTAAAAATTCTTTAGCTTTATTATAATATAAGTTAAGATATAATATATTAGTACACGAATATAAAAATCATGGAATTGTTTTATTGAAATCTCAAGGAATCCATTGGTTCCATGCTTTACTTCAAGATCATGTAGCTTTCAAAAGTTTCATCAATTTGTTAACCACAATATTACAATTCTTTAGCAAATTGTATAATAATACCTTATCAACAGACAGCTACATTAATTGGAGGGATATTTAAACTTTTTATTTTTACATAAAAACTATTGAAGAAGGGACCACAGTCACACACATAATGTTAATCTTATTAGGCTATGCCCTGGGTGATAGAGATAGAAGTTTTTGATTAATACTTATATGGTTTAGTCAAAATTGCAAATATGATTGCATCTTTACGACAAAGCTTGCTTAAAAATTATAGGTATACTTACAAACACTAGACTCTTTTTTAAAATGATAAACATGCCTTTGTGTTTAAATGAAATTATAAAATTCAAGAAAATTATATTTAAAATATAAGAATAATATAATAAATTTATTTAATGTGAGGAATATTTGAAAAAAGATTATTTTATAGCTTAATGATATTTTATTGCATTTTATAATTTTACTCAAGCATAGTGGTATTTTTATCCCTTAAAAAGGTTTAAGGTTCTTATAGTGGTACAACTTTGGCACAGTTCAACCCTAACCTAATCTATTTAACATAAAATTTTTCAATATTTAAATTCAACATTTTGAAATTTTGACCCTAAGTGACTCATGTTTAACCAACCCAAATTTAAATAGTGTCGGTCTTAAGTTAGGGTCAACCCAAACCTGATTTATATATTATGTTAGTACACCTTTATACGTATAAAATATCATAAATTCATATCCCTCGGGAGACCATTAAGTTATAGTCTCAACAATACTAAACATATTAAGAAGTTACTTAAAATTGTTTGTTATAAATAACCCTAAGTGATCATCTCTAAAGCCTACAAATAAAATTAAAGAGCAAAGCAATGGAGAATAGATAAGTGGCAAGAAAAGGGTGGAAGCAAACAAAATGAAATAGACATAAGGTGCAATAAGGCATTTATGTGGTTTTGCCATGTATAATGTTGAGAAAGTTATTATAATTTAGCAAAATATGGATAAGAGCGAATATTGTAACTCCTCTAGCACTTTTTCTTCAATAGAGTCTACATGTGTAGTGAAGTGGAAGGGTTTAATAGGATTTTAGCTTTCTGTACCAATTAGATAAGAACTGATGATAATGGTAACTGTTGACTATTAGTATTGTTTAGTTGAATAAATTCTTTATTGCAAAATTTAAAGATTTTTTTATTTTTACATTGAAGAATCATTTTATTTTTTAATTTATTGCTTATATCAAATAATCAATTTTAATTAGGGTTAAGGATGAAGTAAACTCGAGTTTCATGCATTTGAATTGCACCTTTACTTTTTTTAATGGTATATTAAATCTTAGAGAATGTTTGAAAGTTATAAAACTTTCAAATGGAAAATTTTTAGTTTTAAAGTTGTTAAATTAAAAGAAAATGACACGAAATGACATGAGTAATGATGATGAGTAAAGAAAATAAAGTTAAAATAGATATTTAGTTGTATGAGTAATTATGTAAAAATAGTTGAAAGTAGAGTAGTTGTATAAAAATATTTAAATAAATAATTATAAAATATGATAATTATGGAAAATGAAAAGTTTTCACTTGATATTTCTTGATATTTCTTGATATTGACCAAAAACACCCTTAGACTTGAAAACTTGTGCTCGAATGTGCTAATCTAGGCTAAAACCATGGTCACATTACACTCCTACTCTTAGGTACGCTAATTGCAACAATCTCCGTAGGCATGGATGCAAATTTTACAAAACCATGACGTAAAATGCAATTTCGACCAAACTCTCCGAGTCCCCGCATAAAAGCCACCTCATCTGAAAAAGAACAAACTGAGGTCAGGCCAGGCCAGCGAACCGCGCAGAACCGAAGGCCCGGATCAGACGCCCCAACAGGCCGCTTATCAGGGCACGTCGGGCCAGAACAACTGCCGTCACCCCAGCTCCATCCGCTTCCGCGGAACAGAAGCCCGGGAAAATGGCGGAGGCCGAAGACGCAACGGCGAGCAAGCAAGCGGCAGAAGAAATAGCTGGAGAGCAGCCAAAACCCTCTCTCTTTCCCCTCTTCCCTCTCTCATCTCAACCGTCGGTCTCCAAACCCGCCTCATCCGACGTCCCTCAGTGGCTTTCCAACCCCAGCTTCACTACATCCCTCTCCTCCCTTCCTCGTTCTTCTACTCCCCTGTACACTTCGTTTATCGACGAAAGCGATGGCTCCGATGCAGACGAAATTCCCTCTCCGAAGCCCCGCACCTACGAAATGCTCGATTCATCTTCTCCGTCGGATCGGGAAACCGATCGCAATAAGCGAGAGAAGTCGAAGAAGAAGAAGAGGAAGAGGAAGAGGTCTACTGAACGAGTGGATGATCCTTCCAGGAAGTCCGGAGTCCGGGCGTGGGTCGGGTCCGATTTCAAACCGGACAAGGATTATTACTTTGATTCTCGTGGGGATCGCGATAACTTGGCTTTCGGATCCCTCTACAGGTATGAAGTTGCAAACAATTTGGGGCATTTTTTTTTTTTTTTTTTTTAAATTTTTACTGAAAATGGCGGCGGTTTTTGGAACTACTGTCTCATTGACGCAAAAATGTCGAAATGGAATAAACAGTATTTCCCCAGTTGCCTCATCTCTCTTACAACTGCTCTTTACCTCTTTCATTGACAAACACGAGTGCAAGCTCTACTTTCCTATCGGGATTGCACTTCATTCAGTTGATAGGATGAATCTTGTGGTTAATTTCTTATAGAAAAAGAGGGAGTTTCTATCCAGATGTGGTAGGAGATTTGGCATCCGTAGGTCACTGGAACAAACTTGCCTGAAATGGTAATTTCTTGTTGGAAGAATAGTGATCTTTGAGTGTTGACATAAGGGTTGGGTGTGTGTGTGTGTGTGTATAAATCTAGTTTGGAAAATTTTGAGTTGGTTTGTCACAATCGCATTTGTAAAAAAAACCAGGATGGATATTGCTCGCTACAAGCTATACGATCCCATGAAATCACTGGGAAGCCATCTATACTATTGGAAGAAAAGGAATTCGGGACTGGATGGGGATGGAGATGTTGATGCATTAGACAATAAAGTCCGAGAAGCAGGACGATATTTTTCTACCAGACATTCAGCTTTAGAGCGGCGCAAGGACTTCAAACGTGTGAGAATTCTTGCTGCTAAGAAATATGCCACAAATTCTGAAGAATTTATCCCTTTGATTGAGCTGCAAACTTCTCATGGTGGTGGTAGCTGTGAGTTGCAAACTAGCGTGGAAATTGTGGAATCCTGGGAAGATGAAATTTTGCGGAAAACAAAGGAGTTCAACAAGATGTCTCGGGAAACACCTCACGATGAGACTGTGTGGCTGGCTTTTGCTGATTTTCAGGTGTGTTTGATGTGGCTTCTTGCTATATGGTTGTCTTATCTTGTTGCATGAAGTACTGAAATGCTCTGCCTGTATTATCTTCTTTTCTTTGATTATTTTTCTTTGCTATGGATGAGTGTATATTGCCATGAGTTCCTTCACTTGTATTCTTACTGTTCACAGCTTGGATGAGATGAGGATGGCGTATAGAAAAAATGTTGCTTTATGTTGGGAATGAAAAAAAGGCTATTGGGATTGTTGTTGTAGCCATCATTGTCATCATTATTGTCAAAACTTTATTGGGGTCATTGACATGAATCATGCCATGCTTAACAATCACATATGATATTCTTTGGTTTAAACCATACATACGTAGTTTTTATTTGCTGTCCTTGAATTTCTTCCTAGATCTTCCATTTTTCTTCAACAGCCTGATTCAGCTCTCCAACTGTCAAAATACTCTATCTTGACTGCACAGGACTTGGCTTTTCTCCTCATTGCGGGTATATATTTTTGTTATTACTTTACTATAAGCATTTGATTAATAAATAAAGCAATCTTTCCATGCTAATCCATCATGTGTCATTCTGTTTAAACCATGGATCTACTAGCTTTACATCTCATTTTCCCAGTGTCTTTTTGGGCCTTCCAGTTTTCGTATCAATAGTCATTCCATCTGATTCAGCTATCTCCTAACTAGTGCTAATTTTGTCCATGCTGCATATGATCAAGCCATCTAGTTTGTTCTTGGCATAAGTTTTATTTTTTTTTTGGGGCTTTCCTCAAATATATCTACTGTTTTTGTCCCTAATCCCAAATATATGCACAACCCACAATATTTCCAAAATCTTAGATATATCCACCGCTCTTGCATTTAATCCAAAAAATGCCCATTTCGTGAGTTAATGCTGTTAGTTAATATATGAAAGTATTAATATGCTCTTCAAATTTAGGATGACATTGAAAAAATTGAATGTCATAACTCACTGATGCCCTAATTGCACATGAGTTTTAAATTTAGAGAGCACTAATTTTTTTTTCTT
This sequence comes from Annona squamosa, assembly GCA_035584095.1. Taxonomy (NCBI): domain Eukaryota; kingdom Viridiplantae; phylum Streptophyta; class Magnoliopsida; order Magnoliales; family Annonaceae; genus Annona; species Annona squamosa. Next base: position 15,006,706 of record JAXCLR010000050.1, read on the forward strand.
TCTATTTCACTTCATCATTTATTATTTTACGATAGGAGTATTTTGGGTATTTACAAAATTTAACTAACAGTTTTTGATGGAATGGATGTTTGTGGGATTAAAATGCAAATATAGTGGGTATGTTTGGGATTAGGGCCAAATGTAATGGGTATTTTTGGGAAAAACGCTTCTTCCATCTTTAAGTCTAGATTCTAGTAGTTTTGTGCAATGCATCTATATTAATTCCTTTTCTTGTCCTTTGCTGAGGCCAGGATAAGGTTGCAAGTAAGCAACCACAGAAAGCAGCTCGTTTGCAGACCCTTGAAAAGAAAATCAGCATATTGGAGAAGGCAGTTGAACTGAATCCAGAGAGTGAAGATCTATTGATTTGTCTTCTGAAGGCTTATCAGAACAGGGATACCACTGAAATCCTCATGGAAAGATGGGAAACAATACTGAAGCAGCATTCAGGAAGTTTTAAGTTGTGGAAAGAGTTTTTGCATCTCTGTCAAGGAGAATTCTCCAGGTTCAAGGTGTCCGATGTGAGGAAAATGTACACTTATGCAATACAGGCCCTATCTGCTGCACGTAACAAGCCTTGTAGGCAGGTTCTCTTTTTAGACAGTCTGTCTGTTTTTAATTGGTGGTTATGTGAATCCTTGTGTATTTTATCCAGATATGTTTATCAAAGAGTCATTTATACCATTCTGTGGATTGTTAGATGCATGAAATTCGAAATTATTCAAATTTAAATTTTAGGGTATATCCTGTACTGATTTCCAGCACTAATGGGCTGTTATATTTATACTATGTGGGGAGAGACTTTATTTACATAATGCATATTACACATTTGGGGAGGAGAATTTGGTTACCAGGCCTATTCACTTGTTTTGATGAATCCAGTTCAATTTAACTCAAGCTCAGCCTGGCACGAATTTAGATTGTCTTTCAAACTGATCTTTACCCTTGGCATGATGAATGTATGTTGATTTCTTCTCCTGCTCCATATCAAGCCGTCCATTCTGGTGTCTAGCAGCTTCCCTTTCCAACTTTCATGTCTGCTGTATCGAGAGGCAAAAATTTTATCACAAAATTTTTTATGAAGGTGATTTGGACTAGACATTAGAGATAATATGCCAGGATGACGTATTTAAACTTGCAAGTCATCCGTTGCGATTTTTTTTTTTTTTTTGAATCTTTACCAGTGTAGGATTGGTAGTCACGGCCATGGCTTTAGATATCTCTAGATATCTCCTATACCATGTCCACAGATCAATTTGTGGAAATGTAGACGGAAAACTGATAGAAAATGTTTAAGCTAAATAAATGAATAGATGTACAGCTGTTTAAGCTCAACAAACAGTTGCATGCCCAGTCCTATAAGCGATTTATATATATATATATTTAAATTGCCTCTGTTGCTAGTGGGAAGCTCCTCTATCTGTCATCAAAACAGATTTGCCATACCAAGTAAGATAGTTGCTGTAGCATTCAGTCCAGTGCTTTTGGTAACTTCTTATGCTGTGTTTCTGATGCAGGTGCACCATACTGGCAATCAGCTGCCAACCGATCAAGCTTTTGTTCAGCTAGAACTTGGTCTAGTTGATGTATTTGTCAGCCTTTGCAGATTTGAGTGGCAAACTGGCTATCAAGAACTAGCAACTGGACTATTGCAGGCTCAGCTTGAGTACAGTTTGTTTTGTCCGTCACTGCTCCTCACCGAGCAAAGTAAGCAAAGACTTTTTGAGCACTTTTGGAATAGTGACGGTGCCAGAATTGGAGAAGATGGAGCACTTGGCTGGTCTGCATGGCTGGAAAGAGAGGAGGAAATTAGGCAGAAGGTCAGTTTAGAGGATACCTCTCAGGAAAATGAGGTTGGTGGGTGGACAGGATGGCTGGAACCTCTATCCAAGAACAGGGAAATGAGCAAAGAGTCAGAACAATTAGCAGAAGATACGGTTTGTGAAGATACTAGTGAAGATTTTGAGACTGAAGATACAAAGCATGAAGAAGAAGATGTTGAATCTTTGCTGAAAAAGCTAGGCATTAGTGTTGATGCCGACACAGATACTGAGGTCAATGACCCAGCAATCTGGAATAAATGGTCAGAAGAAGAGGCATCAAGGGACTGCAAGCAATGGATGCCTGTGCGTGATAATTCTGGTGCTTCCTTTTCCGCTGGCTTTCAATGTCCATATTTTGTTTGTTTTGTTCAGCATGGCAACAGTTCCACTCATACAGCTAATTGACTGCAGGTACAGAAAGTGATGAACAACTCCCAAGAATCATCTTGTTTGAAGATGTCAATGAATATCTATTTTCATTGCACTCGGAAGAGGCCCGTTTCTTCTTTGTTTGCCAGTTTGTTGATTTTTTTGGCGGCAAGATTTCTCAACGGTCCGTAATGTGCCAAACTGATTATCGATGTGATGTCCTCCATTTTCTTGCCGCATCTTGTTTTTCCTCTTTGAATGGCTCTAGAGTACAAACTTTGTCTGCAGATGTACATGTTGCCTTAATTTGCTATGCAGTGATTCTGTAGATGGTCATTCATTGAAGCACATCTTTATGTTGTCTGTTCAAAGCTGTTGGAGATTAGATTTTTGTGAATATGTTGTACTATTTTTTTTATTAAATGTTTTATGTTACGATATCTTTTCTCCTGTGGTATATTTTTGTGCATTTGGTCTATAATCAATTCATTCTTTGTGTCAAGCAGTCCAGAATTTTGGATGGCCCTGTTGGTGGTGGCATTTTTTTTTTTTTTTTTGCGATTTGTGATCTGATCTGTTTGATTATGTGGTAGATTGTAGTCGACAGTGCACTTGATGTTTGGAAACCTTAAAATAGGATAATTGACAATTAGTTCTGCGTATTTGTATGTTCAGTGGTTGAAATTCTTTTACAATTGGCCATTTTGATGCAACATAGCCTGTCTATTCAGTGAATTGAAATGATTCTTGTACAGGATGATATGTTTACATAACGTACCATGTAGTTGGCATGAATATACCATGTAGAAAGCTTTTGGGCTTGGCTGTGGATGCATAGGAGCAGAAGTCCCTTTATGCTCACCTAGCCACCTAGTTGGGCAAACTTCTCTCATAAAGCTTGTATCTAGGAAGACCTTGGGTCTGGCTGCAGATGCCATGTGCACATGCCTCGTTTAGAGAACTCCATTGCTGGATGTGGATGTATAAAGTAGAAAATCCTCTTGCTTGTACTAGGATGATGTGCTCAACAAATGTACAACCTCACTGGGTGATTTTCTCTCATGCACCACATTTCTTGGAAGACACTGGGTCTGTCTGTGCAAGCTTTGAATTAGAAAATTCTCTTGCTTGTGTACTATGCTTTCTGCAGCTTGTTCTTTGTTGCATACTATGACTTGTAATGTCTTTTATATGTTGTTTTCCCTTGTCTATTTCAGGCTTTGTACAAACAATCCAAGTTGGACTGAGACCACCCTTGGTTTAGACACTTTACCATATTCACTTTTAGAATACTTGAGAAGAGTCAGTGAAGTGGTTACAAGGACAGGCATCAGCTCTAGCTCTTCCTACTTAGAGAATCTTTTAGGGTTTTCCAATGATATACCTAGAAGAACTGATATTATGAAATTCCTTCGGAATTCAATCTTGCTTTGTTTGAGTGTTTTCCCACGTAATTACATCCTGGAAGAAGCTGTTCTTGTTGCTGAAGAGCTATTTACTACAAGAATGAAATCTTTGGCATGCTCTGTAACACCATCTCGAGCTTTAGCCAAATTACTCTTGAAGAATGATCGGCAGGTGCATGGACTATTTTATTTTTTATTTTATTTTTTGCACGTTCAATTCATTCGGTACCTTTTTGTACTCAATCATTTGGTATCATTTTTTGTTCTTCTTTTCAAAGAAATGGCAACTTAAACAAATGCTCACGCTGCTTTACCCCCACCCCCAAAACCCCCAATGGACACACACAGATGCAGCCTTGATGACCTTTTCAGGGGAAAGGGGGGTTCAGCCTATACTGTTTATGTTGCTATCTACTTCTTTTTATTTATTTGTGTATTTCCTTTTTGCCACATCTTAATGGTGGGTGAGTGGGTGGGTGTGAGTCTCACTATTGATGCACAATTGTGCACGGTAAGTGAGCTAATTCAGTTATTTTTATCTTGTATTGACATGGCTTCATAATATTGAATTTTGTTGATATAGGATTTGCTGCTATGTGGAGTCTATGCGAGAAGTGAGGCTGCTTTTGGGAACGTTGACCTGGCCAGGAGAGTATTTGACATGGCACTATCTTCAGTTGAAGGGCTTCCTCCTGTAAGATTCAAACTGGTTATGATGTGCTTTACACAGAAAACAATGAGCATCATTACATTCTTTTGCATGTGGATTTTAATATTTTAAGATAGATGGAAATACTAGCCAGGTTAATCTCTTTAGTTGTGCTACTTGCAATAACATTTATATATGGGAAGATAATCAAAAGATTCAAGTAGAGGTATCTGATGCATCAGATTACCTCTTCGTTATGTTTGATGCTTAGCCTTGTAGTGTATTTTTATATCTTGGAAAATAATCAAAAGATCTGGTAGAGGCATCCGATGCATCATGTTATTGTTGATGGCCAGAGGTCATGGTATTCATGTTCGATGCATGTCCTATGTTTTCAAAACTCTGTTTCAAAATAATGGTGCAGGATCTTCGAGGGAATGCACCACTTCTATATTTCTGGTATGCTGAGATGGAGGTTGCTGCCTGTGCTTCTGACAGTAAGTCAGATCCATCAATTTCACGTGCAATACATATTTTATCCTGCTTGGGAAATGGTGCAAGCTACACTCCATTTAAGTGTGCAACATCAGGTCTTCAACTGTTGAAAGCACGCCAAGGATTTAGAGAACAAATTAAAAAATTACAATCTGCATGGTTGAAGGGTAATGTAAAGGATGAATCTGTTGCTCTCATCCGTTCGAGCGCCTTATTGGAAGACCTTACCATTGGATGGGGTGCTGGTCTTTCAGTTTTGGAGGAGGCTTTTTCAATGACACTTCCTGGTATATTCCCCTTTTGTACTTTTATTTTTAGAGATTTGATGTCATTTTAAAACGATAGAAGACTATATTTTCCACATCACATGTGCCTTTGGGACAAAGGTCGAAACTAATGGTGTCAAAAATATTATTATATCTGGGTCATTAGATGATGATGCTATCAAGGTAGGAAAACAGCCTACTATGATGATGACATATCCAGGTAATTAGAACCCACTTGGCAACATGGAAAAATCCACCTCTTACCCATCAAATTCCAATAGGTCTATTTCTATTTGGAGTTCTAGCTCAGGTTGGGTAATGTGCATTGTTGTGTACAGTGAATTACTTAATCATTTACTATTTTACTTATTGTACAATTTCTCAATATACAAACTATCAGAGTAAGGGTCTGTAATGGGGAAAAGTTAAAAAGTGAAAAAATAAAAAATTTTCCTATTTTGTTCCCCTCTTTCAATATAATTTTACATTTTAATTACCTATCCTACCCTCTCTTTTCTATTATTACTTCTGAATTTCAATCAATTTTCACATTTTTTAAATATAATTATCCTATCTATTTTATCTCTATTCTCGTTACTACCTAGTCAGTACCCCTTATCTCTATTTTTACACCACTTTTTCAAAATTTTTCCCTATGATTTTTTTGCTTATTTTTTCCCTCAGCATCAAACTTACCTTAGCTGTAGATTTCGTGCATTGTTTTAGTGCATAAAAAATTCATGTAGTTTGCTGTCTAATAAGTTGTGGTGTTTGACTTCAGAAAGGAGGATCCAGAGCTTTCATCTAGAATCCTTGCTTGACTATTTTGTAAGAACGCTTCAGAAGCATAGTCAGCATTTGAAACCGTCCATAGCATGGAAGACCATTTTGCAGGGGCTTCAGACATACCCTTATAATCCCAGAACTTTTGCTGCTTTTGTGGAAATTGGCTGCCAATATACTGTGCCCAACAAGCTTCGGCAAATATTTGATGAATATTGCAAAAAGTAAGATGCTCTCTCTTCTATTTCTATATGATCCAGGAGAATTTGCTTTCTTAAAAAAGAGGCCCTGAAATCATGGCCTATGATGAATGACTTCTTCAGTTCTTCACTTCTTCTAGATGCTCACATTTGACAATGCATTATTCAAATTTTCTATTGCCTAGTTTCAACAGTCATGCATAGCATTGCTTGTTTTTGAGTTTCTGGCATTCCATGAATTTATTTAGCACTGGAAAACAAAATGCTTCTATGGCTATGTGAGTAACAAAGAGATCACCTTTACTAGTTATGCATGTTGTGCCCAAGCAATGCAGATCCAGTCAGCTGTCTATTCTTGCTCCTTCCATTGCTGGATTGGTGTTATTTCTTTGTATCTATTTAACATTGAATGTCTTATGTCTTTTTCTTTTTTAAATTTTCTCCAAATGCAAAATTCAGTGTTAGAAATGCAATTTCAGCTTTCTTCTGATTTACCTAGGCATCCTAGTTTTTGCAACTGGCATTCCAGTAACATATTTGGGATCTCTGTTGCCTCATTCCTAGTTCATTTCCTCTAGCACCATACAAAAGAGGATTTTGTCACACTGGAAGTTAGCTTAGCACTTTGGTACTTCTATTGACTTCCGAAACAAGGTAGAACAAGATTTATTTAACTGAATCCAACAGTTAATATAAGCTTTCTTGGGAGTAGCTGATCTGGGAATATTAGTCATCTTCAGAAGCTCCCTTAGGCTTAGAAGACGTATTATTAACTATGCTAGAGCTATGGCTCGATTGATAATTCTTTAGGTTTGATTCTTTGCTTTGTTAGGGCAATCTGAGGAGATATTGCCTTTGAGTTTTTTTTGTCATTTAGTTAAATATTTGTTGCTCTTATGGGGAAAATCCTTTTTTTTTTTTTTTTTTTCAATCCATCAACGGATTTTTTTTTTATTGTCTTAATTAAATGCCAAAGCCAAATAATGGAGTCTGTCACTTTTGAAGTGAACCTAGATTCCCTTTTAAGAGTTCTTTATGTTTCTCCTTTTTTTCCATTTTTAAGGCTCAGTTCTGGTTGGTCATGTATATTTATTGTTTTATGTTGTTTTATACCTCACTCGGGTTTCACATTTGTTGGTGTGCATGTTTATCTTCAATCACTTTGGATTAATTTCTTTTGGAGGCTATATAGTTTTCCTTGCAAATATATTATCTTTGTGCTCATATGATTCACAGGAAGCCCTCTGTTGTTGTTTGGCTCTTTGCTTTATCCTTTGAACTGGGAAAATTGGGTTCACAGCATAGAATACGCGGTTTGTTTGAAAGAGCATTAGCTAATGATCGTTTACAGAAGTCAGTTATATTGTGGCGGTGCTACCTTGCTTATGAGCTGAACATAGCACAAAATGCTTCTGCAGCAAGGCGGATCTTTTTCAGGGCTATCCATGCCTGCCCATGGTAAGATAATAACGCACAACATTTATAAATCTTATCAATGATCTCTTGAAAATGCATACTTGCATTTGGCTCATGGTTCACACTTGCTAAAGAACTTGATTTGCGTAATTGATGAGAATATATTCTTTGCCAGGCCATTCATGGTATTTTGTCCATGAACCAAAGAAGCACAGTGGATGGATTACAAGGGCATTTTGTTTGTCCCAGCCTTATTTTTATTTTTTATGGGGCATTTGGATGATTTTTTCCTGATTCTTGTCCTGCATACTTAACAAGAGCTGGCTCACAGTGTAATTAGTTTGTGACCAAGTGCTTTTATAACAAGAAAGTGGTTACAGGTTACAATATATATATTTTTTGTAATCTTTATTAATTCATCAGTTAGAAAGTTTACCGAGTCAAAATCCATAAAATGCAGTAAGATTTATCCAGCCATTATGTTAAATATAGACTTAGGCAGGGTTTGTTCTCTTGTTTGCTGCATTTGTTACAGGTCAAAAAAGCTGTGGCTTGATGGGTTTCTGAAATTGCACAATGTATTAACAGCAAGGGAACTGTCAGATCTCCAAGAAGTGATGCGAGACAAAGAGCTGCATTTAAGGACAGATATTTATGAGATCCTCTTGCAGGATGATTCGTGATTCTTTAATTAGCTTCACAATGTAGCTTAATGCCCTTGGTGTACAGAGAAATCTATGGGAGCGTCGGCTGCCCAGATTTTGTGGTTTTGTACTAGTCTGTACATTATGTTCTCTGTCTCTCTCTCTCTCTCTATTTTCTGAAAAGGTCAGGTTCTTAAGCATTCCAAAACTTGAGGCATTTTTTGAGTATTAAATCTACAGCATCTACAGCAGCCATCCTCCTTATCTCTTCCCATGTTCGCTGCAAAGTCTGGAAAACGCAGAAAAGAAGTCAATACTGCAAGTCCTAGGAATAAGTTCTCACTGTAAAAGCGTCATCAAATTGTAATTTCTGTAATGTACACGGTGAAATGCTCGCGGATATATGGGTATTCTACTTCTCGAGACTCGAGGCTTTTCCGTTTTCAAATCCGATCTATTCAGAGAGAGAGGTTTAAAAACAATAAACGTACCTGATTAATGGCGTTGGGTTTTTGGCGTTTAAAACTCCTAACTTCGCGTATTTACAGAGAGAAAAAACTTTAGATATTTACTTTTTAAACCTTGACATGTGCATTTGCATTTTTAAATCATGAAATTTTTGGTTAAGCCCTGAGAAATCTCTAAAATTTCTTTTCACATTTATCAAAATTGAGGGTGTGTTACGTTACACATAAAACATGTTGATGAAAACTTTTCAATTAAAAACTTTTCATTCTCCATGCTTATTGTATTTTTTAATTATTTTTTTGTATTTTTCTATATAAACAATTCTACTTTTCAATCATTTCCACATAAATACCCATACAACTACTCTATTTATTTTAATTTTATTCTTTTTATACCTTATTATTACTCCTATTATATCGCATTATTTTCTATCAATTTATAATTTTTACTCTGAAAAATTTTCATTAAAAAGTTTTACTTCTGACGAAATGCACACTGAGTAAAGATCATAGGAACCAAAAGATGCGACAGCTTCGAAAAGGGACCGTGGGTTTTCAAATCTAATAAAGATTTTTTTTAACACCGTCAGCATCCCGTGGTTAAAAAGCAACCAAATAAAAAATTTCGGAGTTTAAAATGTGAATACTTAAGCATTGGGATTTTAAAAGTAAATACTTGTGTTCCTCATTTGATAAAATTTGTTAAAGAAAGTTCAAAATTTTTTGAAATGGGAGGAGGATTGTGATATGACATGAAGCTCCGGCAATCCGTGGACCGGACGCGGCTTCTCTGTGGCACGGGGGCAGTCTGGCAGCCGAACGGCTTGTGTTATGGGGATTTTTTTTGTTTAAAAAATAAAAAACTAGTTCGTGCATTACTTTAGAAAGCTTAAAATATTAAAAAAAAACACGGAAAAAAAGGAAAGAAAAATGACAAGATATTGACGGAAAATTGTGTACAAAATATTGTTGATATTAAATGAGCGGCGCTGTGCCAGCCGGTTGTAAGGTCAACAGGAATCGATCCTTGGACCTCGGGCAACACTGCCCGATGAAGAACCGTCGTTCCTCATCTATTACTTTATGGCATGGTTGCTTGGCCCCTGCAGGAAAAGGTCCTATGATCGCCAGATTGCTAATAATTGCATGCATATCGTGGTAGTTTGAAAATGTTTTCCTTTTCAAAATTTTCCGATTTCAGTGGAATGGTCAGCCCTGGATGGCCCCGACTCTTCGTAGCATGATTTGCAATGATGGTTCCCCGCAGTGGAGTCACGCACGTGGCATTTGCACTCGCAGCACACGTGGGAACCAGTGCCTACTGTCAT
>JAXCLR010000050.1:15026758-15052435 GCA_035584095.1 Annona squamosa
TTCGAGATTGATTTTTATTTATTATTATTATTCATTTGGGTGGTGGTTAGAATGTCATTATCGTCATGGGACGAGGAAAGGAGGCAAGAGAATTGCGTACCCATTTGCAGTAGTGAAGCCTGGTGGGACAGATGAGGACGTGACACTAGAGGACATCAATGAGAGGATCCTAATGCGGCCAGCCCGGCCGGTCCGGCATCCGGTCGGGGAATTTGCATGCCTGCCATGTGTGTCTGCCGACGGCCCTGGCCTTTCGGGCAAAGCTGTGGTGGGGTTCACCCGAATCCACACGCAAGGGAGAGGCACGGTCACTATCATAAGAACAAGAGGGTGAACATGTACTTAATATGCGCTTGTATATACAGAAGGCCGAGTACCATACTAATTAATACTAGTGTTGAGCAATATTAGTTTTGGTATGAGCAATTATATTAGAGGTTTTTTTTTTGGGTGGGAATGGAGATTATTTGCATGTATTGTATTCCTTGCTTTTGAGATTTGCATTTTTATCATATAAATATTAATTTTTTGAAAAATATCTTGTTTAAGAACTTTATTTGCAAAAATATCTTTTCATGATCAGGTTAAATTGGTTCTGATGGAGGACCTAAATCTAATTAAAGTCGTATCTTGTATTGGTATATATTCTTTTTTTTTTTTTTTGACACAAGTATTGTTATATATTCTTGCTTTTATGTAGCAAGATTATATGAAAGCGGTTTCATGTAACCTTCTCAAATTTTAATATTTTTATAATTGATTGAAAATTCAATTCATTTAATGCATTTAATATCACTTGCTTAATTAGGAGATTAAATTTTATCTAAATTAAGTATATATATGGGCCACATTTGTTAAAAAAATATATTCATATATAAATTACGAAAAACGCTTGGATCTATTTTCATGTGTATTAGAATGTGATAATATTTTATAGAATTTTTTATTTACATAGTAGTGATATTTTAGATGGTTTAGATGTTAAAAAACTTTTTTAAGTGGATATTTTAGTATTAAACCATGTTATTACATTGATTTATATATTTATAAATAGGACCCATATGTAGCAATGCTAAATAAATGAAAAAATTTTCATGATACCATAAATGATGTTATATAAATTATATGGAGTAAATTTTTCATCAACAATCATAATATTAAAAATAAAAGGAGTGATATTGAAAAGATATTTGATAAAGCTAGGGCCTGCTTAGATTTTAGTTATATCTTAGTTCTGAGTAAAATTTACCATACTGGGAAAATTGGGCGGTAAATTCAAATTCCCTTTTGAACAAAATTTTGAGAGAAGATGACCACATACTAACGTCTTATTATTATTTTTTTTGGGATGGAACTAACGTCTTATTTTAATTCAATTCTCTGGCTACGATTGGCGCAAACTTGCATGTAACTTTGGCTTTTGATGGAGTAACATTGACATATACAGAACGATGGGAGTTTCAAGCCATTCGCACCTTTAATAATAATTTCATGCCTACCTAACCAGATAATAATAAACCAATAATACACCATGACACCCGCAAATCTCATTATACATATGTAAGACAAACCATGTATGCCATCTGCCAACTGGATAGCCCACACGAGTTTGGCCGCCTAGCATTTATAATTACTCCATGTCATTAATTTCCTTGACAGGACATGTTCATGTATACATATCACGAATTCCGCGCTTCTGACGTGATACGAGAGTAATTAAGGACTATACCCTCACACCGAAACCGAGTCGTAGGGTACTTCTTTTAGGAACCCAATTATATACACCCGGGTGCATTCAGTCTCAATGCACCCGGGTGTACTACACTTTTTTTTTTTTTTTTTTAAAATTTTTTCATGAAGCTATTAAAATTACGGAAAATGCCACTGATTTTTAAAAATCGAAAAAAAATATCTAAAAATCTCCAAAAATAGTAAAAATTGATACATATGTTAAATAAACCTAGATTAACCACTGTGTAAAAAAATTTAAAAAAAAATAAAAAAAATAGGTGTAGTACACCCGAGTGCATTGAGACTGAATGCACATGTAATTGGGTTCCCTTCTTTTAATGGCATCGCCTGATGGGATTGGGAAAAAACAAAGGGAATATTTTAGGAAAGTTGAAATGAATAGGAAAGTTATCAGAAAAAATAATTAAATTACAAGGATAAATTTGGAATGAATAGCGTAGTTGAAAGAAATAATTGAATAATAAAGGTAAAGTTAAAAAATAAGATGGTTGAATTACTAAATAATTGAATAAAAAATGTGAAGGTCTTACGTTTTTCCTAAAATTCCACGCATACACATTACCAAATAGCCATTAGGCTACATTTGGTAGTCATGAAACATGATAGGATGGTGGAAAAGTGCCCAAGGTGAGAAAAAAATATTTTGAAAATTGTGCAAATAAAATAATATGATGGAAGAAAAGTTAGAATAAATGGGATAATTAGAAGAAAAATAATTGAAGTACATGAATAAAGTGGAAAAAGTAAGGTTGTTAAGGGTGTGTTTGTCTAAATTAAAAATTTTTCAAATTAAAACTTTTTGTTCTCTATAAGTATCTTATTTTTTAAATTTTGTTCATATCTTTCTGTATAATCGCCTTATTTTTTAATTATTTTTATATAATTATCTATATGATTAGTCTATCTATTTTAGTTTTATTTTCTTTTTCTCCTCATTATTACCCCTATCATTTTAATCATTTTCTCTTATTTTAAAATTTTTTACATAAAAAATTTTCATTTAAAAGTTTTATTATTTCTAAAAATACCCTAAATAGTTAAGATGTTAATTCATTTACATGGGAATCTATGAAAGAGATAAAAAAAAACATGAGATACCGTTAACAACCATTGCAAAATGTAGTCTTAATAAATTATGTGTTTAGATGGTGTTTGGAAGAAAAATACAAATAAATCATTCATTTGTAGACAAAAACAAAAGAGAAGATATAGTAAAAAAAATACAAATAAATCATTCATTTGGAAAAAAAAACAAAAGAGTATGTACAAAACCCATTTATTGCGCCGCAATAAAAATGTTAGCATGCTAATTAATAGAAACTACTTGAAAAGAAAATCATGGTTATTAATTAATCCATTGGTGCAAGTAATTAAATAAGGATTTATATATATGTATATATACGTAGAGAAATATTTAGGTATTGTTTTACTACACAACAATTATGGTGCAATAACCTCAAAATAGGTCTTACGTGATCATAAAATTATAATCTACTCTGCTCATTATATATAAAATTATGTATTCTATTACCATACTAATTTTCCTCCTAATTGAATATGTGTATGGATCCCATCTAAAAATAATACGAATTTAATATAATAAAATAATTTGATATAAATAATAATTTTAAAGTTATTTTTTCAACGTGTAAACCATTTGCTATAAAATTTATATATCGATAAATGATTGTATAAAATATTAATATATTTAAGTACATGTAAGGTTTATTTTGGGTCAAATACACCGTTAATTATGGTGCAACTTCACTTTACAAGAAAGGTTTTTATATATGTGTGTGCTTATATATGCATATCTCTTCATGCATTTGTAACCACAAAACACCTCATGATTTGAAGCTTTGTAAGACACAATTGGATTTGCTAGTGGGCAGTGTTTCTAAGTCAAAAAGTGAGCAAATGCTTCAGCTCTAAAAACAAAACAATTTGACACTGGGCTCTTGCCCCAATAGTTAAGTTCGTTGGCATTGTTGCCAAACGATTTCAATTCAAACCTTGCCAAGTGCAAGTGTATAATCATTTATCTCCCTAGTAACAGATACTTGTCTTTCATAAATGTGAGAGTATTTATGAAATGTTCCTCTACTTGTTTTATAATACCAGATGTCATAGTTTGTGTATACTATTAATAAAAAAATAATTTAGCCACCAAGCTTGTGGCCTAGTGATATGTCCAAGTGGTGTAAATTCCCAGGGATGGTGAGAGACGAAGATCGAATTCCCCTAGTCCTACAACTGTGGTTGTTGATTAATAACCCCATGGATGGGGGTATTTAATTGATTCCTCCAACGTGGAGGTACTAAGAAAAATCCTTCCGTTGTGTGATGGCTTGATTTTAATATCAAATGCTATTATATATATATAACAACAAAAAAACAAAATGACTTATTGGAATTGGCCGTGAAAATATTCTGTGAATGCCTCAAGTGAAAAGATGCAATTTCCGAGACTTGAGCTCGCTAATGATCATCGGTTGGACGTCAGCAAGGTTCACATTTCTTTCCTATTTCATGTGGCTATATATCTACAGTACCATTTGAAAAATAAACAGATGGGTGGAGGACAAAAAGACCATGCACACAGATGCACTTAATTTGTGGCTGGATGATCAGGCCCACCAGATCATCGAAGGCTGGCTCAGATCCGATGCATGCACGTGTCTCATAATATATTAATAATCTCGGATGTAGTAGCTGCTAGCTAGATGACAATATTATTATAATTTCAGATGTCCCCATGTTGGTAATTCCACGTTGCACCACTCCAAAGCAGTGGATGGTGTAGTACTGGAATTAGAGGGATCAGCTGCGTACTGACTTCCACGTTCAAAATACGAAAAAGCCGCAGGCCAATGATCGCGTGTGGCCCATCTGTCTTCCATTAGTGGCTGGCATTTGAAAGAGGGTAATGCCAGCTAGCTGCTGGCCGGCATTATCTTGCACGGTGAGGAAATGGAATCCAACCAATTAATGCAATTCGCACAATACCGCCCCCAACTTAAAACCAAGGGCGATGCATGATGGCCTGGGGCCCATAGAATCAATGCATGGATTTATATTCTAAGATATATCTTCCATCATGCGATGGGCCTCCTCAATCAATGTTTCTCATATGCGTCTCTCTGGGCCCTCTGTTAAATGCCAGGAGGATTAATACATGGACGTGCGTGCGTGCGTGCGTCTGCAAATACTTACATAGCTGCCTACTTTTAATTAGCTACCTGCTAAGAGCTCTATGTCGGATCTAAATCAATCAATATATGTGTAGTATATATTTCCACTTCGATAAATAAATGATTCTTTTGATATCACCATGGATATTTATTTGATAAATATGATTTATATTATTATGCCTCTGAAAAACTGTTAGATAGAGCGTTGCTTATTTGTGGGTAGGTCCGGCACCTTTGTGCTAGGCTCAACCTACCTGCAGAGTGAACTACAAATTAAAGCATAATTTCTGTCATAAACTATAATTTTGTACTTTAAATTTAATATTGCTACTTTGTGGTATTCACCCGTAATAAATATTCATTATTTCAAAAATATTAATTTAGCCAATCGCAAATAGCCACATGGCATGACATGCAGACTATAAACTAATTCATAACCACTTTCGGTCTTTCCACTCAAGAATTGGATGCCATTTCGAGTCTTCCCAATAGTAGTTAGTATTAGTTTTATCTCTTTAGTAGTATTAGGGTATGTTTGGCAATAGTTAAAAAGTTTCAAGTTAAAACTTTTTAATCTAAAATTTTTCACTTTCCATAATTATCATATTTTTTAATTATTTTTTTCACATTTTTCTATATAACTACTCTACTTTTCAATCATTTTTACACAACTACCCACACAACCAACATATCTATTTTAATTTTATCATCCTTACTACTCATTATTACCCTTATCATATCACATCATTTGACAACTTTTACTCTTCAAAACTTTTCATCAAGGGTGTGTTTGGCATTCACGGAA
This sequence comes from Annona squamosa, assembly GCA_035584095.1. Classification (NCBI taxonomy): domain Eukaryota; kingdom Viridiplantae; phylum Streptophyta; class Magnoliopsida; order Magnoliales; family Annonaceae; genus Annona; species Annona squamosa. Next base: position 15,032,507 of record JAXCLR010000050.1, read on the forward strand.
ACTATTTGATGTGTTTCAGCGTGAAAAAAATTGTCAAAAGTGGTGGCGTTTTGATATATTGTCAGCATGCCATTAATGCATCTTTGCATCGTACTCTATCTATGCACCAAAGCATTAATTAAGCATCGTCAAAATGCTTTATCAACCAGTGCACCGCAGGAGAATTTCTGTGCGGCATGCAAATGGAATGGGCGTTGACCGTTGCAAAATGGAGAATTTTTACGGCCGCGTTTCAATGTCTCTGCTCTGACTTGTACAGGCGGTAGCGATGAATCCAACGTGAAAGACGTCTTGCAAAGACGAAAAGACGTATTTTGCTCGGACATGCCCAACCTTGAAAAGTTTTTTCTACTTCAACGAGTTTTCATGAATGCCAAACAGACTCCAAAAGTTTTACCCATTCGCAAACACACTCTTATTATTTAGTTCTTCATGTTATAAGGATTATACATGCACCATTTGTAATATTAAATGACTTGATATGTATATATATAAATTAAAAAAAGTTCATAACTACTTTCCGTGAAAAAGGTCATGCTCAAATAGAATCCCACTAAGTTTTCTAAAATCTCTTAAAATCAAAGGAGTTGGACGTTGCCATTCCTTCGTCAGTATATGGAAGGCTACTACAAAAAGGATGCTAGTTCTTCATTTTGGGGAAAGTTCTCTTCTTGCCGGACCTCTTTACTCCGCTTCTCTTACTCACCTGTCGATTCCCTCTAAGATAACGTCAACCCTCTGACAAAACCTTGTAAAATCCACGATCTTATACTGCTATTAATATTTCTATTATAAATCAAATTATAATGAAAATATAATAAACCTTGGGACGGACCTAAAAGCCAGTTCGCTCTCTGCGCATATGTGACCTGGAATGGGGATCCACCGCTGGGGCTCAACCAAGCTGAATTGGGCCACAAACAGCCATCTTCTTAACCGTTGGGCTTGACATGTGGACACAGTAAGACAGGGTTTTACATTAATTTTTGTCCCACAAATCTAAAAGGGGTTTAACTTTGGGTCATAAATATCGTTTTTATTCGCTCCAAATATTCCAAACAAGGGGATAAGGACCATAAAATCTTAGGGAATAATAACTTGTGAAACCTGCCAGTATGTAAGGTTTGTTGCGGGAAAGGATGTAAAACTCGAATAAACCAGATCCCTAACCTCAAACTGAGAAAATTTCCAAATCGCTCCTATTCGGTTGCTGAGGCATTTGAAGCTGGGCGTACTCCAAATTAGCTTTAAGCGGTTCGAGGAAAACATCTCTCCCCGCTAAGGGTGGCATCAATCTCGGCTGCTGTGCAACAATCCTCTTCATAGGGCACAACGGCCAGCCACAAACAATTTGGGATGAAATCATTCCAGTGCCAATATTATATAAAATATTCCAGTGCACAGCTACCAACGTAGCTATATAAAGGTTAAAACTGGGTTAGGCCGACTCATGACCCGGTACTAATTTTTTTTGTTTTTGTTTTGGATAGAAATGACTCGCTACTAACTTCACTCAATAAAAATAATTCAGGATAGAATTTTTTACCGAATTCAAAAATAGATTCACGACAAATAATCATGATCGACTTGAATAGCCCTGTCTCGTCCCTCCCTAGCTACCTATACCCGCCTATTTAAAAATATAATTATATATATTATTTTAATTTCATTTTCTTTCAAAATTTCAGGTTGTTCATGGTTAACTGTAATGTATTTAATAACTAACATGTAAGTTTGACATAAATGAATTTTAAACTAAATAAGTATCCAAATATCAAAAGTTTCAAAAGTGACCTAAAATTTCAACCCAAGTTACTTGTTCAAGTAGCAAATAGAATTTTCAATTGTATACTTTGTTACTTCTTTTAATAAATTTATTATGATATTTATGTTTAATAATGCTTTGTTATAGTCGATGGTGTTTTGCTTTTACTAATTAGTAATATATCTATATATTCAACCCATAAATTTAATATAAACGACTTCATATTTGTTCAATATATAAAATTTAAAACTATCATACTTGTTAGGAAATGTGATTTGGGTTGATACGAATCACAGGGGAAGCACACACAATAGAATAGAATAAAAAATAATAACAAGATCACACACGAAGGCAACCAAGATTTATGTTGGAAACCTTTTAAACAAAGAAGGGAAAAACTATGTGTGAGAGAGAACAATCCACTATGATAAATGGATTATAAAGATTCACATAAAAATACCTCATACCTATGCTTTGGATGCCTCACACTTACTTCAAATAAGAACAGACTCCCTCTCTCATGCCCAAATAGACACTTCTCAAGGTTCTACCAAATCCCTAACTGATACATTTATAAATAGAACTCTAATAGATACTTGCATAACACCATATGCAACTTCAGTCTCACACAACTAAAATATATAGGATATGCAATTCCAAACTCATTCAACTATAATACATAGAATGAAAGACACACTTAATAAATCTCCACTTTGGTTTGAATTATGCGTACATGTGCTCTAACCTGCATTGAGGCATCAATCTTGCACTCGATTATACATAGTTACAAATAACATAAACTGTATTTGTTTTCCAACACTATCAAATTCATAGGACTTCCCAGGCTCTCCACAATTCGTGCTTATGTATTCTCAAGATCTCATAGCCAAAATCCAATGCAGAGCTAAGGAAAACCTAGTCTATCTCCACATGCTTTCCATGCATCAGCAGCATCAGCACAATCATAGACTATCAAAACATAAGATCTGTTCATGAGCTATTACTTCAAAATGGATTGAACTTGATTTCTTCTGTTCAATCTCAATCTATGTGATCCAACTTAATCATGTCCAACGATGTAACATCCTTTTGATCTACTCGTCCACAAGAAGAACAACACCTAATCTCATCTAGATCTTCACATCAATGTAGAATATCTATAGTTCCGTGAAGTCCACTCGTCCACCTTGATCTAAAACATCTTTATGCAAAATCAACCACTTTGATTTGCACACCCCCTCATATTCACACAATTTGAAGTAAAATCTGCCCAAAACGACCTCACTATCATGTTTAGAGCACCCTAAAATTTAGAAATCTATACCTGGTTCACTAAAATCTAAGTCCAAGGTCACACATAACAAGTTGCATGGGCACTTGCTTTGCTACACCTCCCAGCACCATAAGTGCAGTAACCTTTTTCAAAAAATTGTGTTTGGAAAAAAATAAAATTTTTGACAATATTTTTGGTGTAATAATTTTTAAATTAGTAGAAAACGATGTAATATGATAGGGATCAGAATAAGGAATAAAGAAAATAAAGTTAAAATAAATAGGTTGATTGTAAAGTATTTGTATAGAAATAATTGAAAAGTAAGTTAGCTGTATAGAAATATACGAAAAAATGATTAAAAAATAAAATAGTTATAAAAAATGAAAAGTTTTATTTGGAAAAATTTTAAGGCTTTCCAAATATACCCTGAATGAATTCTAAATTGTTTCATGCATGTATATTCCCCTTGTGCATCTCAATGCACCAAGCATTATCTTTCTTCTTCAGTTGGTCTAGAAATAGGGGTGGGAATCGGGGCAGGTCGAGTCGGGTCAGGGTGTGCCCTACACTGACCCTACCTTTCAGAAATCTAATTTGACCCTTACTTTTTTTAATAGGTCTCGGGATAAAATTCGGGTCGAAAACAGGTCAATTTTGGGACGACAGGCTGGATAAAAACTACGGGTCAAGTAAGAAATTTGTAAGAATTTATGAACCTATCAAGTATAAAGCCAAATCTATATTAAATTTAACTACTATATGCTTCAATTTATCACTAATCAGTTAAAGTAAAATATAAGTACTTAAATAAAACATGAATATTTATTCACCTATATAAGAACAAGTTAATGAAACATACCTTGTTTAAAATTCTATTCACAATTTGAATATTGAACTACTAATTATTTGAACTCATTTCATGTCTTTTGTTGTTTACCTTCAACAAAAATAATAATGATGTCACAATTAGAATTAAAATGATAACTGTTTAAGTATGTAACAGAAGAGCAGTTTTACCTGAAAAGTATAAAAAATGTTGATAATACTTTTGTGTTGTAATGAAGCTTCTAGAAGGCATGAGCTGAATAACACCTATGTAATGCAATCAATAAAACAAAACCACAACCAATAACACTTTCGACCACAATTAAATATCGACATACACACACATAAAAATAAAAAATATAACTAATTTAATTGATAACATAAATCCTTCATCTTTAAATAGGAAAAATTCTAAGTTTAGCAAACATACAGGAGACATATATTTGTCCAACAAATTAAGTTTAAACATATGTTTCCATCATAAAAATATTTATAACAAAAACAAAAGGAAAATTGTTCTTCATTGTCATATTTTCCTAAGTTCATCCATCGATAACAATGCCCTTTCTCTGAAAATTCAAAATATTCATTAGTGTATACAATAGCATCACAAGCTAATGGAGAGAGAAAAAGAGAACAAAAAATCTTCAATCCTTTGCACTTGCAAGAGGAAGAGGAAGACGACTGCTACCTTCTCCAACTTCATCTTAAATAGCTGCAACATATAAAAAATCAATTAGTTAATGACTTTATCTATAAAAAATAAAATATATATCATAAGTTCAAGTAAGAGAGTTAGATATTGAACTATGTAAGTTACTTATAATGTCGGTGGTAAGTTCCTCTGCGTTTTCTTCAAATTCATTTACTTTCGGCTTTGATGTCATCTAATCTTGCGCACAAATTAAACATTCCACGAGTTTGGAGATAAAGAACTCCTATATGAATTAAACGCACGTCCACTCGTACTAAAAGATGACTCTGAGGCAACCGTATATACGAGAATGACTAATAAATCATGTGCCATATGAGATAATATTTTATACGTATATGCATTTACTTTTCACCATGCCAAAATATGAAAATTATCATCCTCCACCACAATATGCTCTTCTAGGTATCGGTGAATCTCTGTCTTCTCATTTTCTAATTCATTCACTGCTAAGAACTTTAAATATGCTGCTCTTGATGGTCCTTTTGCTTTTGTTTATGTGAGAGCTTCAATTTTTGTTTTCGTTAAAGTAGAAAATTTAACCTCATAGACCTTAAAAAGAATTTCAAATTCGGTATGCACATTATTTATTATTTTTTTAACCTTGTCAACATCAGTTATTTGTGAATAACAGAATTTCAGAAACTTCAACTTGTATCTTGGATTTAATACATTTGCAACTAATAACCACATGTTAATTTTATTAAAACTATCCCAATACTTATCAAAATTTTGTTTCATTTTTCTGGACATGTCTCTAGGGACTAGATCTTCTAATTCAGAAAATTCAAATAACAGACTTTCAATCTTATGGACTTCATCCAAGTAAAGAGAGGAAGTAACATATGAGGTTCCAGATAATGTGGTTGTAACTTCACAAAAATATTCCAAAAAAGAACACACAGCTTTGCCAATTCTCCAATCACTATCACTGGGAGTGTCTTCCTTTGCAAATATAGTATTATATAAGACGAGTCTGTCAAAAACTTTTTGATACTTCAAAGTTTTTCCAACATTAATTAAGTGGAATTCTACCTTATAGGAACATCCATGCACAATCTAAGTTTAGAACTAAGTCCTTTATTTTCACAGTATACTTTAAAACTATATTCTCTTTATGGGGAATCTCTTACAAATCTAATATATCTTCAAATTCTGTTAATTGATTTATTAACTTCATTTAAACCTTCTCACACAATCAAGTTAATATGAGTAGTACAACGTACGTGAAAATGGTCACCCTCACCTGCTAGAAACCCTCTTTTAACTAACATTCTCCTTAAAATTTTCAAGGCAACATCATTTGCAGATGCATTATCTACAGTCAGGGTGGTGATTCTATTCAACCCCCAACCTAATAAACAATCCTCAACTGCTTGAGCAATGACATCGCCAATGTGTGGAGGTGGGAGCATAAAAAAGTTAGTTATTTTCTTGTGTAACTTTCATTCATCATCAATGTTGTGCGCTGTAAGACACATGTAACCATCATTCGAAATGAAAGTCCACAAGTCTATGGTTAAACTCACCCTTTGAACTTTATCCTCAAAATTTTTTTTACTTTTTTCTTCTCGGCTTCATAAATTACAAGACAATTGCTAGCAATAGTTTTCCTAGCTACCTACATAAATTGTAGCTGCAAATGCTAACTATCTCTTTAGTCCCTCATGCTCTACAATCTTAAATGGTTTTTCATTTATGATAATCATTTCAACAAGTTCCTTTTTGCATTTATCTTGATTAAATTTCCATACACTGATAACCTATTCTCCATTCATGTTGGACTGTATCGAAGAGAATGTCAACAACTTTTCCCTCTTATTTTGGCCCTACTTTGGAAAATCTTTGCATCTTTGGATATGCCTTGAAAGTGAACTAGTACCATTCTTACTAGCACACTTAAAATGCCTTTTGCAGTAATTACATGAGGTAGTTAGTTCTTTACCAAGCTTCTTTTCATTTTTAGTAAAATGATTCCAAACCAAAGAAGTAAGTTTGTAATTGGTAGCTGAATCATTTTCATCTTTTGTAATTTTTTCATTAGTAATAGGTGTAACATTTTCTGCATCCATATCAACTACTTGTTTCTCTTTCACATTCTCCACCATATCTTGTTTCGCATTCTCATTCACGTCCAAACTCATATTCTTATATTATGTTTGATCCAATGTAATGCCTAAAAATAATTACAAATACAAGAAATCAAATCCAAAAATAATACAAGCATATTACCAAATATAATGCATATAAACATATCAAACATTTAGATAACATTTAATCCATTTAGATATCAAACATTTGAATGCAAGTATTTGAGAGTTTTATAGAAATCTAATCCATGAGCAATTCTAATAGTTAATCAATAATATGTGTGTCATTTTACCAGCTTAAACATTTAGATTAAATAGAAAAAATGTAAAAAAAAATAATATAACCAACTACTGCCGAAGGAGGAGGAGTTGCCGATGACAAGATTGGGGAAGATTAATGCGCCAGAGGACTTGGGTTGTGGTGATGGGGACTTGGGCTGGGGTTGCTAAATCCTCTTCCAAAATCCAATCTACATAAAAAAGTAGAAGTAGAAGCATTCTGTAAATATTTAATCATATCATTTGCACTTTGAGGAAAAATCGAAACAAAGAAAAGTATATCAAGAATTCCAGATTTATACCACTGCTGGACGACAGATCTGGACACGACGGATCTGGACCACAGATATAGATGTGCGGATTTGGATGGCGGCTTTGGACGTGACGACGTTCTGCCTGACAGATTTGGACCACAGATCTAGATGGCGGCTCTGGACGCGACGACATTCTGCCGGATAGGGAGAGGAAGGCAGCGTTCTGCCAGACAGGGAGTTTAGTGCTCGAAATGTGTTTTAGAGACAAAGAGAAGTAAGAAAATTTGCGATTTCAGACTTAGACTTCCATGGATCCGGCTTAGAGTGATAGTGGATGGACGTGAGTTCAGCAATCTCAGACCGAAGAAGATTTGCGATTTAGCAAACCAATGCCTTATACCACTTCAAATCGGGTAGGCTAGAAGGGATGGTAGATCAGCGGCTTCATTCAGCAGCGGATAGAATGGCGGGCGTGCTAGTGCCGATGAATTGGGCGTGCTCTACGAGAGACGGGAATCAGCAGCAGGAGACAGTGCAGGCTGCTCTGTTGGCGACAGCGAGGGAGATGGTGAGGGAGGCTACACGGTGAGGGAGAGAAATGGGATTCGGGAACTCAGGCCTTCGGTTCGGGGTAGGTTAAGCTGATTAGATTTAGAAAATATATTATAATAAGGTGTGGATCAGCGGGTCGACGGGTATAAGTGGGTAGGGATCTGGTAGGTTCGTCTCGACTTGCGTTTTGTAGAAATTTTTATACCCTTGCTTGCCTCGCCCGGGTATAAAATGGGGTCAGGACGAGGCTGGTCATAGGTTGACTTGCTTCGATTTCCACCCCTATCTAGAAACCCATCTATAAATAGAAACAAACAAAAACCAAGCTCTCTTGCTTGCATGTTGCTCTACTCATGCGCTCATGCCATTCAGTGCCGTCCACCAACAAAAACCGCCATCGCCATCATCTTTGTTGGATGGCCTCCATGGCATCACTCTTCCTTAGCACCCAACAAATCCATCACTACAAGATTCTGCTTCAGCTGTTGCCATTAGGGTGCCATCAGCAGATCCGACCATCTACCACCCAAATCTGGTCATTCCTGCATCAGATTTGTAATCATCCCAGCCGCCCATCCGCATCACGGCTACCAAGATCTGCCATCCACTACATAATCCGTTAGACAAAACTCATGAAATCTTGTGCGTTAAAATTGCCACCGTGATCTTGCCCACCATGCATAATAAAATAGGATAAAAAATAACAATAAAATCACACATAAGGGACATTAAGATTTATGTGAAAAATCATTCAAACTAAGAAGAGAAAAACTACGAAAGAGATATCGATCCATTATAATAAACGGGCTATAGAGATACACATAAGAATACTTTGCATGCTCCTAAACAAGAATACTCTAATAATCTCTCTCTCATGTCTCAACACAATATCTCTCAAGGTTTCACCAAATTCCTAACTGATACATCTATAAATAAGACTCCAATGGGTACTTGCGTAATATCATATGTAATTTTAGTCTCACACAATTAAAATACACATGATACGCAATCTCAAACTCACTCAACTACAATATGTAGAATATAAGATGTAGAATATAAGACACATAAAAATACTTGATTTGCATTTTCAACTTGAATCATGAATCTAAGTGAAGTTCGAGTCAACTTTGTCTATAATTGATATAGGATATGTTTATTTATACCTAAAACTTTACAAACTAAATTTTTTACTATTTACAACTATTCTATTTTTTAATTATTTTTTCATATTTTTCTAAACAAGTAACGATCATTTTTACACAATTACCCATATAATGAATCTCTTCTTCTCATTACTCTTTATCATTATTTCTATTATGTTACATTATTTTCTTTCATTTTTAAAAACTTTTCATCCAAAAGTTTTATCACTACTCAAATAGTTGGATTTCATATTTAAATCATTGATGCGCCTGCTAAATGGATTTATATCTAATGGAAGTGCTTCTATGAAACTCTCTCTTTATGTAACCTCTTCGTGTTTAATATTTAGATGATATAAAAAATCTATTCCATTCATTATATTTGGTATCATTATATTATCATGGAAATCCTTTTATTTGTCTAGTATAACTCTATATAGGCTCCATCTACCAACATTTAAAAACAATATAATAAAATAATTTAATATTAAATATCAATTTTAAGTAGTATTTTTAACTTCTAAACCATCTAAAATATCATAAATATGTGGATCAATAATTCTATAAAGTATTGCTATATTTTAATATATATGTGAATGAATCTAAGTATATTTTATAATTTTCATATGAATGTACATATTTTTGAGCAAATGCGGTTTATACACATATTAAATTTTAATCAAACTTAGTCTCTTAGCTAAACAAATAATATTAAATATAATAATTGAATTAAATTTTCTACCAAATATTAAAATCTCAAAAATAAATGGAGTTACATAGAATAGCTTCTATGTAATCCGGTTATATAGAAGTCGGCCGGTATATCCAATATATGACCGGCCCCATCTATGCTTCTCGTGGAGTGTCATCGGTGCGCCTAATTAAAAGAAATGGAATTGAATCACTACTTTTATATTATTTTGGCCACGCCCTTTGAAACGTTGAGGTATCTATTCTCAGAAATGGAGTTGTGTCGTTAACAGGGCCATCAAATATTTAAGGAAAAATCTATAACACGGAGCGTAATTTTCTTGGAAAAGATTTCATTTCTATATTTTTGATGAAAATTATTTATCTATGTAATCCCAAAAATAGTAATTACCGCATTTTTTTTCAAGTTCTAAGTTCATTCAGATTCGTTAGGTCTAATGGGATTTTTGTTTGTTGAATTCCGTTTCAATGCACCAGATTGCATTCAAACTTTACTGTAGTCAAGTTCAAGCTTTTTTTTTTTTTATTTATGAAATTATTAATCTAGTTATCTTTTAACTTATGTATTAAGTTTTATTACTTTTGGAGATGTGTATATATATATATTTCTTGGATAATTTGCAAATATGCCAACATTAAATACACTTATGTAGTGATGGTGCAATAACGACGATATAACAATGTAGATATATTTGTAATTATGATCAACTATATGAGAATTATTTATAATTTCTAAAAATATGTGAGTATATTTTCAAATTATTCAATTTTTTGATTTCTAAAGATAAAAAATATATACACATCTTAAAAATGATAAAACTTGACTTATAGATTAAATATATTTAATTAACAATCTTATAAATTTTTTTTTAAAAAATGAAAGGACTCTTCTTTGTTTGTATCATTATAAAGAGCTCAACTTTTATAAATATACTTAGGTGAAACCTCATTCATTTTAGCCTCGTTTTTATGATTGATATAAAATTTACTTTATCCATTGTATTTAATATTATTCATTTATTTATGAAAATTACAAATGCATAATATGAACATACCAAGTTAGTTTGATGTTGAATATCAATTTTTAAAGTTACATTTTTAATAACCAAACTGTCTAAAATATTATTACTATATTGATAAATAATTATATAAAATATTGAGATATTCCAATATGTTTGTCTATGAATCTAAATATTTTTCATGATTTACAATTTGATATATATTTTTAAGCAAAAAATAACTCATGAACGTTGATTTGAATAAAAATGGGTCACCAAGCTAAACAAATTATGTTAAATACGATTAATAAAAATGGATTTCTCATGAATCATCAATAATGTGGGAAAAATACAGGGGACATTTTTTAAATATTTTTTTAGTGTCTTCCAAATGCAATACAATTGCAGGCCAATGTTCCAACAAAATTCTTACCGAAATGATTATCTTAGATCATCCAATTGGCGAGGTCAAGGTAGGCCACACGGATTCTGGAGGCATGTTCGGATCCCTTTTCGCACTCGTCGATCGTATCAATCCTTCGTCTATGGAAAGTCACTGTAGGCCCACTGCTTAATCTGTTTCCTGTTTCTCACTTTTTCATTATCTTTTAACATGGAAATTACTTGGAACTTAATAAGTGGAAATTACTAAGAGATTACTGGGAAGTTTCTTGGCAAGCTGCTAACACGAAATTTCCATGAAATTGCTCGAAATTTCAGGTTGGCAATTGCAAATGAATTATGCCTAAATTATAAATAATTTCACAACGGTATGACACTTTGAGTTTTGATGACCTTTTTGTACATGTATTCCCCTGATAACTTAAGAATAAGAGAGATTTATGTAGCCCATAAATACCAAGAACCGACGTGGCTGCAAGATATGCAACATGTTTAGTTTCTTTTTGACAATTTCGTTCTAAATTTTCTTTTGCGAAGCTGTCGAAACAATTTCTATCGGAAAGAGAATTTCTCAAGGCTAAGGCGATTGATTCCATTTGGCTAAACGGTTACAGAGGAAAGACGTGAAAAATAGAAAAATGGATAAATAATATAATATGATAGGAATAAAGACGGAATAAATATAATAGTTATGAAAAAATTGAAATATAAAAATAAATTCAGAAAAATAAAGATATTAAAATAATTAAGATATTAAATTATTCGAATGAAAATGTGCTAGGGAGAGTAGGAATGGTGGGAGCTCTTCGGAACGCATCTCACGCCCGTTATGCCAAAGCTCGTACGTGGTTATCCGTGCGTTTTCACATGAGTCATTTTCTGGTCAAAACCGTCTTCAACTTTTTCTCACACCAATGTTTATAAAACCGGCCCGGAACCGGTCCATTCCCGGTTTAACATAACGCGGTTCGGTTCATTTGAGTAAAACCGGTCGAACCGGTAGAGTTGGGTCAACTGGGTTCACCCGGTTTATAGGCCCTAATAAATATTTAAAAAAAAATGGAAGGAAAAATAGAAAAAACAATACGATGCTCGCCCTCCTCATTTCCCCCTTGCGGATTAATTTCAACTCCTTGCCCGTCGCTCCCGCGAAACCAGCCCGCCCACCACGCTTGCTACCTCGCCGGCCTCGCCTGCCAAGCTCGTCACGCTGCCCGCCATGCATGGGCCTTGTCCTCAGCGTCGGCAAGCGTTGCCGCCCCGCAAGCATCGCCGACCTCGTCCTCAGTGCACACCCGCTGATAGCTACCGGACTTAAGAGATTTGCATCCGATTTTGATTAACCAGCTTTAATCTGCAATCCAATGGCTCAGATAGCTGGATCTGAAAAATAATAGGTTGCCGGAGATGGACTTTTCATGACTGTTCGCTGCTTGGAACTGAAGAAGATGAATGCAATCAGAATTATTTTTTTGAGATTTCTTTTGACTTGATTTGGCTGGCCGTTGAGATAAGGAGTTAGATGGGTTTTTTCACGTTCTACTACACGCAACAGCCATGAGCGACCTTGCGAGGAGAGGGGGAAAATTATTTTCTAGCGGTCTGGTGAACCACTAAATTTGTGTATACGCAGATCGTTATTTGTAATATAGAGCATTCAAAATAATTTTATAAAAATTCCTCAATAATCTAATAGAATCTCCCAAATTATGTAAATATAATTTTTATGTAAAAAATTTAAATATTACTAAGTATTGCATCAAAACCTCAATTTTGATATAATTTATCTTAAAATGAAGTGAAAATGATATAAAATAACTACAAAATGATGTAGTTTTTAATACAGTTTTTATTTAATAAAAAATATTAATTTCAATTAATAATATTCTATTTTTAAATTGACCTTATCTTCCATAAGATATGAATTATTATAATCACATGACATAACAAATAAGAAAATTAGAATTTAGGTGAATTTCTTAGTACCTAGGATAATTTATGTGTAATCTGAAAATTTATTTTTAATATTTTTATTTAATAAAATTTGAGCGTCCCTTAAATGTCGTTAGATGCTATTAGATGTCGTTAGATGCTGTTAAACGCTATTAAATTAAAGTGGATTTTATTAAATCGTATTATCTGATTTTCAAATTCTATAATTAAGGTATAAATAATCTTATAAGGAACTGAGGATTATATTACATGTGTTAAATTAGGATTAACTTATTAATATCAAAAGTTAGATGTTGTTAGATGTCGTTAGATGTCGTTAAATGCCGTTAGATGTCATTAGATGTTGTTAGATGCTGTTAGATAAGGTGAATTTCATTAAATCCTATTATCTAGGTTTCCAATTCTATAATTAAGATATAAATGACCTTATAAAGAGCTTAGAATTATATTACAAGTGTTAAATTATGATTAACATATTACTATATTTAATTAAAATTTAAAATTAATTTATTATTTATGACATCATAAATATGTCATATTGACGTCACCGGTTCAAACAGACTAGTTCCTTTACCGGTTCAATTACTGGTTCGGTTATGACAACATTGATTCAAACCTATTTTACTTTTTAAAATAATAAAAAATACCCCTTTAAGTAAATAAAATTATAAATATAAAAAAGTAGTATAAAAATAATTTTGAAAAATATGAGGAATTTTTCAAGCATAATTTTTTTTTGAATTTTAAAGATATTTTCTTTCATTTTAGAATTTCATATATTTACAGAGGTATTTTCATCATTTTAAAAAATAATTAAAGGCTTGTAGATGTATCTGAAATTATTGACGAACTGGGAAGATATAGATGTAAATTTTGCAAAAGTCATAACACACTTATAATTTCAACCAAACCTTATAGGTATCAATGCAAAATCCTTATAATTCTCTTGGAATCAAGAGTCCATCCAATAATACTTCTAGGCTATAAATTAACATGTCAGAAAAACTTAGTAAGCAACCAATATTTTTAAAAACCAAAAGACGAAAAAACTATTTTAGGGTGTTTGGTCTAGGGGTAGAATTACCCCTGTTGTCCGCGTTAAGTAAAAATTATTAAATTAGCTAATTTCCACTATCTTTGGGGCCTTTAAAGAAAAAATTTTGGGCTAAATGAATAAGTTCAGTCAAAACACTTCAAAAAAGTGAAGGGTTACGGTGAAATAGATCCTCAAGGTGTTTTGAATTCTAAGACTACTATTGACGAAAGAGAACCAGGCCGTCCGTGGTTCAGTTGGTCGTTCCAGTTTAATCGTTTGGTTTACGCGGTCTGACTGGTTTTCGCGAAAAATGCAGAAATACCCCATTAGCCGTCTTGCTACGTCACCAGTTGATGGTCCAAGTAGTTGGACCGAGCTTTTCCGTGCAGCTTGTGCGGGTTTAACCGACCCGGCCCGAACATGTGTTGTAGGATCTCAAACCGGATTCAACGTCAAACCCTGTATCTGCGGGTTCGGACCGGTTCCAAAGGTAGATTCAGGTTGTGATCGAAATCAGTTTGTCATACTTCATAAATATTCTAGCAGTCCATTCCATATTCAAAACAAAAACCAAACCAGCGAGGATCATGACAGGTGAAGCTTTCAGAGAAATACATCATTTATAATTTTTTAATATGTATATCATCAATTTCATTCTCTCAATTCCATGTATGGCCACCATGGGCATAGTCTAGCTGTATTGGGTTCTAGCCTTAGTGAAGTTGGCTTGGATGTGAATCAAGAGAAGGTTTGTCTCCCATTTATTACGAAAAGCTTACATCTCACATTTGTATCTGGGAGCGTGATCTTCTACGGTTTGAGATAAAATCAGTTAAATACGATAGAGAATGTATTTTTAGAGAAATTGTAAATATAACTATAAAAATTTCAAATATGATCATAATTTATACTTATATATACAAATATAACTACACAGTTATGAAAATGGCATGGACGATCACATATTTTACCTTTAAATTTCAATTATATCATTACGTTTTGTTTGATATCGTGATAAAATTTTTAAAATGATAAAATTATTCTTATTATTTCCTTTGAAAGGAATAGCATGCGTGCACATTAGTAGTTAATTTTGCATTTATTTTATGTCTTATATCATGTTATTAATGTTTTTTTATAATATCTAATTAGAGTATTTTCTTTTTTACTTTTACTATGGGTATTATTGTTCGCATTGTTTTTAATATCAATTTTAATAGATTGTCAAGTTTAGAAATAGAGATAAAGTATGTATTCGTCTATGCTATTTTTGGGAATGTGTGGTGATATCTATAAAAATAAATATAAGATTTTAAACTTTTAAAATTTAATACCGTAATATCAAAATTCATCGTTTATAAAATTTTTAAGAGTAAATTTAATAAGATATTTATTTTTGGATTGATATTACTTCTATGAAGATTATGGTATCCAAAATTTTTCGTTCTAAGTCTATTCTATTCTGTTGAACATAACGTGTGAATTGAAAAATAATTGATTGATTTATAAAAAACGACGCATATACAATTAATGTTTTAAATCTCATTTCAGGGTGATGATTATAACTGATTACACTGATACCCAAAATTTAAAATTTTTATATAGTTATTTTAATATGAAAACATTAACAATAAATCATTAAGATTTTTGATTACACATCATAAAAGTCAAAATTCAAAAAGTCGTCGCGTGAATGTTTAAGCAGTTGATGTAGGTATGGGTAAAGTAGTATAGGTAAGAAATTTGGAGTTTAAATATTTGGTAGAAGTACTTAATTAAAAAAAAAAAAAAGATTGAAGAAGTGACGTCGGTTCCTGGCCCCTGGAGCACATCTTCATGTGAGAGACATGAGTAAAAGAAAAGGTCAATTTAAAAAGTGCTCTTTCCATGTAGGTGGAGCACTCCGTTTCCGAAGGCTGCCAGGAACAAGTCTACTCCACCCTATCATTCATGCCATGGCATCACATACAATCCCTTGCATGAATCATGATGCATGTGTGTATGTACTTCTCTCTCTCTCTCTCTCAGATGTCAATGGCATGGGAAACTTAATTAAAGGTCGGAGATACTCAATGCTCAAAGTCTTAGCAAGTTCAGGGAATCACATGCTTGAAACACTGATAGATTAATTAGCTTATTGGACAGTTTGCGATTTACAATGTCACATTTTATGGCCCTTGGCTAACGGAGACTTGTGCTGGTGTAGAAATCTCGGAGACGGGAATTCCAAGAAAGAGAAGACAGTGGGGTCGCCCATCAATTTGAATTTCTTGGATGACCTAAACCGCTGCTTGATCTCTTCCGAGCTCTTGTGGGAATTTAGCGAGTCTCCATCAGAGAGCTTGCTTTCAACCACACGTGATAACCGTTGCATTAGTGAGCACGCTAGTTCCCGTTAAGACCACTATCTTAATGGGAACTCCTATTTAAAACTAATTTTTTTAATTTTGTTTCAAAAATTTAATAATTCATATTATTTAAAATATGATTTTGATCATTCAAATGACAATTTTAAAAAATGTGCAAAATCATATTTTTAAAATTTTCATTATGAACGGTGAAAATCATATTTTAAATAATATGTGTAGTTAAAATTTTGAAATAAAATAAAAAAATTAGTTTTTGGAAGGAGTTCTTATTGAGACGATGGGAATTCAAAGCCGTTCTCCAGTGAAAATGTTACAAGCTGCTGGATGCATTTTTATAATTGAAATCATGGCATCACAATTAATGCTTTGAAATTTTACGCATAGGTCCCTATATTTGTAAAATGTCAGGCTGTGACTCGCCTTCTACTATTGCTCGCACGACTCCCTTCTCACTTGCTCCTCTCTTCTTCCTTACCGGCGGCTCCTTCCACGTGGAATATCAAGGCTTAGGCGTCTCCCTTCTTGCTAGCGACTCCTCTCATGCGAAAGGTTTAGGCATCTCCTTGCCCATCTTAAAACTCTCTAGTGTTTCATCATTGATCGAGTTTTTGGAATTCCTCCTCCATATCCCTGCCACTCTGATTCCCTCCCCTAACTTCCTCACCTCCATGGAGGGGTGTAAATCGGTTAGGTTGACTTGGGTTGGGGTAAACATAATCTTAATTTATTTTATAAAATTTCAACCTAACCTCACTTTCAATACCATTTTTCACACCTCAACCCAACTATATAAAAATTGGTTCGGGTTGGAAATCAGGTCAATAATATATAATATTTAAATATGTTTTGCTTAATTAAATTTATTTTAAAATATAAATTTATATGAAAGAATAAAAATTAATATTTTTATAGGAATACTTTCTAATTTATGACTTAGACAATGGTATAATTACTAAATAATCTTATTTCAAGTCAATAATGTCTAGTTAATTCATGTGTATTATATGCTAATGTAAGATTATTTATTAATAATTTATTATGTTGTACACCAATATATGAAATCGGATTGGGTTAACAACATTCAACCAAAATCTGGCAATTTTTAAAATCAGATTGGTTTAAATTATAATTTATTTTTTCAAAATGTGTAACCTAACCCTATTATAAATTAGGCTGAGTTATTTAGATTCGGGTTAAACTAACCCTATTTACACCCCTCCCTCCACCTCCTACCACTTCCGTGTTCACGAATTGATGTCGCCTTTCTACCTTGACAATTCAAGCCAATAAGTCTCCGAAATCCTTAGAACCTCTACATTATTTGACACCGATCGTTTCCAATACAGTCCTCTTCTTCTTGTGTCTTGCTTTGTCATTCTCTAAAGCCTGCTTCTTCTTCAATTTGCGAATAATAGATTTCTTGTGGAGGCGACGAAGTGAATCCAATCCCAATGTCATTTCCTCTGCCATCCAAAACCTCACTCCTCCTTCAAACCTTCAAGTCATCAATTGTTTGAGCCCAAACCCACTTTTTCTTGGCTTTTCCTTATCATCCTACATCACACGCCATTCAAAGGATGTCATTTTCTACCCATCCCTATCTCAGAAAAAGCTCCCCCTAAAATTCAGAGTTTCAGCTGATTTTGGTTTTGTTCTTTTGACCCAGTAGCGAATACCCAACAAGAGGTCGCATGAGGAGGAAATCCTAACAGATAATCAGAACAAGAAAAGGGAAAACCAGACTGGTACAACAAAATTTTATGTGGGGAAGGGTAGATGCAAGAGAGAAACGGACAAAAGACTAGATAGGAGCCAGTTTGAAAAATCTCCACTTACTAAGTCAGAGGGCCTGTCTGCAAATAGTTGTCATTTAATGGTTTGATATTCCATTATAAATGTGTATGTCAATGAATAAAACTTGTCAAGTTAAAACCTTTCACTCTCTACAACTATCCTATTTTTTAATTATTTCTTCACATTTTTCTATACAATTATTTTATTTTTTAATCATTTTTACACAATTATCCACATAATTAACCTGTCTATTTCAACTTTATCCTATTTACTTCTTATTATTATTCCTATCATATCACATCATTTAACAACTTCTACTCTTTACAACTTTTCATCAAAAATTTTATTTATTTCCAAGCATATCCTATATGAAATTTTTAAATCTGACACTCTAGATGGATCCTCCTAGATCGAA
The DNA here is from genome assembly GCA_035584095.1 of Annona squamosa. Taxonomy (NCBI): domain Eukaryota; kingdom Viridiplantae; phylum Streptophyta; class Magnoliopsida; order Magnoliales; family Annonaceae; genus Annona; species Annona squamosa. The sequence continues at coordinate 15,051,077 of JAXCLR010000050.1, forward strand.
CGATTCACACAGGTTGTCGAAAATTCTAGGCTCCTACGTTCAGGCGTATATGATCAAAACTCGAATTTGGCAGGGCTCACTTTTATCCTGCAAACATGCTGTTAATAGGGTGTAATAAGCCTGCATATGCGCTTAACAAGAGCGCTGTTAATATTTAATAGCTTAATAGGCTTCTTTATTATCTTCCCCTCTAAACTCCAAAAATGGCATTTTTGACTCCCATGAAAATTTTTCAATTTAAAATTTTTCCTTATATAACCGTCTTGTTTTTAATTTTTTCTTTATGTTTTTTCATATAATTATCTTACTTTTTAATTATTTTTATACAATTACTTATATGATTAGTCTATCTATTTTAAATTTATTTATTTTACTCCTTCTACACTAAAAGCTTTTTTTTAAAAGTACCGTCAGTCCGTCACTTTCCAAGCATACAACAAAAAAAAGAAAAAGGTTAACGGCTAAAACGACCAAAGTGCCAGACAACCCGCACGAGGATACAAAGAACAGAACTAGAGCAAAGGAATGACAGAACTTGCTGATGGTTCCCCTTCATCATCAATACCGCATCATAAAATCATTAGCAACTCAACTCAAAATTGCAGCACCCATGTCAAGATTTCACCAATGAAATTGAAGAGGGAGAAGCAGAGCAGAGCACAGCGCCGATATCGATCCCGGGATGAGTTTTCTTGGAGGCGCAGCAGCATCCCAGATACGAAGAAAAACATTTTCTGAGGCCCCTCAGAGCTAGCAGTCCCCTATGATTCCTTGAAGAATCCCCCCGCTTCGGGATCATCCCAGCACAGCACCATTCCAGTAATGGCGCTCGATTGTGTTGTGCAATGGCCAGCCAACGATGGCAGCAATTTTTTCACTGTGCGGCTGCACTCCAGCAGCAGACACACTATGACGGTGATCTTGCAACTCTTCGTTATCCAAAAAACGTGGATTTCTAGCTTACAGATTCCAGGCTTATTAGGACTTTTTAATGTAAATCTTTCAGCTTAAACAAATATACCCTACCAAAGGTTGTCGATAAATGGAGTAATTCCGGGGTTTTTACACAAAATAAGCTGGGCCAAACAGGCTATTAGTCTTATTAGCAAAAAGCAAATGCTGTTTGTAAGGTGAATTACAGCCACTTCAAGATGACAGAGATATCCTGCTAATGCCTATATATATATATAGGCATGATTATATACGACATATTGTACATATGCTTCAGTTACAATATTCATTTTAATTTTAATTTAATTTATTTTTTATTTTTCTTCATAAACATATTTTACTAAACATATTTAATATTTATATATATATATATATACACTAAGTTTTACCATTTTATAATACTCTCGC
>JAXCLR010000050.1:15072145-15094897 GCA_035584095.1 Annona squamosa
CTAAAAATGGTAAAATTTGGTTTATAGATTAAATATAACTAGATTAACATGTTTATAAAATTATTTTTAAAAAAAAATTAAAAAAAATATATTTTTTGACCGGTCGCAAATCATCGGTCGTAAAATATCAGTGGGCTTACTTCTTTCCTGCAAACTCGCTGTTAGTAGTGCGAAGATAGACGTGCCGGTGCTGTTCCTAAGCTTCCGTAGGCTCACGGAGTACGGAATTGTTTTTCCTTTTTTGAGTGCAGTACGGAATTGTCTTCAACCAAACTCCAAAGCAGAAGTGCAGAACAGAAAAATTTTAAAAAACAGAACGGTTAACGGCTAAAACGACCAAACTACCCGCGAGAAGATCCAAGAACAGAACTAGAGCAGAGGAAAAGATAGAACTTGCTGATGGCTCCACTTCATCATCAATACTGCATCATAACATCACTAGCATTTCAAAATTGAAACATCCAAGTCACGAATTTCAAGATTTCACCAAGGAAAATGAAGAGGAAGAAGCAGAGCACAGCACAGATATCAATCCATGGGATGGGTTTTTTTGTAGGCGAGGCTGCATCCCGGGAAGGAAGAGAGGCATTTTGTGAGCCCCCGCAGAGCAGCACAGCAGTTCCCCACGATGCTTCGAAGAACGGCTCCTCGTCTTGGAATCAAGCGAGGGGCCATTGGGGGAGCTTGTACACGGTTTGGGAGAGAGGACCTCGCCATGAAGCGAAAGAGAGAGAGAGGGAGACCTTCGCCGTAGATGGTGATATAGACGCGTTCGGGATCACCGGAGAAAGACGCGTCGAGAGGGGAGCAGAGGAGAAGAGACAGAGAAAGAGAGAGGAGGGTTCAGTTTGGAATTTCTTCTTGAGATTCCAAGAAAGGAAGAAATGGGGAGGATCAGGAAGCATTTTTTTTGGAATTTATAAGGACTCGTTGATGATGGGCCGAGCTCAATTCTAAGCAGGACCAGCTCACAACTTTCATGATATGACAGGATGTCTTGCAACTAAGATAGCATTCATATCATATTTTTTTTTTATAAAAAAGATAGCATTTATATCAATGTAAAAAAAAAAAAAGTATAGCATTCATATCATTGAGGCAAGACTTAGAGAAGGGCCCTACTCAAAATGCCAATGATTTTTAAAAATCAAAAAAAATATATCTAAAAATTTTCAAAAAGAGTAAAAATTGATACATATGTTAAATAAATCTATATTAATAGCTTCATGAAAAAAATTTCAAAAAAAAAAATAAAAAAAATAGGTGTACTACACCCGGGTGCATTGGATTGCACTCCTAGGTGCAGAGCATGGACGTTTGATCCGCAAGATTACACATTAAAATAATAGAAAGATGTCATTGCTTAGATTTCCAAGACACACCCATGGATGTATATAGGATATGAGGGTTGCAAAATTTATCCTTTAAAGTTGGTAGTATAATAGCTTTATATATAATAATAATAATAGGGTGTGATTGGTTGGAGTTAAAACTTTTGATTAAGGGGGTGTTTGGCAATCCAAAAAACCTTTCACCTAAAACTTTTCAATCTAAAACTTTTCAATATCTACAACTCTTCTATTTTTTAATTATTTTTTTACATTTTTCAACACAAACCACCCTACTTTTCAATTATTTCTACACAATTACCTATACAACTAACCTATCTATTTTAACTTTATCCTCTTACTCCTCATCATTACCCCTATTATATCACATCACATGACAACTTTTATTTTTCAAAACTTTTCACCAAAAGTTTTATTCATTCCCAAACACACCCTAAAAGTTTTGGGGGTAGAAGTTGTCAAATTGATAGAAAATGATGTGATATAATAAGAATAATGATGAAGAATAAAGAGAATAAAGTTAAAATAGATAAGTTAGTTGTATGGGTAGTTGTGTAGAAATAATTGAAAAAAGTTATGGAGAGTGAAAAGTTTTGGGTTGAAAAGTTTTGGTTGATATATTTTGGCCCCAAACAAACATACTGATAATAATAATAATAATAATAATAATAATAATAATAATAATAAAATTTATAAACATTAATGGTGAGCATTGGCGAAGACGTTCTTTTTAAAGAATGTGGGAGCAGAGACAAGGCACAGAAGGAAAGAAAAGAATGCTTTCGAGTTGAGATTTACAAAAAATCTTGCGAGATTTTCATATGTGATCTGGTAAATCCCTTCATGGGTACGCCAATTGGTAAGTGGAATTTTATATGTTTAATTGTTGATAAAGGAATGGGAATTTTAAGTTTTCATAATTCATCAATTTTTTCTCAAAACTCTATAGATTTGCTAGATTTATAAAAAAAGGTATTTAACGAATCTATAATAAATAAGGAATCCCGATGTGTGTCTAAAGGAAAACAAAATGTTGAACAACAGAAACTAAAATGCCAAACGACAAAAAATGCAATAGCAAGCAGATAAAGGGGAGGAAGAAGAGGGTGTAACAATTTTGACTTTTGACGGAAATTTCACAGAAAACCCCATGAATTTATGATTTTGTAAAAAGATACCTATTTTAAAGAAATTATAGAAAAATCCAAATCTTTCTAGAAAATTTGTAGGAGAAAATTTTAAAAAGATTACTATAGAATACCCTCTTGAATTGTGAAGGAATTTCATAAGAAAAATTTTAAAAATTACAAAAGGCCCCTTTCGAATGAAATAGTTTGCAAAAATGCCTTATATTAGTTAGGAATTCACAGAATAAATAAAAAATATAATTTTGACTAATTAAAATTATGAATTATTTTAAAGAGGTCATAAATGAAAATTTAAATAATATTTATAAAAAAATAAGGTAAAATAATGAACATGTTGTGATGAAATTAGGAGGAGAGACTTGAGGCTACTTCAAGTAATCGAAAAAGGAGTTTAAAGCCTTCTTAGAGGTAAGTAAATTTTTACAAAATCATGATTTAAAAAAATATTGTGTTGAATATTATGATTTGTTATGAAGTATGATTATTCACAAAGTTTGGAATTTTCTTTCAAGTTAGTTTATTTAAGCATGAGTATGATTATTTTAAAGTATTCTTAATCATATTAAGTAATTAATCTAAGTGGTGCATTGATTATAATGCATAAGCATAATGTATATTTGGGCTTGTCGCCAAACAATAAAACAGTATGGTAGTACCTGGGTAGCGACTTCAGGACTACAAAAGAAGATGAATTAACTCACGAATATGTAGCACGACTACACACAAGCATAAGCAGATGACACTGCCCATAACTTGAATGCATGAATTAGAGTGGACATGTGCTTGCACAAGCATAAAAGTGTTTAACTTTTCATTAATTAGAGTTTGTTGTGCATAAAGACAACATACATGTTATTTATTTAAAAAAATGAATTTGAATAAAACTATTTACTTATTGAGTTTCGAGCTTACATAATTTTATTTTTAGAATAGGAATATTTAAAATCAACGATTTTAAATATAACAACTTTCATTGAGAAGGTGTACAGCTGGCAGGGTAGCTTGCCCTCTGCTAATCTTTTTCCATAATGAGGATTAGCATATCATGTAAGAGAAAAAAAATTATGATTAAATAATTTTAAAATGGGAATATTTGTGCTCGTACTCATAATCTTTAGTATAAATTGCTGTTATGTTTATCAATTAAATTTATTAAAAATATCATAGTTTACCTAAACCGGGAGATTTTAAATTACTGAACGTGAATATCATTGATTTTAAAAATAAAAGTATTTAATTTTTTCAAAAAATATAAAACGTGATACGCATGTTGAATACATTTAGATTAATAATTCTATAAAAAAGTTTTAAAAATAAAAAATAAATTAAATGCTCTAAGGTGCACTGAGCACGAAAATAAAGAATCATTCTGGAAGCTTTATACTTACAATAAGCATTGGAAACATAATTTTTAAGTTTTGGTAGGCATGTTTCCACACGTGCTTCCACATTAGCTAGCCTAATGTGACCATTTCTGCCATTTAAACTTGACGGAGGATCATTTCAAATTGGCACAAATATATATTAATTTTTTTTAAAATTTTTTATAAACATGTTAATCTAGTTATATTTAATTTATAAACCAAATTTTTACCATTTTAGATATGTGCATATATTTATCTTTTATTTTTAAAACAAGGTTATTTAAGTCATTTTAAATGATTTAAAGTGACTTAAATAACCTTTTTTTAAAATACAAAATAAATATATCCATATATCCAAAAATGGTAAAATTTAGTTTATAGATTAAATATAATTAGATTAACATGTTTATAAAAAAAATTTTAAAAAAAATATATTTGGATCGGTATGAAATCACTAGTCTGAAATGATCATCCAGATTTAAATTTTCATGGCAAGAAATGGCATTTGTAATGGCTGCAAAATATATAATAATATAATATAATTTATGAACATTAATGGCAACTATTTGCAACACGCTCTTTTTAAAGAACGTGGGGGTAGAGAAGCATTGAAGAAAAGAAATGAATGCTATCGAGTTAAAATTTACAAGAAATCTTGCAAGATTTTCAGATTTGATCCAATAAATCTCTCTATGGGTACGCCGATGAGGTAAGTGAAAATTTATATGTTTAATTATTGAGGAATGGAAGAGAATTTTAAGTTTTTATAATTCATTAAAATTTTCCCAAACTCTATAGATTCGTTAGATTTATGAAAAGAAAAGTATTGAGCAAATCTAAATTAAATAATGAACTCAGATATGTGCTCAAAGGAAAAATCCGGACTTGTTTGGGTAGTTTCCGCAATTGTCAAAGATCGCTAGAAAAGAAAGGAGAAGAAGAGACTGTAGCAATTTTGAACGGAAATTTTATAAAAAATCTTCGTGAATTCATGATTTTGCAAAAAGTACTTATTTTGAAGAAATTATAAAAAACCCAAATCTTGCTAGAAAATTTGCAGAGGATATTTTTAAAAAGATTATTACAGAAAACCTTTTTGACTTATGAAGGAATTTCATAAGAAAAGTTTTAAAAAATTATAAAAAAGCCCCTTTCGAATGAAATAGTTTGCAAAAATGCCTTATATTGTTAGGAATTCATAGAATAAATAAAAAATATAATTTTGACCAAATAAAATTATGAGATATTTTGGAAAGGTCATAAATAAAAATTTAAATAATATTTATAAAAAAATAATAAGGTGAAATGATAAACATGTTGTGATAAAATTGGTAAAAGAGACTTGAGGCTATTTCAAGAGATTGAAAAAAGAGTTTAAAGCATTCTTAGAGATAAATAAATTTTTACCACATTATGACTTTTAAAAAATATTGTGTTGAATATTATAATTTGTTATAAAGTGTGATTATTCACTGAATTTAGAATTTTCTTTCAAGTTGGTTTATTTAAATATGGACGTGATTATTCAAAGTATTCTTAATCATATTAAGCAATGAATTTAAGTGGTGCATTGATCATAATGCATGTGCACGATACATATTCGAACTAACCGCCAAGAAGTAAAGCAATATGATAGTACCTAGATAGTGACCTCGGGACTGCGAAAGAAAATAAATTATCTCACAAATGTGTAGCACAACTGCACGTGAGCACCAACTGATGACATTGCTTACAATGTAAATGCATGAATTAGAGCGGACCTATGCTTGCACAATGTTTCGGCCTCGTGAAAAATATGTTAAAAATTATTTTCCTCTGGCTTTGAAAATAAATGCTTAATTAATTCCCCAGCAAAATTTTTAAAGTATTTAATTCTTTAACTGAGTCTGAAAAGTATATCACAGAAATATTTTGTATTATGTTTCACATTTTGATTTTATATCTCTAACAAGAAAACCCTTGATTAAAAGAGGTGAATACAATAGTCCATAAAAAATGCTTATTTTTATTGAAATATTGATGAAATACGTAAAAAATCTTTCTACGTCTTTACAAGTACACAAAAAATCGTGTCTGACAAAAATATAAAGATAAGTGAGTACACTTCACCCTGCGCCATGACTCGAATGTGAGGTATGTGACGCCACGCGCCATGACTTAAATATGATGCCACGCGCCATGACTTAAATGTGAAGTACATGACGCCACACGCCATGACTTAAATGTGAGGTACATGGCGCCACGCGCCATGATTTAAATGTGAGTTTACATTTAACCCGTCGACCAGCGATGACCCGTCGACTACACTAGTGACCCTATACAGCAAACTAAGTGCGCTCTTAGCTTCTGAATTTACACAGCAGACCAGCGTGTCCCGCTTTCAGCTTCTATACTTGTATAAGAAACCAGCGTCTCCCGCATTCAGTCTCTGGATTGAAATTTAAGTGGTTTTAGTAAGAATTGGATTTAACCAAAATTTGAAGATATGTTTGGGTCAACTTGGACCGACTAGAGAGTTTTGGGCCCAAGTGGGTTTGTTGAAGAATTTCGGGCCATCTTGGGCTTGGTGAAATGTTTTGGGCATGTTGAATGGAATAATAATAAAATGTATTATTTAATTTTATATTAATTAATAAATTTCAGTTAAATGGTTTAATTTAAGTAATTAATTGATTTAAATTATTTAAATTAATGAATGACCATGATTTAATGGCTTAAATGCATATGGTGGGTATAAGTTGAACAGTTTAAAATATTATGATTCATGATACATAAATATATACATGGACATATATAAGAAAAATAAAAAACTAATATGAGGGGCAACTGCTGTACATGCAGACTACCTTAAGTGGGGCCACATAAGGTAGCCCCTTTCTCTCCCATCGCACGATCAGAGAGAGGGAGAATAAATAGGGGAGAGGAGGGAAAAAAAAGAGAAAAGAGAAAGAGAAGATGAGAAGGAGAAAGAGGAGAAGAGGAGGAGAGGAGAAGAGAAGGAAGGAGAAGGGAAGGGAGGAGTCAGTTGTCCACCGCCCACGTTGTCGCTACCGCCATCGCAGCTGCCGTCCAACCCCTCATCGGTCGGAGGTAAGGAAGATGAGTTTTTTTTTGTTAATTTTCAAAATTTTCTTTCCAAGCATGGGAAAATCATGAAGCTTTTATTTAATATGGGTAGATCTATAAGAATGAAAGGAGACATTATAAGAAAAGGAATAGAAATTCAAATCCATAGCTATGGTGACTTAAGGTTTTAAAATTTCTTCCTAAAATGGGTAGAAATCATGAGGATTTTCGTATATTCATGTAAATCTCCATTTTGAGAGCCGAATAAGATATATGGAATGTGAAAATTGAATCCTATGCATGAATCCGAAATTTCAATAGTTGAAAAGCTTTAATATTTTTGCCCCAAATTATCATATAATGTATTTAAATGATGTTGGGATGTATTATTTGTAAAATTACATGTCTAATCTTAGGTAGTAAAGGAAATTCAAAATTTCCATCATACCTTGAATGTAGGGAAGCCCTAAAATCGTGGCCTAGGCATAGGGCTTTTATACTATTTATATATGAGGTGATTTATAAATAATTTTGAACCTATTCGGATGTAGAAATGGGTGAAAAAAATGAGGGCAGATGGGTATATATCTTACAGGTATGTGTTATTGCTTGTAAACATTAAGTTTAATAATTTAATAATATATGAACATGTATTTAGATCAAAATGTGAAAATCTTAAAGCGAAAATGTAGACATATATGATAAATGAAATTGGGTAATTAGAAAATTTATATGGAGGTATGATATTTCTTTTAACTAAATGTGTATAGGGTGAATTTTATATTACTTTGGTGTCAAATAAATATAAAAAAAGAAAGAATGAATGAGTAGTAGTTATACGACATGCATATGGATGGTTAGCGGTTACTTGAATGATTTTAAAATATTAAATTGACTGAATTTATATCATGTGAAAATGAAAGGGAGCAAAATTCCTAAATTTCGAAGCTTAAAACCCATCATTTAAATGGACAAAGTTGGACAGTGTATAGGTGATGAATTTGGGTTTAAAGATGACTTTTAAATGAATAATTTTTTATTTTAGAATTATTATATAAAATTTATTTGTGATAAATGGAGGGTTAAGCAAAATTGTAATTATTAAAAACATATATATGCATATAAGAATTTCAGGTAAGTCTAAATGAAGATTAAATTTAGGCAATGGCATATATGATGAATTTGGCTATTGTAAATGAGTTATAATTATTATTTTTTAGAAAAAGTATAATACATATAAATGATGATAGAATGATACATTATAAGTTAGATAAATGGAAGTAAAGAGAAGTTGAGGAAAACTCAACTATTAAATTGAGATTATCAGCTTGGATATTAATTTTTAGGCATTTAATTATTGTATTTATATAATTATGATTAGTTTAATAATTAAATGTTAAGGTATTATATGTTAAGCTATGAGTGTTGAAGATTTAAGTGGAATACCCTAGTTAATAGGTTGTTTGGCCTTGAAAGCAAATTTATTCGATTAACTCGTATGCTTTATGTAGAAAGGAAATAAAATTGAAATGAAGTGAAATAAATAATATATTTTAAGCAAGTGAGAGAGTTAAATAAGAGTAAAATGGAATGAATTATGAAATTGAGAAGCATGTTGGGTAATTTAAAATATCAAGTCACTTAAGTTACTTTTCAATGGATATTATGGTTATGTTTCGAGGAGAAGTGGAAAAAAGATTGTAAAAGCTATCTTATGTCTAAATGACCTTACAATATGAAAATGTTATTTATATATCGAGTGAAAGGATTAAATCATGATTTTAAATAAAATGGAAGGAAATAAGATATATTTTTTGGGTAAAATAAGGTTATTAGTTAATATGTCAAATAATCTTAATTATTATTAGATATTTAAATTGAATTAAATGATTGAAATTTTAAAGAAAGAAATGTAAGTAATAGGGAACCCAATGAATGCGTTAATACGGGTAACCCTATTATGTATAAATGAGATCTAAGTTGCAATAGATGAATTAACTGCTTGAAAATATAAGTTTTTATGGAGACAAAATAAAAATAGAATATACTAACTTTTAAGTTGTATAAATAGTGGTAGAAGCTATACGAAGCTTATATGTTCATTACGTGTTATGTAAAAAGTTAAAATTTGAATTACAATTATTAGTTAAGTGTTAAATGCAAAGCTAATTCAATTTATAATCTTATTCAAATGTAGGTTAAATATGAGATGGTATAAAAGTTTAAATAACTTGGAAAGTAAGAAATTTTAGATTTAGTTCAAGTTTGGGTGTAAAGGGTATTTCAAGGGTAGTTAACTTGTAAGGCTATGATTTATCCAATTTAAAAGTGTCGTTAAGTTAAAAAGGAGTTAGAAACTTTAGATAAGGAGATTTCAAGTTCATGAATACTTGAATTCCATGTTCAAAGATCTAGAAAAAGTATATAGTTAGATGCATAATTAATCATGGAATAAGAATGTGTGATAGGTGAAATAAATACTTAGATGTATTCTTTATTGGCTATAATAGGAAGAGGTAAAGGAAAGATGAAGGAAAGTATAAAAGAAAAATAGAGAAATGCTAAAGGGAAGAGGTAAACAAGCTTTTCAAGATTCTTTTTGTTCAAAAGAATTTTACAGTAAAAAAAATCTGTTCTTGCTTTTTTATTTAATTGAGTTTATTTTATTTAAATGTTTCTTTAAATTTACATGCATTAAAAAGCTACTTAGGGATGACTATTACCCTGTGCAAAAGTTTTATAAAGAGAATATGTACTTGAAATATTTTTACAACTTGATTTTCATGTACAAATCCTATTATCATGTTGAGTTGACAAAACTCAATTCTTGTCATAAATGCATAAATGCATGTGTGAATGGAACTCATTATGAGGCTTTGTCAAGGTTGTAATTAGACAGGTAGTTCGTCCTTAATGTTGCCTGGTCAGTGCTTCTGACGTATAGGCGGGTGATCACTTGATAAGTGTCATCTGTCAAACGCGGAATAAGTCATGAAATGATGTATGTGTGTGCATTCATCTCATTATCACACATGCATATGCGATTTTAAGAGTTTTATGATTTCAGCTAATGCCACAGATTTTGGACATTATTTATTTCTAAATGTTTGCTTGTGAGTATTTTATATCCATTGTTTTGAACTAATCAGTGAATGCAGATAATGCAGATTTGATAGAAGAGCCTTCACTGCTAGTTGAGCAATGAATGTATGATTTTGAATATTTTTGATGAATTTGGATTCATGGGATTGTAATTGTTATAATTGTGAGTATGTATTATATTTAAGTATTTTATGTTGTTGTTAAACATAGTAGTTAGTTTCTCATGTGAAAGATGATTGTATAAGGAATGTATTAGTTTGAATTGAAGAAAACGTGAAATGAATTAGTAAAAAATGTTGGAATTGTATTGACTATCAAGTTTTGCATTGCCCAATCATCTTAAGTATAGATGGTATGCTATTGGATTTTAGTTAATAAAATGGAACCAATGTTGGTTCTAAAGAGAAGAAAAGAAAAAAAATTCAGGCTCATTTCCCAACAAATTTTCTACTCGTATAAGTATGAAACTACCAATTTCGTTTATGAGTTTCACCACCTAAAAAGATTTGTGGAGTAAGGTACCACGACGCTGTGTGGGGGCCCGCGGGTTGGCGCCCTGTTCCAGTCATTGATTGCAACATGGCCACATTCCTTGTCATAAATGATGTTGCTGGAACATTTAATAGAGTTGTGTTCTTATCAGACTAGTCCAAAAACATATTTTTTGAGTTTTTTTTATACATATGTTAATCTATTTCCATTTATTCTAAAAATCGAGTTTTACAATTTTTTAATTATGTTTAGGTATTTATTTTGGATTTTTAAAAACAGGGATACTTAAGTTATTTTAAAATGGTAAAAATTTATTTAAAATAACTTAGGTACCTCTATTTTTAAAAATCTAAAATAAATATCTACATATAAAAAAATAGTAAAACTTGATTTATAGTGTTTTTAGATTGCTCTAAAAAGATAATTCATTAACAAGAACTAGCCACGACCCATCCTCCTACAATAAATGCTTAAAAAAGCATGCAAATGCTCGATTATGAGTTTCTGAATTCCACAAGCAAGATTTGAATTTAATTAGTTTATTCATATTTGTTATTAAATAATTTTTATCTAACGGGTTATAATATTTTTATAAGATCGTGTTTAATGTTAGCTAAAACATTGATGATGATTCACACATGGACAATCAAGTAGTTGATCTAAGGAGAAGTTGGGTTAAATCAACTGTATTGTTTATCCTTCATTGAAGTATATTTTTCTAAGTTGTTCCATCATCCAATATGGAAGATGATGATAAAGACAATAATTAGCTTTAACTTCATTTTTAATAAAATTAAGGTAAGTCTAAAATGAAATTGCTATGAGGAAATTCAATTAAAAATTATTTTATCATATTTTAAAAAATTATGTTTTTGGATCAGTCTGAAATCACTGGATTTCAAATTGGTCTGACAAGATCACAGCTCATTTATATGGGAGTTGTGATCTTGTCAAACCGGTTTGCCAAAAACACATTTTTTTTGTTTCTTTCAAATTTTTTTTACAAATATATTAATCTAGTTGTATTTAATTTATAAATTAATTTTTATATTTTTTTAGACATGTATAGATATTTATTTTGGATTTTAAAAAGCACGACTAGTTAAGTAATTTCTTAAATACTCATTTTTTAAAAAACTAAAATAAATATTAACACATATCCAAAAATGTTAAAACTTGATTTATCGATTAAATACAATTAGATTAACATATTTATAAAAAATTCAAAAAAAATGTTTATGGACAGGTCTGAAATTATCCGACAAGACCATTTGGCCATTTAAATAACGTGGAGAAGCACCTAAAGACAGTGACGTGTTGTACGAGGAAACTCCCCGTAATTGCCGCTGTTTCCGTAGCTCCTGTAGGAAGCCACCATGAAAAGCTTACGCGTGGACCCCACTTCTATTCCCTTCTTTTAATTAATCGCATGCGAACTGCAAATATGAATGATTAAGGCCTTGTTTGGTCGGGCGTAGGAAGGGATTGTAGTGAAGAGAAAAAAGGTTAGAAAGCTAGTCCGAGGGGATGTATCCCAAATGCCACCAAAATTTGCCGCTCTACTGCCTTGAGGAATGAGGATAAAGTGGAAAAGCAGAGCATCTTAGGAACCAACTGCCCATGTTTTCATGTTAAGGATGCCAGCTATTTTTGTCTTACATTGACGGAAAAAATGGGGGAATACATCAGATTAACCCAGCTCTTTCATCCGATCAAAAAGAGATTAGCCCAGCTCATTGCATAACTGGCCTTGAACTTAAAACTAAAACATATTGTCCCATATTTCCTTTCACTTTAAGCTGGGACAACATATTACAGCATCAACATTAGATTAAGCTTAGCCCATCTCATTATATGACAGGGCATCAACTTAAAACTAAAATATATCGCCCTACGTATTACAGGATCAATTGTCTATGAAATAGTACTAATCTATCTGTTCTATGATGGAGGGATTGAAATGGCAAGTCTTCTGCATCTTGACTCCATTTCACCAACAACATTAATGGTGATATCGAGTCCGTCTCTCTTGGCTGGGCATTAGACCGTGTAATCTGTAAAAATAGTTCCACAGTGTCGGACGTTAGGGTATGTGTAACGGCCATAGTTATGCAGAGACGTTTTTTTTAAAAATAAATAAATAAAAAGGTGGGATTTATGACAATTAAATCCCAGCCGTTTAGCAAATAAATTAGTATAAAACAGGGAAATGTGAGGTGAGTTTTAGCTATTTGAACGATAGACTTGAGTAGAAGACGGATTGACGAAGGAGGAAGGAGTTTTTGAAGGAAAGTTTAATAGAACAACCTTTCGATTAATCTTATTACTTTTACAATATAGGCAGTTTGTTTCTCAGATCTAAACCATGCATGATGTTTCTAGCATGACTAATTAGTTACAAAAATATTATTGAAATGTTTGGTGTTGAAATTTCACTTATTTCAATGAGAAGTAGCAAATAAAGGATAAAGAATGCTATACGATGAAATAAATATACTTCTGGACATAATCAGAGAATTGTGACTGTACGATAATAAGATAATTATATATTTAGCTTTATTGCAAAATTTCAACTTGATCAGACTTATGAATTTTTAGATATAGTAGTTTTTATGAAGATTTGGAGTGGTGAATATGTATATTAAGGACAAAACACAAAAAAAATAATTATAGGAAAATACAGATGTAAAAATAATAATATGACCCGCTATAAAAATTATTTGGGATATTTTACAATATATATGATGAATTAATTCTGTTAAAAATTAATTCAGATAGTTATTTGAGGTGATATTTAATTTTAACCCTTTATTAAACCCCTTATGTTAAATCTGATGATAGAAATATTATTTTGAGAAATGGACCGTCCAAATTACAAAACATAATATTAGAATCTTACTCCAAAAGTTCAGATCAAACGAACACTCATATTAAGAGATATAAGCTATTGTATTAAGAAAATACGGATCATTGAAATAAATAAATAAATAAATAAATAAAAATTTCTGGACCGGTGGGCTAAGCCCATCTAAACAAGCCCAGTGAACTAAGAAGCTCACGCTCAAGCATAAGCCCACATAAACAAAGCCAAACCCATGTAAACAAGCTAGCCTACTTCTAAGCAATCATCAAGCCGAGCCCAACTTCTAGCCCCCCCCCCCGCAGTAGCAATTGGCGCCCAACTGCCGGTGCCGGCGACTGGCCGGTTGGTGGGCAAATTTTTTTTTCAAAATAAATACAAAAAAATATGAAAAAATATAGAAAATTATGAAAAATACCTAAAAAATTAAGTCAATATTTAAAAGCTTAAATAAGTTTAAACTTATAATTTTTATAAGAAATGAAATTATTTAAAGGTGCGATGCTATAAAAATAAAAAAATTAGGAAAAATTACAAACATATGAAAAATTTAAAGAAAGTATTTAAAGAAGTATGAGTCTAAAGTTATTTATATATATAAGAAATAAAGTTTTTAAAAGTGGAATAATATAAGAATAAATAGGAGAAAATAGAATTTTGACCGATTAAAATTATGAGAAATTTGAAAAAAGTCATAAATGAAAATTTAAATAATATTTATGAAAATCAGAGTGAAATAATGAACAGATTATGATGAAAATTAAGAAAAAAGACTTGAAGCTACTATAAGAAATTGAAAAAGAGGAGTTTTAAAAGTTTGCTTAGAGGTAAGTAAACTTTTTCCAAAACATGACTTTGAAAATATTATGTGAATATTGTGATTCACTATGAAATGTGATTATTTATTTAAATTGAAATTTTCTTTCAAGTTGGTTTATTCAAATATGAGAATTGTTATTTTAAAATCATGTTAAATAGTGAATTTAAGTGGTGCATTAATCACAGTGCATGAGCATGAGCATGATGCATAATTGCATATTGAGTTTGACACTAAGGGGTAAAGTAGTATGGTAGTACTTGGGGTAACAACCTTAGGACTACAAAAGAAGATAAATTAGTTCACGATTGTGTAGCATGATTGCATACGAGCACAAGTATATAACAATACCTACAGTAGAAATGCATGATTTAAAATTCACATATGTGTGCACATGTATCAAGATATTTTAATTTTCATTAATTAGAGTTCGTTGTGCATAAAAGATAATATAAACATTGTGTTTGTCGTTAAAAAAATCAAAATGATAGCAAAATGAACTTAGTAAAAAATATATTTTTACTTACTGAGCTTTCAGCTCACATAGTTTTATTTTTAGTGAAAACACGAAGATACAATGCTAAACTAGAGCTTCTATTAACACAGGAAAAAGGCGAATCTAGCAGAGCAAAAGATGAAGAAGTTTAGATTTTTATAGAAATTATCTTATAATACTTACTTGTTTTAAATATAAACACTAAATATATATAATAACTCCATAATGAGCAGACTTGAGATGTAACGGTTAAAAATTTTATGATTTTACATTTCGGTATTTATTTTCATCTTGGGAGATTTTATTCTGTACTTGAACATAGTAAACCTTATGCGTAACACCTCAAGCGTGGAGTGTTACAGTATACGTTTGCCTCTAGGGATAACTAGGTAATTGACATAAACCGAAGAGTAACCACACTTAGTTTTGATGGGATTTCATGTCTCGGATGTGATATATAAAAACATTGCCATTCCATGGTCGGACCCCATTTATCTATATTTTGGCTTTGAATGTTGAAAAGTCTTCCGAGTCCTCCATTTTGTAGGATGCAAGATCCATGATCCGAACAATCGAAGTTTACTGTAAAAGCTTTCCCTAGATCAAAAAGAACTAGTTGTTGGGACCATTTCCTTGGTCGAATATGATTGCTGATGACCTGAGAAAGTGATAGATTTGATATCTGCACATACTAGCAATGTTGTTTTTATAAACCTCTTTCAGTGGAGTGGAGTTGAAGTGGTCTGGTGGATCTTGTGACCTTGGTTACTCATCTGCTGTAACAACCCAGTCTGATAGCCCACAACATGGTTTTAAAACTCATTATACTATATTACTATGTGTACCTTCAGACCCATATTTTAAACCATCAGGAACTCTTTCATGTTTTTGATATAGGATTCAGTTCTCTATTGTACCAGTATCTCTACCCTCTATAGTTCTTACCGTCATCACATCTGCCAGTTGGTTCCGCATTTTGACACAGAGCTAGGCCAAATTATCAGTAGCTGTAAAGTTTGCTCTACTTTGGGCAATTGGATCCTCATGTATGAGAAAAGGGGCATTTAAAATGTTACAACATCGGTTAGAGATGTGTTTCATGAATTCAAAGGAATTTAAAATGTTATAACATTGGTCAGAGAAGTGTTTCATGAATACACAAAACCACTTACTTATAACATAGCCATTTTAGTTTCATAAACACAATGAGAAATCAGCTTCCGGTTAGAAAGAAATTGGCCTAGCTAGTGGCAATTGGATGCATGCCGTAAATGGTCATTCAGTCTGTAAGACACATTGATCCATGTATGACCATTAATTTAGAGGGCCTATGTTGCTTCAACTTCTTTACGTCAGTCGCATCTTGGCACAAACGTTTTAGATCTCTTACGCCGCAGACTACTTCAATTGATGGATTAGTAATTGAGAATCACACATAATTGTGCCTTTTTTTTTTTTTGCCACTCCAAGAAAATGCTTTTTTTGCAACCCTTGTTGGCAAGGAAAAAATCTTTATTAGCAGGAAAAATGTATATGCGAGGAATTTTTTTTATATTTTTTTGCTTATGATGATACTTTTATGGAGAAAGAAAAATTTTCTTACTTATGATGATGTTTTCATAGACAATTTTTTTCTTGCTTATTGGCAACCAAGTTTTTTTTAATAATCAAAATTTATCTTTTTTTAACGAAATTTTATTGCCAAAAATAAAAAATTCTGTAGTGACAGCTCAAAAATAACCGAAATGCTTCAAAATTCGAAAGTGGAAGATTCTTTGCCTAAGAACATCTAGTTTAAATCTCTTCTCACTTGAATAAATTATTGAAAAACTGACCCTCTGTACATGTGAGATTATAGAAATAAAAAATATTTAACTAAAAAGCATTCTCGGTGGAACATGAACTGAATATTATAGTCACAGAAACACGAGCCAATATGAATGAGCATTGATGAAAGTAAAATAGCACGTAAAACACGTGGACCAGTAAAATTGTAGACCTAATAATGATTCCAGTCTCAAATGTGATCAGACTATTTACTTGGAATGTATGCGCATCTTTTCTTACGTATTGCCCGATTAAAATATGTTAGGTCGTTTCATTTTCAACATGCTTGCTTAGTAAACAAGAAATACCCAAAAGACGCAGTAATTTCAATAGCATAATAACATGATTTAGAAAAGATTTAAACTTCAAACACTTTCTACTCCACTGGTTCTACACGTTGCGCAAAATGACATGGTTGGGGTGGATGAGTGAAGCCATTTACTCTAAAAATGATGGCGTCATAGCAGATCAAACGAAGATTTGCTATCCAAGATTCCGAACCTTTCACTGTCTAGCAAACAAACAACGATGGAAAGTTGTGCATGTCTGTTACATATCTTCTCAAGCAGACATGGATAACTGATCGATTGCATATACAGTTGAATAAGATGCCATCATCTGTCTTAATTTCATGATTGGGTAATGTGAATAGATACCGCTGATTCCTGTTGAAAAGAGGTGGAAGATCACCATTTATTTTCACTGATTTAATCCAAACCAGGTCATGAAACAAACCTAAACCCGAAGGTAGTTTAACTCTTATTAAAACTCTTACAGCTTACCACTTGATTTCCTGATCTAGTCCAAATCAGGAGATGAAAAATACTGTCCCAAAGCAGGTTACCATCAAAATCACAAATGACTGTTGCAATGGAAATACCTTTCAAGAATATTAATGTAACGTTCTTGACAATTCCATATTCTTAAAGGCTAACGACACAGCCATATGACTAATTAATTAGTTGACCATAACTTCCTAACTTTGAGTGTCAAATTTGGCTAACTTATATTGCAGAATGGGAAATTTTATGATTTTGTTAGCAGCTTTCGCTTCAGAATTAGGGTTTTTATCAGGGCGATGAAAGTCATGGTAATGTATGGTAGTTGCGATTACCTTTAATCTGGTTTTAGATGTTTATCAGGAATATAAAATTTCAGGAATCTGTGTCAATGAACAGTTTCTAAGTGTAGGCTTGCTTTCTTATAAGGAAATGTGTGCGCACACACACAAATCTGAGTGCATCAACACTTTAATGTCCCAAATAGTAGATTTCCAAGTGTAGTACTTTTGGATGCACTATGTAAGGAAGTATACTTAGCTTCCTTCTCTGACCGGGGAAGATTCTACATGTTGATATAGGAGAAATGAATAGGCTTCGAATTCGCTATGATTGTTGAATAATCAATCAAACGATGATTTGACAATTAATGTAGACTCATCTTTCACTATCTACAAATCGAGATAAATAGCAGACAATTGGTTGGACTGGTTCTGTCTTCTCAAGAAGGCCTTGCTAGCGGATAATTGATAATTAGGATCAATATCCTTATTGACTCTTGCCAAATAGTTTTAGCATTGATATTGTATGCCGGATGGTTTACAGAGACAAGTCTGTGTATATAATGCAGCTGCATTATCACATGTAACTATGTTGATGGATATCTACTTGTGGATTAAAAATATTCAGAATCATATCTGGTTCACTAAATATTTGTTTGGCTCCTGTAATCCTGCATTAACTTCAACCAAATCTGACAGTTGATAAGAGACCAATTTCTGCTAATTATTAAAATGAGATGAACCATAGTTCTAGTTCTTTTCTCATCAGGCCTACTCATGCAACGTGCCGCCCAATATAGACTCACAATGATTAACAACGAGTGGGGGAAGAGGAGAGATGGGATGGTTAGGGGAATAATATGCTATTAATATAATATTGAAGATCGTAATCAATTAATTATGCCAGAGATTTTATATGACAAAACATGGGTAGTCGTTGCAAAATCTTTCTGACTTAACCTGGGTTTGCATTGGCAGAATTAATCAATTTTGAATCCAGAGATTCTACCGCCTTCATTATTTTCCGCAGTTGTCCTGCTAAAGCTAGCCAGGTGAAAGCTAAATGATAGCTGTACCCTTTATTTGACAATCTGTCTAAATATAGAGCTATGATTGGAGGAGTCAATTAGTACATATAATCATATTATTCAATTTGCAAAACTAAGTCAGCTGTTTAATTGTAATATAAGTTAAGATATGATGTAAATACACACCAATAAAAAAAATTTGCAAAACTAAGTCTTATTTTGTGCTGTGCCAAAAATATTTCCTCAGTGATCTAATTCCTCATGGAATATAATTAAACTGCATTAAAGTGATAATGTTGATCACATGATTTTATGTTAGCTACATTTTTAGCTATTTCAGGACCACATGCAATTGAGGCTGTTGATTGGTTACAGGTCATTTATAATTAGCTGTGTATGAATGGGACGTTAGGAGATGGGCAGTCTGTTGTTGCAACGTAGCATTCAGCTCACAGCTTTCGGTGCAAACCCAAGAACACGTGACATTAACGTTAGAAATCGGGGGATAAAGATGTAGTACCAGTACAAAAGATTGTAGCAGAATTTCGCATATGCACATCTTCTTCATTAATTACTACTCCTCAGGTATTAGACCCGTGGAACTGGACCGTCTATCTAATCGGCCTCGTAGTAAAATCATAGCCACGGTTGATCATTACAAAAAAAAAAAAAAAAAAAAAAGTTTTTGTCTGGCTAACTTTTCTGAAGTCACATCTGGTATCACATACAGGCATCTTTCTTACTATTGAAACTAAAAATGCTAGTATTATGTAGAATCGAAACTAAATGGTTATATTAAATATTAATTTTAGCTACATGTAAGGAAAAAAGTGGCGAAGTATGCGTTACCACTCTTACGTAGCTATGTATGTGCAATCAAATTAATGTGTATGTATTAATAAAAAAATATTATAATGTATACATATGTAGCAAAATAAACATTGTATGAAACAAAAAATAATTTCTTTTAATGAAATTTATTGTTGTGGTGGATAATTAGTTTGGAAGTTGATTTTATGCACCTATGTGCACTTGATTGCGGCACACCTGAGTATAAACACCTGTTTTTAAAAATTTTTATATGATTGTTAATCTAAGTGTATTTAACATGTGTATCAAATTTTTTAATTTTGAATATTTTTAGATATTTGTTTTTATTATTTAAAATCAGTGGCATTTTAGTAATTTAAAATTATTGAAAATGCTACTGATTTTAAAAATAAAAATATCTAAAAATTGTAGAAATTAATATACATTTTAAATACATTTAAATTAACACTCTTGTAAAAAAATATAAAAATATAAAAATAAGTTAAATCCACCAACGTGCACTGAAGCTGAGTGCACCTGATCACATAAAATCAGTTTCCAATTAGTTACTCGCACAGGTCATAGAATGTGATAGACTAGGGTATCTAAATCAAATAAAGTAATTCTAGCTAACAGCAAGTGCCAAGTACATGCAAATTAACGTTAAGGTTACAAGAAGATTAATCTCTTCTATTTCATGAAATCTACCTGCCTCTGCCTAGCTATCATCCCATCATCTTAGATTCAGTGATCTATACACATGCCTGTAGTTTCCCGACATTAATATGGGTTCACTGTTTATCTATCCCCACTGTTTGAAGTTTTGAACCCATGCCATGAGGCTCACATGAAGAGCTGTTCAGATGATCTAAACCATTCACCGCCAAGGCACCAGGCCACTGTCAACATTTTCTGCATGCATCTACACTAATATTGCATGGATAGAATAATCAGTTCCAATGTTAGCTAGCTACAAGTAGTTCTTTTTCTTTTTCCATATATGTACCGTGGATGGCTCCTAATAATCACCTGATCATCTTGCATGTGACAAATTTGAAAACCTTCCTATGCTAACCCTTGCCTAAATGGTCCCCATATATATCATGTCTCGGACTAAATACACTTATGATAGGTGGTTAACAAGTTAGGATTTGTGTGCTGTTAAATAATTTGATAATTTATATACCCGGCCTTCTTTAGCTAGCTAGAGTTTCCAACTGCCAAGAAATCTATGAAGTCAATGGCAGCCTCGCTAGAGCGCTCCGGAAGGGTCTCATGCTCTATCTCTCCTCTTGAATGCTCCCTGGAGTCCTCACCCTTAGAATCCGTGTCAACTCTGAGAAAATCATAGAATTCAACAGGGTTTTCTCTACCTGCAGTTGTTTTCATACATCAGTAAGAAAGAGTCACAGAAAGATGAAACCTGTACAATTATCTTCATGCTTCATGAGGTTTGGCAAATGATGCTTAGCGCATGCGTCATGCATCAGATTGTTCATCTAGGGAAACAATCCAATTCATTCTCTTATATTAGACTGCACGAATCAATAACTACTGTAATTCCCAATTGTACACGCATATCTTATCCTTTTAAGCAATTAAGTTCCGGTAGCATGAACATACATAAATTATGGTTGGATAATTTTATTCCCTTCCCACCAAATTCTTAACCTGAAGAGCGAGTACAAGTTTATCAGTTAGTCTATTTAAGTCAAAAGCGGACAACTAATATATGTACTTGATGCCAATTAAAAGATATCCTATTTGGTCAAGACTAGTGGCTTGCAACGAGGAGACCGTAAGTTCGACCCTCATGGTTGCAAAGATCGTTTCTCCTAGTAACGGGCGATCTTATTAATTCTCCCCTGTGTAGTGGGGATATTTTGAAAACTTTTCACCATGGTAAAAGGGTTGTGAAAGAGTTAGTTTCTAATGTTAGATATCATAATGTGTAAAAATACTAATTAAAAAAATATGTACTTGATAAATTGGTCTTGGCTGGGATTATTCTTATAATTAATTGATTCTAATCATCATATAGACATATACCTCTTGGCCAGGAGGATGTTTTGGAGCTCACAGGAACAACTTTCTACATGGAAAAACAAATAAATTGGGGTATGCGTGCGTACATCTGTTTCAATGCTTACCTTGAAATGAGTCACGACTTCGGCGACCGTCCATGGGAGGGAAAAGCTGTTGGGGACTCCGCTGATGACGATAGCAGCCGGGTAAAATGGGTTCCTCCGGTACTGATCCAGTACAATAGCTCTCCATCAATGACGACAATAGACTACTTGATTGGGAGCTGCTGGTGCGTGCAGTACGTTGCTGACCTGATGATGTTGCTGATTTCCCAATATCCTTGATGATGACCATGGTCTGAGCAGCCCTCTTAGCCAAAAATCGGGACCTCTCTTTGCACTTGCGTGCCATGATTACATGCCAATGGTTCTTCACGGCGTTGTCAGTTCGGCCAGGAAACAGCCGTGCAATGGCCGCCCATCTGTTCCCATGGACACGGTGAGATGCAAGCAGCCGCTCTTCTTCCTCTTCCGTGAATGGGCTTCGATTGATTCTTGGGTCTAATTGATTGAACCATCTTAACCTACAGCTTTTCCCTGATACATGCAGATTCATTTGAAATAAAATAATTTATACAACATTCAATAACAGATCAAAAGAACCAAAGCTTCCATGTGGTGGTCCAGGCCATTAATTGATCATGGAAAGAAAATCACACATGGGTATGATTTATATATTTGAAAAAAATTCTCTAAAAGCTCCATATTCCAAACTTGGGTAGGATGATAATTGGCCAGCCCGGCAGGATATATGTGCATGCCTGATTAAACAAAAAATCCTCAAGAGAAATGAATAAACAGATATCTACATGACAAGTGCTTTTATTCAAGTAGTG
Source organism: Annona squamosa (assembly GCA_035584095.1). Taxonomy (NCBI): domain Eukaryota; kingdom Viridiplantae; phylum Streptophyta; class Magnoliopsida; order Magnoliales; family Annonaceae; genus Annona; species Annona squamosa. The sequence goes on from JAXCLR010000050.1 coordinate 15,094,485, forward strand.
GTCAATTAATACCTGATCTTCCTTGAAGCTTTTCGGCGATGGCATTCCAGTTGTGTGGGCCATACCGTTTAACTAGGTCTTTGAGTTTCTCATCTTCAGCGGGTCGCCAGTGGCCCCTCGTACACATCTGATCCCAAAGGAAAAAGATAAAAAAAAAAAACCAAATATATCTAGAAGAAGAAGTAGAAGCAGAAGAAGAAGAAGTACCCTTAATTGATGACAACCAAATAAAGGAAAACGATGAATAGGGGGAGTTGTTGCTTCCTTTTTTATTGAATCAAGAAGAACATGTACATAGATGTGAGGAAAAGGAGAGAATGTAAGCAGAATATATATGGGGAAGGTACGTATGTTCCGTTAGACGTATGGTTTTGAGAGCTATCATGAGAGAGAGAGAGAGAGAGAGAGAGGAG
>JAXCLR010000050.1:15094997-15133947 GCA_035584095.1 Annona squamosa
GGTTTTGAGAGCTATCATGAGAGAGAGAGAGAGAGAGAGAGAGAGAGGAGGGGGGAGGGGGGGTGTGTGGGGGAGGGAGGGACGGAGGGAGTTTGGTGGTTGGATTACTGTGGTAGATCAATTTGGTCCTCCTTTCAACGTCTTTAGCTCAAGTTTCTAACCTGCAAAAACCAACAGTTGGGTTTTTTGTTTTTTTAGGACAAACGTAGATATATGCATTGTTTTGATGTTCTTTCTAAACATCCTTCTGTCTTTTGACCACTTTGCACGCTAAATGTGAGGTGCATGCGTGAAAATCCTTACCCCTTTCAAATTGTTTTCCCAATTATCTAAATACAACCCAATAAGCTGACTAATTGGTAGGACATAACAATCACCTAATTTTCATCAATTGCAAGGAAAATCCCCATGCATGTTGATGTCTCAAATTTTTGAAGATCCAATTTGCCATTAATTCTATGATAATCTAAATCAAGCCTCCACTGCTACGAAAGAAATTCAGATGCACGCGCATTTTTCTTGATGAAGTTTATCACCATGATAAAAAAAAAAAAAACTATTTTTGGGCCATATGTACTACAACAACCAAATTAAAAAATTTGATTACAAATGTGTGTGCTTTAGCAACTAAAATTTTATTTCGTTGCAAAAAATTTATTAGGTTCGCCCGTACATTAATTTCCTCGCCAGTACTAATTAGTCACTATAAACTACAAGAAAAATCACATTTTGCAACATAATTTTTAGTAATAATTAAATTTTATTACAAAAGATATTAATTTTATTTAGATCAATAATTTTATTCAAAATTTGAAAGAAATGAAAAGTACGTTTTGTGAACCGTTCTAAAGACCGAATTAAAATAATCAAGACCCATATAGATAGTCCCAATTTTCGAGCTGACTAATCATCTATGATCGATCGACCAGTCATAACATTTATTTTATTTTTTGAAAAATTTTAAATAAAACTATTAATCTTAGTTTATATTATCTATAAGCTAAGTTTCACCAATTTTGGAGATGTGCATATATTATTTTATATATTTAAATACAAGAGTATTGTGGTAATTCCCTACCTTATGAAAATGACCATAGTACCCTTGTGTTTAAAAATACAAAATAAATATATACACATAGTCAACCATTGTAAAATTTGATTTATATAGTACACATTCGGATTGATAGCCTTATTAAAATATTTTCGAAAAATATTTTAAAAATAGTATTTCAAACGAGTGTAAATAGGACAGCCCAGTTTTCCTGGAGGCCGAATCAATGGTACGTCGCAACGTACCTTCGTGAAAGATTAATATGGGATTTTGGTTTCGTTAGCGGTCTGTACCTAACATTTTGCGGAGACTGGAAAGAGGAAACTGGCAAACTGCCCTCCAAGTCAAACTAACAGTTGTCAATGCACTCGCGTATATGATGTGTCTGGCAAAACTACCCAAAGAGTCCTAACATCCGGATATCGTAACCGTAGATCTAATAGCTGAGGTTGACCAACTCATTAGGTGAACAAAGCCTGCTTGTTTTAGACTGCGCCAATAACGACCGTTTAGAAAGCTTATCAACAAAAACTTGAACATACGAGACTAGCTAAAAGTAATAAAAATATTGGCCACACCTAAGGTTTATTTGGAAAATAATAGAAATTTTGTACGAAGAGTTTTCTAATGTAAAAAATTTTTGAATTGGTAAAAAATAATATGATATAACAGAAGTAATGATAATAAATAAAGAAAATAACATTAAATAGATACATTAGTTATACGAATAGTTGCGTAAAAATGATTAAAAAGTAAGGTTATTATAAGAAAATATATAAAAAATAATTGTGGAATTGAAAAGTTTTGGTTAGAAAAATTTATGCGTTTTCCAAGCATGCTTGCAATATGAAAACTAGATTCATTTGGCTTCAAGCAGTGATTTGCAAATCTTAAGCAGCTGATCAAGTATTTTTATCCAAAGTCGTATATAGCCAAAAACTAGCTAAATTTGTTGACATTTGTTTTAAGTAATAGTCACCCACAAAAAAGTATTAGCAACATTTTTTAAATTATCATTAGAAGTGATCATGTTTTTCAGAGGTGACTTTGTTTTGCAAGAAGTATCATATTTTCCACCGCCTATAATTAGTGTATTTTTGAAAAAAGTTACTCGTTATTAAACCCATGATGTTAAATGTTGCTTTTCTTCTAATAGAGTCATAGAAAGGACGGTGTGGAGTTATCCAGTGAACCAACAACAACAGGGGCTCTTGGGCGATAAACTACCGAGCGTTTTTATTTTTATTTTTTGACAATTTACCGAGTTGGGTATTTACTGATTGATTATATAACTAGGATGTAACTAGCAGGTTAACCAAAGCAAGCGGGTTCTCATATTAAGTAATTTCGCTGTTAAGCAAGCTGACATCTTCGTTACCACAAGTGTTACAATTAATGTAATTACTCGATTTCTTCGATCCACAATCCAAAAAGACGATGTGGTATATATACATACCCTGAACGTTGCTAGTGATGTCGACATGCATTATATTATAATAAAGGGTTCTACTTCCAACGAATCTACTTCCAACGAATCCAGTAAACAAAAACGAAGGTGAACCAGTTCAAACATAGCCAAGCAAAGATGGTGTAATCCACTCCTTCCATTACGTTTAAAATCATTATTTAGTTAGGAAATTAAATTTTATTTCAAACGAAGATGACATAACCCTCATACAACAAATATGTAAAATCAATATAATAAAATTACTTAATTTGTATACTAATTTTAAAATTGTAAATTCAGTGTTGTCTAAGCTGTCTAAATGATTCTATAAATTATTATAATATTTTAATGCATCCGTGGCAAGATATAATTAAGTGTTTTCATAATTAGACATAATTATAAAGTTTTAAGCAGATGTGGCTCGCCTAATACTTGGATTAAAATGATTTTTTATATTATGATCAAATAAATAATTTTAAACAGGATAAATTATTAAATTTTAATTTTATTATCAAAGTGGTGGCCGTCGAAGAGGTTCCACAAATTTTTAGAGATCTCACTTCCTTGGAAGTGCGAACCTACGTAATGATTCAGTTATATGTTTGTATTTTGCCGAAGCATGTGTGTGTATAGTATATGAAATGTTGGCGGTAGACCAGGTTTGGAAGTGTCGATAAGGAAAGAAGACTATTTGTAGTAGTCACCGGAATTTTAGTTAATATGGTGAATGCGTGAAAGACAGAAATCGGTTTTAACAGTTGGCCTAACCTTGTCTGTCTCAGCCAATATATGTCTGTGGAAAGAAAAATTCTTGAGGAAGAGATCAGCCAACTCTATTCCCGTTTTCTCCGAAGGCCAAGAGTCAATCGGGGGCACGCATATACATAATTAGATTGGAAACTGATGATAGATGGCCCTTTTCTCGATGGATCTTCATCCATGGTTGATGGGACATTTTTTATTTTTTTTTTTGATAATATGGGTTGATGGGACTTGGGACAGATGTGTGTATATACCAGTCTTTTTCTCTTCTTGTTAATTATTTAATTTCTATATCTAATAATTTTCTATACGTCACTGGTGTTTTTACATTTGATGGTGGCTTACACATGGGAGATGGGTTTCTAGTTATCACAGCTGATATATATAGCTCGTATAGAAAGTTCTACTGGTATTGTCCATAACGACTTTCTTTTCTCATTAAAAAATTATTATTTTTATTATTTTGCCTAGCAGTTCTCTTACTAATTAATGTGGGTCGCTTTTTGAGTTTGTTTGTAATTGGGGTGTTGCAGTTAAACAGTACGTGATTGATCACAACAAGAAATTTGATTTTTTGCAACCATAATTTATTGCAAAATGTTAAAATTTGGCTGCAAATAGCAATTGCAAAAGCTTTGTTATGTTAAATTATTTTCCCCCAACAAATAGTCGTTAGTAGAAAACTTCAAAGTGGATTTCTAGTATTTATTATAGGCCACCAAATAAAGGTTCTAACTTCCTGAAAAGCTACTAGAAAATAAATTTTCGGCAATACTAAATTTTGTTATAAATGGACTCTAAATATAATGAACGTGTTAAAATTTGTTATAATAATTTTGGTGGCCTAAACATAGCCGTTTTCCATAATTCACTTTGGTGAGCTTTTCAATTTTTTTCTCCATAAGGGTTGATGTATTTATGCCCTTAATATATAGCATGATTATATACATCATCATGTATTTTAGGCTAAAATATAACATTCATTTATTTTATTTTATTTTATTTTTACTTTTCTTCGTTTTTCTTCATAAATATATTTTCCTAATTAGATTTAATTTATATATCGAATTTTTCCATTTTACAATACTTTAACATATTTATTTTTAATTTTTAAAAAGGATCAATTTCAAGGGCACTTAAGTCATTTTTCACTCCTTAAAAAACTTCATTTTTTAAAAAAAAGTAAATATGCAAAAGTATTACAAAATAGAAAAACTTGATATATGGATTAAATATAATTAAGAAAACATATTTATGAAGAAAAAAATAAAAATAAAAAATAAAAAATGAATGTTGTATTTTAGCCTAAAATACATTATTTTTTATGCAATCATACTCCCTTTAATATTAGATTATCATAAAACCTTTTTCCATCATTAAAATGTAAGGATTTTGTTGCCATACCTACATAATTTCGACAAAGTGTAGACATATCCTTTAGTTTTACCAAATTGTAAAACATTTTGTATCATTTTATGAAATTATTGCAAGTGTGTCTTTTGTTAGGGTTTCATGATGATCAAATGACAAAATGCCTCTGTGAATAATAAATTGGTTATTAGGGCATGTTTGGTATCAAAAAAACTTTTTTCCTCTAAAACATTTTCCTTTGGAACTTTCCTATTTCTTACGTCTTTATATATAGCTATCAAATTTTTGATTTATTTTTTCACAAATTTTTATACAACTATTATAATTATTTTAATTTTATTATCTTTACTCTTCATTGTTATTCTTATTATATTGCATAACTTTATCTTATTTCAAAAAATTTTCTTTCAAAAGTTTTATTAAATACCAAACGCACTCTCCTATTGAAAATTTTTTATTAGGATTTTATACAATATGACAACTAATATTATAATCAAGTATATTCACAAATTTTTGATAAAAAAAAGTACATTTAGAACCTTCACAACATGAAAAGAATTTTTCTACATACCCCTACACTTAGGGACGATTTGTATTAAACCCCCACATGGAGGGAAATTGGAAACCCCCCTCAATTCGAGGGGACAATTGTAAAAATTATCCCCACAAAAGGGAGAACTTTTAAACCTCAAAGCTGGCTGCTGCTAGCCAGTGGATTTTTACCATAGCATTGGCTTCTTATTGAAATATGTATTTATAAGAATTATTATTTCTATGTGCGATAGTTTTAACAATAACTATTATGAAAATTTCCTTAATGGTTACAAATAATAAACTTTATAATAATATATATTAAGGGGGACATTTTTCATCATTTCATTAAAAATTTAACTCTCGTTCGTGAAATTCTGATAGAAAGAATGTATCTTCATGCAAGCATTACAATGTTTTTTGAAATTTTAAGAAGCAAAAGAATATTTTCAGCTAAACTATATAGGTACGGATAAAAAACCATGAAATGTATGACTTAAACTTGCAGAATCTAAATTATTTGAAGTCTTTACAGAAACACAAATCATATTAATCAGAGATGATGCGTTCCAGAGCAAATTGCTTCATGTTCACTACCCGGAAAAATCGTCTGCTTTCCAATCGGTGATGTATTACTGAAAAAGACTGGCTTGTCACTTGTAGTAGAATGATCCGTCCACCACAAAAAAAGAAAAAAAATAATAATAAAGAAAATTTGGAGGACATTGCACAAAAGCATGTTGTTTTGGTGGTGGCCTCCAGATTAATTGGCTACCATCTAATGGTAAGTACGACAATTGGAGTCTGAGAAGATATCGAAATTGGGTGAGGAGATTGAGAGAACCAGAGGAGGACGGTTGGACAGCCGTCTGAAATATTTGCCGTTTGACAGGGTCAGATGACCCAACATCTTCTTCATTTCCTTGGGAAATACACATAGAAATGAAAACAACAGGAGGGTTAGCTATATATAGGCATGAATATTGAATTTATAGATATGAATTGTGAAACAGTGAGACGAGGCCTTTTGCTTCGCGTGTAATTCGACGTGGGTGAGGCAGGGCTTTTTCTGAACGCGGAAGCTATCTCCACTTCCCAACTGAAAAACGGCCCGAAGACTACATTGGAACCGTTGAAAGCGTTTGTTTCTTGAGTTCATTCCTTCAGTAGACCTACCGTACCTAACCTTTGATTATGGGGCATCAATGTTCTTGGAAGAACCTGGATTATAAATGTCTGATGATCATATTCTCCCTTTCCCCCTATTTTATTACAACCTTCCTTTTGCTGTTCAGTTGGCAAATTAAAACCCAACAATTAATTAATGCCATGTGGGAAAATAGGCCAAGTTGCCTATTATATATCCTATTGACAGTGGAAACTAAGAAAACAAAGAAGAAAAACCTCTTGAGTGTATCTCACTTTGGGATTTTGGTATTAGGTACACGTCAAGGATGTAAGTATCCTGCAAGGGACAAGGATGCATGCATGCCTTAGAACGACTACCCCAGATACTGGTCTTGATGGAATTTAAAACCTTTATAATGAGCATGGAAATCTGAAGGTTGTGTCCCTTCTCGCCTTTGCAGTGACCTTGATCAGCTCCATACAGAACAGCAGACGGACCACAGACAAGTCTTTGGACGATCACATCTCCATTGGTAGGGTGAATGCATCAAGCTAGCTGAAGAGAAGTGTCGAATTGAATCTCAAACTCGAACAAGTGGAGTCTAATTCACTTCATTAGATTTGAGAATTAGTCTTTGCAAAATGGGATAATCATGTTTCTACTTTGTTTGCATTCACTATGATTAAAAAATTTAATCTAATCATGCCACGATGCGAGGTTTACATCATGCAGATATAAGTGGAATCATGTCGCTTACCTTATTGAGGAAATTGCATTAGGGCAGCCTTTTCTTTCAGATGGTGTTGATGAACATGATGGAAGCCACTAATGAAGATGACTATGCCCAAGTTGTCATAATCACAACTGCCCCAACTGACCCACTTATCATTGACATGTGATATATAGTCCTCATAAATATATCGATTAGAGGAGGAAATGCATTCTTCCATGTTACTCAAGAGATGGGTATGATTACCACCGAGGCTTGTGTCTAAGTTGTCACGGCTTGGGCAGCATTTCTGTCCAGTTGCGTGTTCGATTCCCACCAAGTGCGAGGTCATGTATGTTGTGGATGCCAATATTTGCCTAGTGGGAGCTGTGTCTCCCGTCCGGTTGTTGTGGGAGCAGTGGTCTCCCGTTTGATTGTTGAAAGCTGTGTCTTCCTGATTATTTGGTGGAGTTGTATCTCCAGCTTTGTAAGAATGTCTCAGAACTTTCAGTGTAATACATGTTGAGATGTATGTAAATATCTCTCAATCAAAAAGAGATGGGTATGATTAATAGGCAAATATTAGTGAATGCTGACTCTTTGTGCACCTATCATCTAAATTTGTATTGCAATAGAACTTGCGCATATAAAATGGAAAGTATTTTGTTATGTTCAGAAAACTCTAAATTCAGAAATGTTGTCAAGCCCTCACAAGTATGTCGGCACTAGAAATTTCTACCGGTTCAATAAGCATGCCATCAAAGGAATACCGAGAAGACCATTGCCTGCGTAAATTCGTCAAGAGTGGATAGTGGAAAAGACCATCGCCTCCACATTAGACAAATCGCAACCATACAAACCGAATTAACTCTCCTAAATTCAAACCTAACATTTTACAGCATAAAAAAATTATAAAGAAAGAGACATAAATCCATTAGAAATCTTTGACCTATTTTTCTCTTGGATCATTGTAAAGCACAAGGAGAAGATATAAAACCAAACTTGTTTCTCAGCATCTTCTACATAGGGCAAAACATCTGCTAACTTTGGGGATTTCTTTTTGGAATTCTGCCTTGTTAATTTTATATTGGGGCATTTCTTGACAAGATAATGCATCACTAGCTATTGGGCTTGGGGAATGTCAAATAGACAGCGACCTTGAGATAATGGCGAACAGACCACTGTTCGACAAAAGCATCTTATTGATACTTTTCCGCTATTCTGTAAAACCACAAACTACTGTATCTGGTAGAGTAGGGTTTTTTTTTTTTTTTGGTTACGGAAGGTTGAGTAGTTTTGAGACAACTCGTTTAGTCTGAGAATCTCGATAGTGGATGACTTTGCATATGTTGGTAACATCCAAGTTGGTATTTGAAGTGACTAATTTTATTTCTCTCTTTGACGGTAAAGTAGGCTTCAAAGATCAAGAAGGCTAGCTAATATATTAAAATGAGATGTGCAGAAACTCAAAAAACGTCCTGGGGCTGTAGAATATGGGGGTTTTGTGACAGCATCCATTTTTTTTTTTTTTTTAAGAATATATCAGCACTCATGTTTAGATGGGAGTATTTAGACGTGGTTTTGTGACTCCAATTCCTAGAAAGGCTTAATACCGGCCAGACTTCTGAAATGATCCGTCATCATGCTCCGAGAATTTAGGCTTAGCTCTAATACTAAATCATTTCATTTTCGACATTCTTGCTTAGTGAATAAGAAACATGCAAAAGACACCGCAGTTTCAATGGTGTAATGACAGGATTCAGTTAAATTCAAAGTTCAGGCACTTTCCACTCCACTGACTAATTTGCTCGGCGACTTTACATGATTGGGACACGTTGCACAAAATAACATGCTTAGGATTGATGAGTGAACCCATTTACTCTAACATCGATGGCGTCTCAACTGATCGAATGCAGATTTGTCATCAAAGATTCGGGGCCTTTCATTGTCTAGCAAGCCAACCACTATCGACTGTTGTGCAGGTTTGTTAGAATTCTTCTCAAGCAGACATGGCTAACTGATTGCCCACTTGAATAACATAGGACCACTTGTCTTTGATGATTGGATAGACTACACAGGTAGCACGACTTATTGTAGAAATTAATATGTGGGAATTCACCACATAGATTCTTTGAGTTAATTCAAATCAATGCATCAAATAAATCTAGCCCTGACAGAGTTAACACCTTACATAAAAAGCCAATCTCCGCTGCGATTCATTGATTTAATCCAAATCTGAGATGAAGAAGATCCATTGATTTAATCCAAATCGGCTAAGAGTTAACCACATAGATTCTTTGAGTCAAATCAAATCATTGTATCAAATAAATCTAGCCCTAACACAGTTAACGCCTTACATAAAAAGCAGATCTCCTCTGCGATTTATTGATTTCCAAATCTATGAAGAAGAAGATTCATCGATTTACGAAGCAGAGATGATGATGATGATGAAAGAAGGAAATAGAGAGTTGTCAACTGATTCAAAATAGCACGACCTTGCTGCCAACAAAAGATCTCTATTTATAAGGAAAGAATATCCACATGTTTCTAAAATTCTATGGCAGCTTTGGCTTGAGAGTTTGGAGTTTGGGTAAATCAATTGTTTTTAGGACAAAGTACAGTTGATATGATCTAGTTCTTTCTTGCTTCACTTTTTCATGAATTGATTACATCAAATAATGATATAAGATATAAGATGTGATAAAAAAAATGATATAAGATGAGAATCTCTGTCAATGAAATCCCATGTTTTGATTTCATGCTCGCTTGCTTGCAAAGAAACACATGTAAAAGATGGCCTTAAGTCCAAATTAAGGGTGCAATAACATGATTAAGTTGATTTTAAGCTGAAGCGCTTTGACTAACTCTTGGCTATTTTCTTTGATCGCGACAGTTTTGCACATTATGACATGGGAAAAATTAATAGCTAGGTTCTAAATGCAATACGTTAATGATCGATGCATAATCAATCAACTAATGATGATTCAACAACTAATAGTTAAGATCTCTCACTATCAGCCAGCTTAACCATGACAGATAAGCAGGTGGGTTTGTTCTCTGTCTTTTGGGCCAGGCTTAGGTTGCTGGTAATGATCTTTTTTTTGATGAAAAAAAAGAAAAAAGAAAAAAAAAAGAGTATGTATAGACTTGATTGTGCCTCAAAATAAGTATGTATAATTATATCAAGTTACGGATATTACTTATTACTCACAATTATGCAAATATCGTTATTTGTTCAATTCATTGCATTGACATAAGTAAGCAGCTCAATTTGATAGGTATATCCATCTATCCGAAATTAACATTTATATTTCAATCTGTTTAAATGTTTATTTGGACAGTGTAATAAGAGTCTCTTAATCATCTAATAACAATTCTATGACTGCTCAAACCTGTATTTTCATACTTGTTCTCAATTAAAATGAGGTGAAATAAATTTCTAGGTTATTAGATGATTTCTATTTTATATAATGTGGAAATTGCAATAATAAATTATATCACTATAAGAAAGCGAATATTTTGTCACGAAAATTGTTATTTAGCGAGATGAATAATTATTAGCGAGATGAATAATTATTGTTATTAAAATTAGTTTTTGGCGACAATAGTACAATGAATATTTAAAAAATAATCTTTGATGCTCAAATTTTATTACTAAAAGCATGAATTTTAGACCGCAGCAAAGTTCTTTCTACGCAGCTATTTTTTACTTATGGAAACTAAGGTCCCACAATTGAATATTGTAAAAATAATCTTTTATGCTCAAATTTTGTTACTAAAAGCATGACTTTTAGATCGCAACAAAGTTTTTTCGATATTGCTGCACAGAAAGTGAGCTCCAACCTTCATGTTAAGGAAGACAATTGCTCCCGTTTTACACGAAGTGTAATTTGAACTTTCAGGGAGGCCATGAAAGCCGCTATCCCTGGCTATGCTTGATTGGTTGCATGTAGCTAATTTTTTGGTTGTATATAACATATATTTTTTATGAGAACCATATAATATATATTTAGTTACATCAGATGTACTTTAATTATAATTAATTAATTGATTTACTAGAAATATTAGTCACTTTTGGGTTATAGCCATTGGTTAAATATGACTACTTTTTACATTAAATGCAATTTGTTATTATACTGGAACAAATTTTAATTTTTGACAACTAAGATTTTATTGTTAAAGAGTAAAATGTGATTGCTTTGCCAATAATTTATGGCATATGTCAAATGGCAACTATTAAGAAAAATTTTGTTTACTAATGGTTCGTGATTTTTATGTTTAGTCAATTAAATTTTGATTTGATTACCAAAACAATATCACCATAAATGTACTTTTTTGTATTTTTAAAATTTGACTAGAGATTCTACAACTTTCATTTTAAAGGTTGGTCTACCATATAGCTAGCTAGGTGAAAGGTTAAATAAACTGTAATTTTTAGTATTTTTAATTGAAATATTTTCTCGTTATAGAGCTACTATTAAAGAATGTAATAAACTTTAATAAAGAAGTATCATTCCAATATTCATTAATTTTAATTCTGTTTATCCTACAAATTTACCTAGGGTCCGTTTGGGAATGAATAAAATTTGTTATTAAAAGTTTTAGAGAGTAAAAGTTGTCAAATGATGTGATATGATAGGGATAATAATAAAAAATAAATATGATAAAGTTAAAATAGATAGGTTAATTGTATGGATAGTTGTGTAGAAATGATTGAAAAGTAGGATTGTTGTATGGGAAGATGTGAAAAAATGATTAAAAAATAGGATAATTATAGAGAGTGAAAAGTTTTAGATTGAAAAGTTTTAAGTTGACATGTTTTTCTGATTGCCAAACACACCCCTAGTAATCTACTTGCTTTGTCCAAATCCCTGAGGATACAATTCAACCAATAATCTCTTTATCTTCCAGCGCAGCGTCTTACCACACGGATCCAAAAATGATATTCCTACCTAGTTCTCAACAAACCATAGTATAGCTATTATTTCTTGCCATTTATAGACTCTGCTTTTCAACTTGAAGTCATGGAAATTGCTCATATCCGTTTCTTGTATTTTTTTTGAATGTATATTTATAATATTTTTAATCGTCTTACCTGATATCATAATTATGCTATGAGACATTCTTAAATATTTCTTACATTATTCTAACAAATATCTAACAATATTATCAATTCTCAATACGGTGGACACTCCCACCGTACTAACAAGGAGACTACTTGCCACTCACATCTGCTGGTTCGAATGGCGTAATGCCGTATCTTGGTATTTTGGCTTTTCTTTTGTTCAACAAATATTTATTAGCTAGATGGGTACTTTTTTATGGATAAATATCTTTATTCCTGAGAATTAGACAAGCTAGCTAGCTACTTGAAATGATTAAAGTTGTAATATTGGTTATCGCTAAATTAAATGTATATGCTTACATATACAACATGAATTTTGGCTGCAAATACTTGTATGTAGGTAGATATAAAAATGACTGTCTAACTAATTCACTGCTTAAAAAATTATTGCATTTGAGTAAGCTGCATGTCATTTTTGGAATTTTTGCATTTAGTTGCTTATTAATAAATATGGCCGCATATGATATTACTTGTAACTTAAATTTGATAATAAAAAGGCACACATAAAGATTAGTTCTTTAAGCTATCGCACTTGTGGTGTGGTGGTAAGTTCAGTTGCTTTCTAGTGGGATGGTACGACTTCGATTCTTGGTGGCGTTATTCTCTCCCTTATATGAGGGTACCTCGAGGGATTTTACCGAAGCATAGTTAGTAGTGTCTCCTTATGAAAAAATAGGAAATAGGAAAAAAGAAAGAATTTTGTAAGAATTTCTAGGGAAAACTATAAGAATGTTCGAGTGTGTGTGATTGTAATACCAATTGAGATGGATGTAAAATAGTAATACTGACATGATATACCCCATAGTTTAATGCTAATTGCTAGTATATTTATATTGTTTCATGAATTGCATATTATACATATAATGTTACAGACATTTAATAGAAGTACATGGGTTGTTAAATGAAAGGGTAATTTGCAAACATATCCACTTGTTTGATGTTCATTGCTGATATATCTATATTGTTTCACAAATTGCATATTGGGTAATAGCTATATGCACTTGGGTGTACTTAGGTCCAATGCACCCAAGTGCATTTAACTTTTTTTAAATTTTTTTTAAATTTTTTCATAAAACTATTAATCTAATTGCATTTTAATCTCACATGGGTATTTGCACCCAAGTACACCGAAGCTAAGTGCCCGCCGGTGTGTACAATCAAAACCCTTGCATATTATCTCCATAAAGTTTCGCCAAAATTTCTTGCGTACCAATGAGATCCCTTTGTCGTCAAAAACTGTTAATGCATGTATTAAAATTTTGAATAATGACATAAATGACCCTATTTAAAGTTATATTAGAATCTTGTAGTTTATAAGACACTCAGTTGTGTGGGTGAGAGGAGTCTACCTGAGATGACTTGTCAGTAGTTAACATGAGTACGCAAGCAATTTTGGCAAAACTTTATGAGGGTAATATGCAATTCTTGAAATATTGTGGGTATATCATTATTTAACGTTAAACTAAGTAGGTATATCAGTAAATTATATATTTTTATTTAACAGACTTTAACATGGGTACGCAACCAATGTTGATGAAATTTTGTAAGAGTAATATGCAATTTATGAAATAATGTGAATATATCAGTAATTAATGTCAAACTGAATGGATATATCTACATATTATCAAAAATATATATTAATTTGGTGCGGCATTACAATGCAAGCGGTGTGGCTGATCTGCTTTTCTTGCTCCGGAAAATTCCAATGCACCGTTCAGCAAGGACAACAACAACAACAAAACTCTCTTTGGATGGTTTAGAGCAACGTCTCACCTTCACAAGAAAGAGCTTGCTTCCTCTGCTATGTGATGGTATGTGTTGAGAAAGCGACAAATGATCGGCTGTGGAACAGTTATCATGGTCAGACCGGTTTAATGGCTTTTCCGCATTTTTGTCTACCTTTTTTTTTTTTTTTTTTTTTATGAAACATATTTGTGTCTACTTGACACATCTTATATTGGCAAAATGGGTAATTAGGGCCGTATATGAATTGAAGTTGAGGTACGATTGGTTACATGTCGTTAGCGGTCGTTATGAGATTGGTAGTGTGTTGTTGTTGAAACATAGCATTCATGCCACAGCTCTCGGTGCAAAATCCAAGAACACGTAATACCAACGTAAACGAGGACAATTAGGCTACGGCACGTTCTAAAGGTTCCAGATGTTGCAGTAGAGCGCCCTGTGGGCATATATAATAAGGCTATGCTTATATAAAATCTCTCCTCCATAATTCTATTCATTTTTACGTTTTTGATAATTAATAAGAAATTCCCTTCAACTATTGTATTTAGTATTATTTATATTATCATAAAAATTTTATTTATTTAATATAATTGTGTATGAACCTGTTTGGAAAATTATAAAATTAAAGTAATAAAATAGCTTAGTACTGAATATCAATTTTGAAATTATATTTTTCAACATCTAAATCTTCTAAAACATAATTATTATATAAATAAATAATTTTATGAAATATCAGTACATTCTAATATATATATATATATATATATATATATGAATGGATTTAAGGATTTTTCATAATTCACACANNNATGTGGTTCATATACATCTTTAATTTCAATGAAACATGTTCACTTAATTAATTAAATGATTTTAAATACAATAGATAGAGTAAAATTTTTAATTATCAAGATATTAAAAATATAATGGATTATATGGAACTTCCAACCCCAGCCCATTACAACATGCATGTTTTAGAGATTAAGTTTCATATGACTTAATTACACATGTCATTACCAGAAGTTTTTTATTTTGGGAATCACTTCAGCGATAATGTATGTGCATCGTATAAATGATTCAGGATCAATCCAACAGCAGCACGTAGCTTAACTCATTTAATTCTCCTGTCATAATTAACACTGCGCATGGATTAAACCGATCATGTCTTCCATATTTTCTTTTTTTTTTTTTTTTGATGGTTGGTTCAAAATTCCAATATCAGCCTAACTAACGGCCCTACCTCATCTGGGGGACTTAAATATTACAAAGGTAACATGATAAATTTTATGTGGTAAAAATTAGTATCTGCTTCCAATATAAACGAAAGAGACACTTTTGATTAATTTAAAATCTATTTATGCTTGAGTTTGTAATTATACATGTTTAAATAATCGATTAATTTTTTTACTTTAAAAATTTATTTTTTCATTTTGTTATTAATCCTCTTAAAACCGTTTTATTTCATTTATATAAGAAAAATAATTTTATAAGGCCAATCTTAAATGTTAAGCTGAAGAAGTCAATTTTAAGTATGTTATATTATAATAATATTTATAAAATTATTTAAATCTACAACTTTTATAAATTTTAGAACTAACTAGATTTGCATCGAAATAATTTTAAAAAATTTATCGGGAGGTTGAACAGTGAAGACCTCAATTTCATTACGAGTAGGGACTATATATTCACAACACAAGAAATTTGATCGTTTGCAATCACTAATTAGCCGCAAAAGATCGAAAGGTTCAAATTTTGCTGCTAAGAGCTTTTAAAAGACATTTGGCTGCAAATGCACTGTTTACATATATGCATTTTTTGCATGTTAAAATTTATTTATTTATTTATTTTTGATGAAATTGCATATTAAAATTTATTTGGTTACAAAAGCTTATTATAAACGGTTAAATTTTTCTTCACGAACAGTAATTGACAACAAACATACGGTTGCTTGCCAATAGTGATTATAACCAAACGGAGGAAAAAAAACTGAATTTTCTTGTAGGGCCATCTATTTCAATATCGTACATGCAGAACTCAACTAACCTCAAGATGAACGTAGCTCGGCCTACGAACACTTGAAAATTCTCCAAGGATGTTGAGGCTTCTGATCATCATTCAATCTCCATTTTGGGGGGCTACACATTTTGGACATGCTATCATCATAGGCCAAAAACAATAGAATATGGTCTATCAAGTGCATGTGTCCAAACATCTGGTCATTAAACCAACAGCAAGTGCCAGAGAACATATTAGTTAACAACATTAATTACACGAGGATTCTTGATATCATTAATTACATGAAGATTCTCACATCTGTTTCATTAAATCTGCCTAGCTATTCTAGCACCATCATTGATATCTGTGTTATACATATGGTCCTGATTTTCCAACGTTAATACTTGTACATTTTCTGTCCTCTCCATCCTTTTGGACCGGTGGAACTCACATTAAAGCACCTGATCAACTGATCCGAACCATCCATCATCTTGGCACTGGGCGGTTGTTCAAAATCCCAAATGCTGAACTAACGATCTCCAACCATTACATGCATGGTTGCTTACGTGATGGAAGTTTCCTATGGTTAATGCTCATCTACGTGCAGTACTAGCTAGCTAGCTAATGGTTGGCACTTGGCATCGCCATTCCTCCTGTGCAGACTTGCAATTCATATGCATTATCTGTGTGAACCTGTATCTCCTCTCTGTCTCTCTGATTTTTGTAAAATCATTAGATAATTCTATCCGTTGTTAATTAGTCAGTGTTTCCGACCCTAAGGAAATCTATGAAGTGATTGCCAGACTTTTGCGGCTGCTCCATATCTTTCTTTGTGCTGCCCTCATCTCTTCTTGAATGCTCCCTCCAATCCTCATCCTTTGAATCCGTGTCAACTTGGAGAAAATCATAGAATTCAATTGGGTTTTCTCTGTCTGAAGCTGTTTCCATGTGAAGAAAGAGTGAGAACATGGATCATCAGTAGTACCTTTTTGTTTTTTTGTTTTTTTTTGATAAAAAGATGATCAGTAGTACTTGTATGCAACATGAATGGTACATAAAAATGGAACTAGCAATATGGCCAACACGCAACCAACATGCATATGCGTACACGTTCGCATGGATTCTTCATTAGGTGGCTCACCCTGCAATTACTCATTTCTTGTAAAACAATGTGATCGTCCCTTAACAACCGCTACAAGAAATTTTCTTTGAATGTAGCGACACTATCAGCTTCAAATAATTAAATATTGCTGCATATACCTTCTTGTCGCTGCAACTATGTATATGCAGCTAAATCATGGCTATTTTGCAAAATTCATGTTGTGACATTTGGAGAAATGCAGCGATTTTTCTGAACTCAAGTAATGTCATATGCAGCCAAATTTTCCGCTGGATATAACATTGTAGGCAGCTACATCTGTTTTGTAGTAAATGATGTTAAAACTTGTCGCGTAGGTGTCTGCCTTTACTGTGTTTATGCAGCACATGTGTGTTTAGATGCAAAAAAAGTTGTTATACATGATAACCTTGTTGCAGTGAATCCATCAGTTAGTATCAATTTTCTATTTTCCATTGGTGTGTGTGTGTGTATATATATATATATATATATTTGATGAAATATTTTCCATTGGTATATTTAGTTTCTTAGAATTATAAGAAAGGCATGTAGTTGGTACGATCGAGAAGATATCTATCGGTAGATTAAATATATGAAATTGACTGTAACCAATCAACGGTTGAAGATGATGAATTGATGACAAGGATCGGATAATCATCAAGAACTTGTGATCCACTTACACAAATTTTTTTCAGCAACGAAATTTGGCATTAATGTTGGTGCACCACCAATAGCTTACAGTAACGATATTTATAACCATTATATATCAAATAATATTTGTTCTAATATATGAGAGTATCTAGGCCATGGTCGAAGCTCATAGAACTTAACAATCACAAAAGCACTTAGCAGGGACAACTTTTTCTTACCTTGGTGCAACTTTGGACAGTGACCCGCCATCTGAGGGTATAACTGTTGGAGACTGTGGAGATGATGATGACTATGTAAGGAGGGCTCCTCTCTTCTTCTATAGTATTTCTCCATCAACGAAGAAAGGCTACTTGATTCGGAGCTGGTGCATGCACCTCGCTCAGTGGCTGGCTCCCCATCCTTGATCATCAACATCATGCTTTGAGAAGCCCTCTTAGCTAGAAACCTGGATCTCTCTCTACTCTTCCGAGCCATGATCACATGCCAATGATTCTTCACCGCGTTGTCTGTTCTTCCGGGAAACAGACGTGCAATGGCTGCCCATCTATTTCCGTGGACACGATGAGATGCAAGAAGCCGTTCCTCCTCCTCCTCGGTAAATGGACTTCGATTGATTCTTGGGTCCAACTGATTAAACCACCTTAGCCTGCAACTTTTCCCTACAGATGAAAATTAAAGAGAGAGAGAGAGAGATCGTTTCAGATGATAGCCAATTAATATGGAAAATTAGCAAAAGAAGAGATCATTCTCATGTAGAAAGCAAATAGCAAGAAATTCAATCCATTTTAGACATCCACGTAAAGAGGTCTCATCAACCAAAAAAATGTCCATAAGCCCACCTAAATCCTATCTTACCAAAGCATAGATATTTGTCGTATGCATATATGGATTTTCTACCAATATCGCACCTGATCTTCCTTGAAGCTTTTCTGCGATGGCATTCCAGTTGTGTGGACCATACCTCTCGACTAGCTCTTTGAGTTTCTCATCTTCAGCCGGTCGCCAATGGCCTCTGGTACACATCGAATAACTAGCTTTCTCTTTGTGTGTTTTTCTTTTTTCTCTAAAAAAAATTGTTTTGATCTGTTAACAAAAACGAGTCTGATAAGATACCCAATAAAGGAAATGATCATAAGAGATCTTAGGTGTCTTTGTTTTTAGTGAATATTGATCAGGAGATGTACAAGAAGATGGTGCATAGAGAGAGACAATGAGTCGAAGGAAAGAGAATTAATGGATGCGATATATAGAGAGAGGAGGGAGGAGGGGGAGGGGAGTACGTTCCGTTAGAAGGTTTGGAGAGTCCTTTACCAGCAGTTGTCGATGCTGGGTGTAGGCTGCCAAATGGTATTTTTTAGACGGGAAAAGACCGTGAGAGATAAAGACGGATGTGGGGGTTGCTTCGTGTATCAGGATCTCGTTCTTCTTAAATTCAACGTCTTTCCAAGTTTCTAACCTACAAAACCCAACTCTCCCATTTTTTAAAACAAGCGTAGTCGTGTGGTTTTAACTTATAATGTGCTGTGCTAACATGCCACTGCTGTCTTATGACATCTTCGTACGCCACATGACGGCTCAACGATGCTATATAGTAAAAAATTTGTTACTATTATAGACTTCAAAAGTCTGCACTAACTATTTTTTAAAACTGTAAATAATAGTCCCATAGGTAAATTATTATTCATAAAATTTTTAAACCCTGTGTGTCCATCAATTTATAGTAACAATTATATAGGGAAAATTTTTATCATCAACAAAATATAAAGCATGACACTTTCAATTTGTCACTGTAATTCCATGAATAGACTGTTTTATTAACTTCTCGTAACAATTATATACAGATACTAAAAGTCAATCATCATATCATGATGAAATTAATTATTAAATAAATGGAAAATTCATTATGTGCCAAAATTTTCACAGAAAGTTCTATTTATTGGTTTTTGCAACAAATAAATATCTATTTTTATCTTTCCATTGCATTTACAATTGAACAAAATCTTACAAAATAATAATATTAAATGAAAAGAACTTTTGAACTTCAGTACAACGAAATAAAATATATGTAGTCACTCTTTTAATTGGCTACATTTGATTGAACGAAACCAAATATTTGACTATATTTGATTAAATATAGTTAAGTTCTATACTAGTTTATTTATTTGTAGCCAAATTTTAATAGCTATCTTAAATGTTACTTTTGGTTGCATTTTGTGTAAAAAAACGACTACATTTAACCAAATATTACTGCAAAAGCAACAAATTATTTTTAGCTTAATAATCAATTATAGCCAAAATATATTTAATACAATCAAACATATATTATATCTAACCAAAATACTAGCTACATTAAGTAAAATATGTTGTAATATTTATCCATTATCCAAAAATTACAAATGAAACAAATAGATATTTTTGTGTTCAATTCCAGTATCACTTATAGATCTCAAACTCATGAAAAGTTACATTTACATATAAAATGTCTTCTCATCTTCGTTAGTAAGTTTTACATTTTTTTGGCCGTTTATTGGTCCCTGTATGTCAGCTTAATCCTACCAAGAAAATTTTAAAAATACAAATCATAAGAATCTGGACTAAAATCATAGCATCTATAAATTCGAAAATGAAAAATTAAAAACATATCTAGATTTTGTCTGCATATTTATGACAATTAATTTTTATGAGCATAAAATACAAAATTTCATACCTGGAAACATTGCCAAAATGATCAGAGAGACAAGTGTGAGTTCAATAGATAATGATGAATTAGATTTTGGGTCTGGATTTCTATAGATTCGATATAAAATATCTCGAAACTTAGAATTTAGGTTACAATCGAAGTCTTACTTTCTGCATTAGATAGAGGATGTGACTGAAAATAAAAAGACATCACATCTTAACTAGAACCAAACAATTAGAATTTGGGTTACAATCGAAGTCTTACTTTCTGCATTAGATAGAGGATGCGACTGAAAATAAAAAGACATCACATCTTAACTAGAACAAAACAATATACATATGTAGTAATATAAATGAACCAGTAGAACACAAACCCATTACAACTTAAGCGGATGAGAATTCCTAAAGTTCCTAAAACTTGCTGCAGTTTCGGGGATGATGACTACACCTACAGAAAATTGCAAAACAAGTACTATAGGCAAACTCTTCAATTGCAATGATTATTTTCGTTCTAATTTATAAAAACTTCGTTGCTAATTGCTATGAAAAATTTTGATGCGCGTTCGTTTATACATGCTCATGGGAAAGGTCTGAAGCAATTAAAAAACTATTCTTGTTGCGAATAAATTTTTATTAGACATTTCAATCAAAAAAATTTTATTAGACAACAAAAATTTTGCAGTAAGTTAACATTTGGATTGAATATAATCATTATACTAAAATATAGTTATTTACAACATACGTAGCAGTTATTTACAATGATACATAGGATTACTAAGAATGAAGTGGTTAATCAAAGTTAATACACTTTAAATAAGCCAACTAGGCGCTGCCTGTTGGTAGCCTAAAAAGTTACTACACTACCAACCGGTTTCCAGTAGCGGGGGCAACAAGTCTTCCTAGTCTTTCATAAAATAAAGAATATTATTAGAAGGTTTGTTAGAATGTTAAATAAAAATTATAAGAATATCTTAGATCCTAATTATAATACAAATTGGAATGATTGTAAAAATACATACCCATAAAAAATACACTGTAAATAAATGCATTAGCTACAATAAGTAATATTTTTGTAGCAATCAACCATAATTTTCATTACAGTAACCTTTTGCGAGAAGTGATTATTGTTGTAATTGCTTCTTTTATATAGCTCGATAATTGCTAACTTCATTAACTATGACATTTGCATGGAGTCAATTGCATGACAAACGATCTATTAGTAAATAATATAACAAAAGCGCATATAAATAAGACACAGATGAAATAATTTATATACCTTCAAACTCTAATAATGTGGAGAAACATTGGTCGTATTTTCAGATCTAAGCTGGGCTACTGTGGTAAGTTTCCCCCAAAGTGAGAAATTCTAAGGGAAAAAAAAAAAACAAATAAAAGTGGCGTTGAGATGGTATTTTAAGATCATCGGAATTTCGTCAGCCAATTCTTTTTTAAAAAAACAAGATATGCAAACACTTCATTGAGTTATATATATTAACCACATTACCACAAGATCGACGTTGTTGTTGCTTCTGAAGAAACAACCCCGCAGCAACTGGCGTATGCTTTTCCTTTTTTTAAGTCACTAGAATTTTATAATATAAAACTCGAGGTAATATAACTGTACATCGCGCTGGATAGAGGTAATTATCCACTCTGAGGCAGTTAGCTAGCCACGTTGTGGGGCGAGGCTGACATCAATCTAAGGACGCTGACTGCCTGCATTATTTTAATTGTCACTTTTGAGTGAGATAATACGATGAAACGAAGCTCAATTTCTACGAAAACGAAGAACTAAAATCACAACGATCTGAGGGAAACCACTAGCAACATAGTAATGTTCATTGGAACAACAGTAAAAAAAGGATCTGATAAAATGAGCTGAGCGGATTAGAGACCTGGAATTTTCAAATGTGTAGAGGAGAGATGCGTAGACGCAATCGGTCCATCGCGATGAGCATGAAAGAGGATGAGCAATCGATCTGTTTTGCGTTACTTCACAGGTTCGCGTGGAGCGCTGGCACGGTCAAAGGAGCAGTCGTCTAACCGCGAGTATGTTGTATGCAGCTCCCCGAGTTGCACAAATGCCTCTTCCTTTCTAGAAATTATCAGACCGCAACCGTAGAATTACTGGGTCAAAGAATCACGACCGTCTATTTTTACCTCTGATTGACCAGTTCCTTACGTAGGCAACTGCAGTTTTTTTCTAGACAGCTG
This sequence comes from Annona squamosa, assembly GCA_035584095.1. Taxonomy (NCBI): domain Eukaryota; kingdom Viridiplantae; phylum Streptophyta; class Magnoliopsida; order Magnoliales; family Annonaceae; genus Annona; species Annona squamosa. The sequence continues at coordinate 15,117,519 of JAXCLR010000050.1, forward strand.
GTCAACTATATGTTGTCCGCCAACTAAATAATATTATCCGCAAAGCGAATGGAACTCATTGATTTAAAAAAAGTTTTCCAAATGATTGTACATCTTTACATTATGCTATCATTAAATTGAAATATCTTAACCATTTTATGTATATTAATTTCGGGTTGATTAAGGTGAATTCTCACTGCAAACATATCAAATGCGCTAAAACAAGCCATTTGGGCTTATATAAATTAAAATTGGTTTCATATATGTATATGGAGCCGAATATTTATTTAGTTGCAAATGGCTAATTGCCCCATTCAATTTTGAAACCAAATGTTATGTTACTTTTTTTAATATAAGAAATGATATATTATTTATGTTTATTTATATGTGACTGCAACTAATGACTGTTATTCATCTATGTTAAATAATAAATTTTATATTAAAATTTATCTAAGTGGTAAGGGTGCTGGCATGGCTTGGGGGGTCGCCGGTTCAAAATCCATCCCAGCTTAGGATCATTTCATCTCCCTTTAAATAATCTGGAAGTATGTAGTCTTTCTTGTAGTAATCGGGAGTGTGTAGTCTCCTTTTGAATAATTATAGGAATTGTTAAGATTGATTGTAAGATTAAAAAAATAAGACTTGATGTAAGTACACCAATCATGAAAAAATATTAAAATTTGATTGTCGTTGTTGGTTAAAAAATACTTGATTGTTTTTATATTACATATGAGCGATTCTCTACCAAGGTTCAAACCCTAGAACACTGGTAGGCCAGCCAAAACGTGACACTAGCAGGCTATGTCCAGGTTAAAAAAAACTACTCTGAGTGTTTTGGCCTGTAATAAATATGGAAAATTGACTGCATAGATTAAAATGCAATTAGTAAAATTTAGTTGAAAAACGTTGATGCATAGTAACTTCTGTTGTTGGTTAAAAAAATACTTGAGTGTTTTGACGAATATCTTCTTCAAATATACGTCAGTGAAAATCAATTAGGCCGATTTTATACACGGTTTGCATCATTGATGTGAAGGGAACTGGTGTGGAAAGCAGTAGTCATGACGTGCATTGCACCAAACTACCAATACGTGGGCCTGTGTAGATTTTTATTTTTTTGACCTAAGCTACGTAAATCTATGGTCTGGAAAGATGTTTTTTTTTTTTTAATTATTATCAAGATTTGGGTGAACATGCTAAAGACCTAAATCTGTTTTCACCGTTGGCCTACCCTTTTCTATCCCCCACATGACGGCAGTAGGAAAATTGAAAATGGACAACGGGAGAAAATTATACTCTTGAGGAGAAAGAAAGGGATTTCGTAGAATAGACTTTGTGACTTTTCTTCATTGAAAATTAGACCCTTGGTTATTTTGCTAAATAGATTCTCCAAATTTAAGAATGTTACGAAATTAATGAACCGTTTTGCATTTTTGTAATACAAGTTTAAATACGAATAATGATTCTAGACATCTGGTTGTTGCTTAGGTAATTAAGTCACAACTTTATGTATTTTCTATTTTTTAATATTTTATTTTCTTTTCATTTTTTTTGTGGTCTAAAGTATGTTTAATCCACAACCTTAGCTTTTATCCACTACTTGGTAGGAAAACCGCTTTTCATATTTTCTTTTGTTTTCTTTTTATAGTACATATATTCCTTTGTAATATATATATATATATATATAAGAATCATGAATTTATAAACTAAATACACTTGGGCTCATATCAAATTAAAAAAATGAAATATTAAAAATATATAATATACAAGAGAAGTAATCCTGTTAGCTTGAGCTAAACAAATGCATGACTCGTGTAGCCCAAAAAATCTATTTATAACACTTTTTTTACTTTTTTCTTTACATATTTGTTTATATAAGTATATTTAACATATGTATCAAGTTTTAAAAAAGTATTGTGAATGATTTTTTAAAATAGGATAACGAAGATATTTACGTAGCCCAGACTAATAGGATTATTCTTCAATATACAATAGATGGATAGTATCATTTTCCTTTTAGTAAAATGGAGTAAATGCAATTTTCTTAATATTTTGGAATAACCACGTATGTTATCTAACCGCTTTCAGATCTAAAATTGTCCCCACGCATGTTGCATGTTTGGTAAAATTAAATGACAAGGTCTGTCTTGTAAAAAATCCCAGTAGAATCAAAATTTTGAGTGGCCAATGAGAAACTGACCAATTAGATGGCACTTTGCTTTCGCTCATGAGATGGCCGAGGACAGATACAAGTCCTTTTCTCGGCCTCATCTCTCATGCCTCTTTCGAATTTGCTCTATGACGTATGCGTCTGCTTTTATTATTGTAACCCAATGAACCATCGCTTCTTCGACAACGATATAGATTAATTGTGGGGTTAGTTTTAATGTGCTTTTGGGATTTAGTATATAGATTACTATCAGAGATGGGTTTCTTTATTCATATAATTAGATAGTAGGCCAGGAGCCGATTAGCTTAGAAAGCTTCTATAACTGTCCATATACAGTATACGGGTTTCTTTTGTAGCTTCCGAAAAAAACAATCTTTTGTGGAAGAACACTCTAGTATGTTTCATTTGGTATGAAGTCCTCAATAGAAGGGAAAGAGAAATGATCAATTGATTTTTCACGATCGATTGTCTCCCTGCAGAAAGAATAGATATTTTACTAAATTAATTTCTTTTGCATCTGTTTCTAGTCATATCCGATAAGGAGATTTTAAAATAATAATAATCTAAGCGCAACAAGAAAATATATAATATATATGGCCACATTTTTGCTTCCAAAATTTTAATTTAACTACATATATGGGTGCAATTTGTACAGGGGTACCCTGTGGCCACTAGATATCTTAAAATTGATAGAATATATTCTTATTTTCCTACCTAGAGGATATGATAGGTTCCAAATAAAAAATGTATATCTGAATTGGAATAGGTTCCAAGGTCTGGGTATTTAGATCGAACCCGAATTAATAATATATATTGAATATATCTTTATAACAATATATTATATATTCAAAGACACAAAATATACCTTTTATAAATCTAATTTATCTATATTTTGTATATTTAATCCATATATATTAAAATTATATTATTTTCATATTGATTTTAGGTATTTTTATGAATACTTTACAATCATTTCAACTGATATTTATTGGTTAAGCTATGAGATATTTCTAATTTTTTATCTATATAGTGGACACTCCCATACAACTAGGGAGACTGTTGCCACCTACTACCGCTTACATTTTTTTACTTACGCTAAAGTTCAAATTCGAGCACCCATCCTTATGAGATAGCCCAAGTTACCATCACTCTAGAAATTATAGGTATTAAGTAAGATTTATAGTAGAATTATAATATTCGAATATAGTATAAATAAAAGTCCATTTCAAAGAACTGATTTAGAATGAAAATTGAAACTGATGCGATCTTAAAAAATGAGATAGGATAAGCCTCAAACTAACTTGATCAAAATCGGCTAAGGTAGAATTTTTTTGAAAATAAGGTAAAGGTAAGGTCTATCTCAAACTGGACCTATTCGACCTAAGTTATATCCTTAGCTATGTTTGATCAAATGTAGCTAAATCTTATGTTATTTGTAGCAAAAATTATTATTATTTATAGCTAATTTTTTATTAGTGTACTTACATTGCATCTCAATTTATACTATAATGAAGTTCAAAGATTTGTATAATTTACCAAGAGGGAGACTAAATTCCCCCATTTATGAAGAGGAGAGACTGCACACTCCCAACTATCAAGAGAGGGAACCTAATGCTCCCACTTTCCCACTGCACCAAGAAGCTGCTTACCATTCATGCAACTCCTAAGTAGCATTTACAACCAAATCTTAGTTGTTACATTAAATGTATTTTTGGTTGCAGTTATGTAAAAAATGACTATATTTAATCAAGTTTCATAAATCAAAAAAAGCAACTATTTATATTTAAAATTAATTGCAACCAAAATACATCCAATGCAACCAAATATATTTTATATATAGCCAAAAATTAACTATGTTAAGTGAAATTTGTTGTAGTAGAGGTAGCAATATTCTTCTTTAATTATATATGATTAGAAATGCACATATGCAATTAGTTGTAATATATAACAAGTAGAAATTTTGATTTTTTCAACATCCAGTTCATGCATTGCATTAAAAATCATTTATTTAGCCTATAGACCAAAAAATAAGCTTTTATATATAATAATCCTAAAAAATTATTTATAACCTCGTGTTGTTACACTTGCTGTGAATTATATGAATCTAAATAATATGATTTTTAACATCATGCAAATATAAATGGAGTGAAATATAATGGATGGTTTGGACTTAAAATAAAATATTTAAAAAATAAGAAAAACTATTGCAATGAGTTGTATATAAGACCTCTCTTTCTCTTTATATATACATATACACGAGAGATGATTTAGTGAAGTTGACTTAAAATGAGTCCCATATGATTTTAAAATTATAATCTACTTTAATCATTATATTTAGAATTATTTATTTTATTAGTATACTAATTTTCATTCAAATTGAATATGTGTATGGGCTCCATTTGAAAATGGTACAAAATCAATATAATAAAATAATTTAATGTAAATAACGATTTTAGAGTTTTTTCAACACATGAACTATCTAAAATATAATTTGTACATGAATAAATAATGGATAATTTGAAAATATGTGCACGTAACATGGTCATAATTGTAAATATACCTATATGATTTTATAAATTGCAACAATGTCCTGCATAGTTTGACTATAACTGTATATATATTACACCATTATGGTATAATTACTCCACCATCATGGTATATATATATTTGTAAAGATATAAAAATTATGTGGGTATATTTATAATTTCAAAAATTAAGTAAGCATATTTAGTTTTTACGAACATACTTACATAGTTTGTATAATTGTGATTAGAGGTACAACTCGGGTTCATGAAACTCGAGTTCACATCAACCTTAATTTTAACCTTAGTTTCAAAATATTAACCCTTACTCAAATCCTAACTCTATTTGTAAAACCTAAATCCTCACTATATTTTTGAAAATTGGGCTTGGATTGAGTTCCAGGTTAAAATTTAGGTTGCTAAATTTACATTTTATTTAATAGTCAAAAGTTTAGAAGTTCCTAGATTATATAATAATTACAATTCATGTACGTAAGCATAATAATATATAGTCAAATTACATGTTTCTAAAAATATAACAATATAAAGAATATTTATAGAAAAATTAACATAAAAAACAAGATAAACGAAGAAGATTAATTAATGAAAAATAAATGATAGAAATAAAAGTAAATATAAATGAAAATAATATACTCTATTTACAATATAATTACGATATGCTAAATATATTGTCACACACAAATCCAGAAAAGTGACTATTAGACCTGACGCACAGAGCACACAGACCCAGAAAATGTCCATTGAACCTATGGGCTATAGGCGTCACGGTGTGATATTGTTCGCTCTGGCCTGGCAACTTAGCCGTACGGCTTTAAAACACGTCACATCATATTAAACTTAAGACCCGCTTATAAACTACTAGGAACTTTCTCCCCTTTTTAATGTGGGATTCGGTTCTAGGCTATTACAAGCCCATCAGCTTCCACCTGGTTTGTCCCCGAACCACAACCCAACTCTGGGCTTTTGCCTGCAACCCTGACTGTCACTGGTTCAACTCTCTGAACCACATCTACTGGAGGGGGAGCCGCTCTAATACCATTATGTCACACATTGGCCTCACTGTCTCGGTATTGTCCGCTTTGGGCCTTGCCCGCACGATTTTGTCCTTTTGGGTTCACGTGTACGTCCTTCCCCAAAAGGCACCTCGACAGTGTAACTTCAGCGGCCTCCACTTATAGCCTAGGCTCCCTCCCTCTTCCTAACCGATGTGGGATGTCATATTCACCCCCCTCGGGGCTCCAGCGCCCTCATTAGACACACCAGCAGGGCATTGGGAACAGACCCAGAAAAGTAACCATTGGGTCTGACCCACAGAGCACACAGACCCAGAAAATGTCCATTAGGCCTGTGGGCTATGGGCCTCACAGTGTGATATTGTCCGCTGTGGCCTAGCAGCTTAGCCACAGGTTTTAAAACGCATCACACCATATTGAACTTGAGACCCACTTATAAACTACCGGGAACTTTCTTTCCTTTTTTATGTGGGATTCAGTTCTGGGCTATTACAAGCCCACCAACTTCCGCTTGGTTCATCTCCGAACCACAACTCAACTATGAGCTTCTGCTCACAGCTCTGACTTTCACTGATTCAACTCTTTAAACCACATCTACTGGAGGGGGAGCCGCTCTGATATCACTTGTCACGCACAGACCCAAAAAACGTCCATTGAATTTGCGGGCTATGGGCCTCACAGTGTGATATTGTCCACTCTAGCCTGGCAGCTTAGCCGCACGACTTTAAAACACGTCACACTATATTGAACTTGAGACCCATTTATAAACTACCAAGAACTTTCTCCCCTTTTCGATGTGGGATTCTGTTCTAGGCTATTACAAGCTCACCAGCTTCCGCCTAGTTCGTCCTCAAACCACAACTCAACTCTGGGCTTCTACCTGCAGCCCTAACTTTCACTGGTTAAACTCTCCGAACTACATCTATCGGAGGGGGAGCCGCTTTGATACCACTTGTCACGCATAGACCCAAAAAAATGACCATTAGGCTTGACGCACAGAGCACATGGACCTAGAAAATATCCATTGGGCCTGTGGGCTATAAGCCTCACAGTGTGATATTGTCCGCTCTGGCTTGGCAGGTTAGCCGCACAGCTTTAAAACACGTCACACTATATTAAACTTGAGACTCACTTATAAACTACCAGGAACTTTCTCCATTTTTCAATATGGAATTCGGTTCTGGGCTATTACATATATATTCAAATATAAATATAAAATATAAAATACACAAAATATAAAGAAATATTGGGAGCACTTCTATGAAACATCTCTTTTATGTAACCTCCTTCATTTTTATATCTAGATGGTTGATGAAAAATTCACTTCATCTATTGTATTCAATACCTTTTATATTATCACGAAAATGATTTCATTTGTCTAATATTATTGTGTATGGGCTCTATCTACAAATGTATAAAATCAACATAATAAAATAATTTAATATTAAATATTATTTTTTAGTATTTTCAACATTTAAAAGTATCATAATTAACTACGTGGACAAATTATTCTTCAAAATATTACTACATTCTAATATATATATATATATGTGAATAGATTTAAACATTTTTTTTAATTTACACATGAATGTAATTTTTTGAGCAAGTGTAACCTATACACATATTGGATTTAAATGAAACTTGGTCTCCTAGCTAAATAAATAGTGTTAAATACAACGAATGTATTAAATTTTCTGTCAAATATCAAAATCTCAAAAATAAAGGAGATTACATGGAACCACTTCTGTATAACCCGATTACATAGAAGTGGGCTGGAAGAAATATTATTTAGATATTAAGGAATGATCCCATTAGTCTGAGCTAAGAAATGTCCTGCTTAGCCCACCTCAAAAAACTTACTTACAACAACTTTTTTTTGTTTTTTCTTCATACACTTGTTTATCGAAGCGATTTTAACATAAAAACTAAGTTTTACTATTTTTGGACATGTATATATATATATATTTTTAGATTTATAAAGATAAGGGTATTTTAAATATATATATATACATAGATGTTTTAAAATCTCAAAAAAAAATATAAACATATCAAAAAATTGTAAAACTTGGATTATATGTAAAATACAATTAGATAAATAAGTGTATAAAGAAAAAAACAAAAATAAACTTGTAGTAATTGAGCTTTTTGAGGTAGGCAAAGCGGAACATTTGCTTAGTCCGGGCTAATAGGATCACTCCTCTTAGATATTATGTATATAATACATTTTATAATAAATACAAAATGAAAGTTGGACGCGGGATTGTTCCCTTAAACCCTAACCTTATCATATTTACAAATCGAGTTCATCATATTCAGGTTCTTTGGGCTCAAATTGTAGAAAAGTGAGTTATAACATTGTTGAAAATCTAATTCAGCAGGTTGGGTTCGGGCTCAACTTGACCCCTAACCATGATGATACAATAATAACATCATAATGACACAACTATATTGGTAATTCTAGTAAAATTATGTGAGAGTTATTTATAATTTTCGAAACTATGTCAGAATATTTGTAATTATGATCAAATTATGTGAGTATATTTGTAAATTATCTATAAATAATTGTATAAAATATTAATACATTTAAGTTCTTGTTGAGCTTATTTTGAGCTATTGCACCGTAACTTACCATATAACAAGCTGTACTGATTCATGATTATATGTGATTCGTCATGTTTTGCTTACATTGTGACGTACTAATCCAAGCCACATGATTTTGCGAGGTCCCATTACATACGATCAGTCGTATATAGGCTCTCCATGTAATATTTAATTTTTCTTCAAAAATATGCTTTTTAAATGTATTTAATTTATCTATCAAGTTTTACCATTTTATAACCTTTTTACATATTTATTTTTATTTTTAAAAACTAAATTTTTAAGAGATGAAATTGACAAAGATACCCCTGAAATTGATAGTTTTTAAAATAAAAAATACCGATGTAAAATTATTACAAAAATGGAAAAACTTAGTATAAAGGTTAAACACATTTTTAAAAATATATTTATGAAAAACTGAAAAAGTAAATATTTTTGGAGCCCATGCACAACTAGTCTTATATAATCATGGCTCTGATTTCGTGGGTTAAACGCTGGTCAAAGGGTAGAAAATTTACAAAACAGCCCATAAGAGAGCTTTTAAAACAAATGAATCCCTTCTCATGAGATTTGGACAATAAATTTGGGCCCCCTAGTTATCAGCAAGGCGTACGTGTAGCGCAGGCAAGGAAGACATATGGATCAGGATGTCACGGCCTGATCTCACCCACTGGTCGTTTAGCAAGACGATTGTCGTTCGCATTTTGCAACCCGTATGTTTAATTTTCCATTGGGACGGAGCCAACGAGAGCCTGTGGACAACCCATCTCAACTAACCCGCCAGTTGTAGTCTACGGTTCCGTGAGAACTCAATCTTCCCACCATTGTTCTTGTTGTCAACGAAGGAATTGGATAATTTGTAAATATATACAAATAGTTTGACTATAATTGTAGATATACCTACTTTATTTTAAAATTATAAATAACTTCCATATAATTTGATTATAATTGAAAATATATTCATGCCTTCATAGCATCATCATGACATGAATATATTTATAATTATATACAGACTATATGAGTATATTTATAATTTATTCTTTCTTATAGTTTTTGAAATATATTTTTTTAGATTAATTGAGCCTTTTCGAGCGATTATATCCATTCAATTATTTTAAATTATTCAAACTCATTTAACATCAGTTCCCTTCAAATGTTTATTGACTTTTTTAGATCCTCAATATAGTGTGACGAAACAAAGGAGCCCTATTATATTCATCATGATATATTTTAAGTTAAGATACATTATTTATCTATTTTTTATTTTCCTTGATAAACATATTTTCTTAAGTCTACTTAATCCATATATCAAGTTTTACTATTTTATAATACTTTTATATATTTATTTCTATTCTTAAAATATCAAAGGGTGACTTAAGTCATTTTTTGTCCCTTCATTTTTGTAAATTTATTTTTTAAAAGTAAAAATAAGTCTATAAAAGTATTGTAGAAGAGCAAAACTTAGTATGTAGACTAAGTATATTTAGAAAAATATATTTATGAAAAAATCAAAAAATACAACAAATTGCGAAGAATAAAATTCATATTTTAACTTTAAATAAATCACAACATAGATAATGGAACTCCAAAAGTAAAATTGTAATTTCTTTTTTGGGATTTTTATCTTACAATTTAAGTCATCTCAAATACATGTCTTTTCAATCCTTCCTCGAGAAGTTTAAATCAAACAAAGGTAATTTGCATATATACCCACTTAGTTTGTTGCTAATTACGAATATACTTATATAGTTTCACGAAATACATATTACTTTCACATAGTTTCACTAAAATTACATATTACCCCTACACCGTTACCCGCCATTAATATCTGACGTTATATTTTGAAAAATAACGAAAATGCCTTTATTGGGATATAGTTTCATGGGGTAATATGCAATTTTTATGAAACTATATAGGGGTGATATGCAATTCGTAAAACTATGAATGAGGGCATTTTCTTCATTTTTCAAACTATAACGTCAGATATTAACGGCAGGTAACAGTGTGAGGGTAATATGCAATTTTGGTGAAACTATGTAGGGGTAATATGCATTTCGTGAAACTACATTGGTATATCTGCAATTAATGTCAAACTATGCAGGTATATATGCAAATTTCCCATCAAACAATATCATTGTTTCTGAGGGTAAGCTAAAGCTCCTCCGCATCCATACCCAAACCTGGATGTCCTGCAACTGTGACAAGAACTTCGCTATGCCCGTGCTCTTGGCATAGCGTGACAGAAGAAGAAGGGAAGGGAGCTCTACTTCCGAGTTAGAGGAAATTGATTTGACAAATTTTTCATACGCTTTGTAGGAGCACATATGCACATATGACTTTTATCACTTTAAATACTAGTTTTTTTTTAATATTATGATTAACTTTCTAAAATTCAATATGATGACATATCGTTGGTTTTGAAATAATGCAATTATTTTACACATTGAATAATTTTTATTATATGCAACAAAGATAATTATTAGATCAAAAATGATATTAAAATTAATATAATATGTGCCACAATTCAGGCCGGTTCAAACCATCTGTTGAACCAATTTGAACCAAACCGATTGGTCATCGTTTGGTTCTTCCTTTTTTTGAAACAAGTCATCCTTTGGTTCTGATTACAAGTAATTACTAGATCGAAAAATTATATTTAATTATATATTTAAATTTGCAACAAATCATATTAAAATCAATATAATATGTGCTACGGTCTAATCTGGTTCAAACCAACGATTGAACCAATTTAAGAGTTCTGATATATAGGTCCCAGTTGCACCTAATTCCTGTATATAAGGCCTAATTGCACGCATCCCTATGTAAACGAGCTATGATTATACCCTCTTCTTTGTTTCCTAATTAGATAAGTAACCATTTCTATTTTTTATGTGAATCCAAGTATATCTAATACCACATTTTACTATCTTTATTCATGTACATATTTTATAACAATTTTAAAATAAAATTTCTACTTCTCGCACATGATAATTGGTAAACTTTTTATTTTTACATTTTTTAAAAAATATGTACAAAAACTTCAAAAATTTTTTTTATGAATTTTCAAAAATAAAAAGTTTTCGTTGAAAATGTTAGAATTTGTTGTAGGAATACGATATCATGCACTTAGCTACACTTAGCTTTAGTGCACTTGGGTGTAAATACTTATTTCTTATATTTTTTGAATTTTTTTTTAAAAAATGTTAATCTAAGTATATTTAACATATGCATCAATTTTACATTTTTGAAGATTTTTAAAATTTTTTGAATTTTTTAAAATTAGGGGTATTTTAGTAATTTAAAATTACTAAAAATGTCACTCAGTTGAAAAAATTCAATAAAATATCTAAAAATCTGCAAAAAGGTAAAAATTGATACACATATTATATTAACATTCATGTAAAAAATGTCAAAAAATACAAAAAATAGATTAAATGCACCCGAGTGCACTAAAGCCCTTTATTATATCATCTAAAGTATATAATTAAATAGTGTACTTAGTTTCAATGCACTCAAGTGGAAAATCTATTTTTAAAATTTTTTTATAAAACTATTAATCTAAGTTAATATAATCTATAAATTAATTTTTACCTTTTTGTCGATTTGGAGATATTTTTACTTTTAAAAATAGGGTTGTTTTAGTTATTTTGAAAATGAATAAAATACCTATATTTTTGAAAAATTTAAAAATATCTATAAATTTCCACAAATAATAAAACTTAATACATATTAAATATACTTAAATTAAAAATTTTATAAAAAATATTAAAAATAAAATTTTGCACTCAGATGTACCGAAGTTAAGTGCATTAAGGTATATAGAATCCTAACCCATCATCTAAATACACATATAGCCCAATACAAAATAAAAATATATAAAAAAATGAAAAAAATATGATGTTGTAATCTAGTTGAACATATCATATGTCAATTTGCTTACTTGATTATTGAGCCTTTCTTTCCAAAAGAAAAAAAAACGGGGGCGGGGGGAGCATTCTAAAAATTTTGCTGGCCCCACAATATTCCAATAATGCTAATCTCGAAGTGCTACTTGAATTCCATAGATCCTGATGTTCATAATTAGTAGTATATAATAATCAATGAACAGTGACCGGATGGTGATCCGTCTTATTCTTCGTAGGAAATTGTCACACCATTTGGATTCTACTGCTCATCCTTTTGGAAATTAATGAGTATTGATCGAATAGTGCTAGCTTTGACAATACACAAAACTCACCGTCCTTTCTCTCGCTCAGAAAATTTGCTGTACACTTCCAACTGTGCATCTTAACCACGGAAGTTATATGAGCCTTATATCAAACTTTACATTGGCAAACCAATGGAAGTAGTTAATAAAAGTTGGATTTAGAAACCAACTGGCATTTTTGCCTTTTGCAACCAAATTTTTTTTTATATACTGTAGGTGTTTTCATCCGTACCCATATGGGCACTTTAGTCATTTTTTAAAAAATTTTAATGGGCATCCATGAAAACCTAAATGGAAGAAATCTGCCTATTTTGGGCAAACTATATATGTAGAGACTTTTCTAATCTTTTGAAAAAAAGATATACATACAATTTTGACTAAATTATGGGATGCAAATTAAAATCTTTATTCTTTACTTAAATAACTTTTTTGTAACAAGGGTATAACCCAATATGTTCTTATTCATTTTTTCGTTATAATCTCAAAAAAAAAAAAATTAATAAAGAATAACTAAGGGGTGCAAGTTATTAACATTTGTAAGGAGGTTGGATTTGCTTGGCAATGGGCTATGTTATTGATAATTTAAAATTGAGAGATGATGTCGCCTCTAGGATGCGGACTTCGGTTGTATGCTTCCGGGAGCATGCAGTACGGGCGCATACACCTATTTTTTTATTTTTTTTGAAATTTTTTTATAAAATTGTTAGCCCAAGTTTATTTAACATATGTATCAATTTTTACCATTTTTTAAGATTTTTATATTTTTATTTTTTATTTTTAAAAATCAGTAGCATTTTAGTAATTTAAAATTACCTAAAATGCCACTGATTTTCAAAAATAAAAAATAAATATCTAAAATACTCCAAAAATGGTAAAAATTTACCCAAAAATTAAATACACCTGGGCTAACAATTTTATTAAAAAATTTCAAAAAAAAATAAAAAAAAATAGGTGTATGCGCTCGAGAGCATACAACCGAAGTCCCTAGGATGCGCGGGTGGTAGATGCCCCAGCGTGCGTGCATGAGGTCCGATGTTCGAATGACCCGCACACCTGGTGATACTTGCCTTTCAAAAAAAGTTTTGAGAAATGATGATGTACATTTACATGTGCTATAAGTTTTATTACATTTAACTCAAAATAGGTTCTACATCCACTTAAATATATTAAAACTTTATAGAATTATTTTAAAAATAACTTTAAATTTTTTATTTGCATCAAACTATTTTATTACATTGATTTTATCCTATTTTCTGATAAGGCCCATTTACGTATCTAATTTGAATGAAAATTGATATGCTAATAAAATAAACAATTTTCAATACAGTGGATAGAGTAGAATATCATTTTTTGATCATTTGAGGCCATTTTGAGCCAATTGTTGGTAGAAATTTTTTTATTGGTAAGTTATGGCAGAGTTAATTGCACTAAATTATATTCTTTTAAAATTTTTTGGTAGTGCATAGTCAACTAGATGCTTAAAAAATCAATAATTGGGTAAAACCATATAATCATCAAGATGAGGCTCGAGTAGAATGGACTTCTGACAAGCCAAAATTTATCACTATATTCTAATTAAAAAAATTATCGCTATATATATTAATTTACAATTTAATACCACTGCAGCTAAAGTAATATAAGTAAATATAAAAAATTTTACTGATAACTTTTCAAAGTTGTCACTAAAAATACAACTTTTATTGATAGGTACTTTTGATAAAAATTTACTTTTCATAGCATACATTACATTAGTGTAGGTAAAACTTAATTTTTGGTGACATAATTGTTTATGTCAAATTACTAAGCTTTGTAAAAGTATGTTATAAAATATTGATTTTCTTGTAATGTTTGAGCATAATAGCCTTTAAAAAGTTGTTTCATTAGTCTTAATATACTGAAGTTTCACTATACTAGAAAACATTTTTTGCAACAAACAAAAAATTGCGGCATGTAATATCTCATGTTTCAAACTGTTGTTGCATATAGTTTTTATATACAATGAATAAGCATTTGTGACTTGTAATAATATGTAGCTACTCTATAAATCATTTTTTGCATTCAGATACATGTCACTAACTATATATAGTCATGTAGTAATAGAATATTTGTTGGTTATAACTATACACAATAATTTTTTTATCAGAGACACATATATCCATTTTTCTTTCTAGTGTTTGTATTTTTATAATTAAATAGGTTAAGTGCGTAAATACTACTATTTTCTACTCTCAATTTGTGGGTTGAAGCTAAGTTTAAACCAGCTCCAAGAAATTCTACTTTTGGCAACTATAATCTTTGTTAGAAAGTCAATTTCTGGTTGATCAAGATTCATTGGAAGGAATTAGTTGTTAAAGCTTAAATATATATGCAATAATTACTTGTTTCTGATTAACCATTAGATGCAAATAATTGATTGCTTCATTTTATTGTAGTTAAGTGCAAAAAATGACTTTGATAAAATGATGTAGTGAAGCATGCCACTAAGTAGGTTCTACTAGGATGTCATTTTTATGCACATAGTGAAGCATGCTACTAAATAGGTTCTGCTAGGATGTCATTTTTGCATAAAGATGATTTGAGATTGGTGGAAGTTGTGGGATGGGGTGAGAGTAGAAAATAGAATATTTTGAAAATCGTGTGATTATTATAAAATGATAGAGGTAAAGTTGGAATAAACAAGTTTGTTGGAGAGTATTTGATAGGAAAAATTATGAAAATATAGTGATCAAGATTTGTAAGAAATTTTCTTCATACTGTGAGGATTTTGAATGTACCTTATTGTAATATCTGCAAGTCAAAAAATTCATTTGAAAATTTTTTTTTATTTTTCTTTATACATTTGTTTATCTATGTGTATTTAATATATAAACTAATTTTTTTACTATTTTTGGATATGTGTATATATTTTTAAAATAGCTAAAATATCCTTATATTTAAAAATCTAAAAAATGTATACATTTCCAAAAATAATAAAACTTAATTTATATATTAAATAAATTTATATTAGCAAGTTTATAGAAAAAACTAAAAAAATATTCTTAAAATGAATTTTTTAAGGTAGATTAAATTATTACTTAGCCTAAACTGATAAAATTATTTTCTACTTATAATAGAATATTGGTCAACCACTAAAAAACTAAATGTAATTGAGAGGAGTACATCACACCTTAACTGTTTCCGGCGGTGGCCGACGACTCTAGAAGTAGTTGGGTCTCCTTAACATTGTGTGTGTATGTGTATATATATGAGATTCAATTCCTCTTTAACCAAATTACATAAAAATGATTTTATACAACCATTTCATTTTTAAGATGTTAACGATCGATGTAAAATTCAATTTATTTATTGTATTGAACATTATTTATTTAATTAAGAGATCAAATTTTATCTAAATCAAACATGTGCATGAGCCACATTTGCTCAAAAATAAATATGTTCATGCATAAAATAGAAAAACACTTAAATATCTTTACATATGTATTTTTTTTTTTAAAAGATGAGCCCCTATCCCGCCAACCTCTGCATCAGAGAGGGGTCAGAGGTGGAAGCGATAAGGCCATCATCGTATAGCATTCTGTATGTTATACATATATATTTGAATATAATAATACTTTATAAAATCATTTATCTACATAATAGCGATATTTTAGAAACCATTTAAAGTGTTTTTCATATTAGATTATTTTCTTACATTAATTTTATACATTTATATAAGAGATCTATATACAATAATATTAAATAAATGAAAGTGTTTAATAATAATATAAATTATGCTAAATATAATAGACTAAGCAAATTCTTCAATTAATTATCAAGATATTAAAAACGAAAAGGCTTAGATAGAAAAAGAGTTTCATAAAATCTAAGCCTATATATATATATATATATATATATATGCATGGGCATTTAAGCTATTTAT
>JAXCLR010000050.1:15134047-15156667 GCA_035584095.1 Annona squamosa
ATATATATATATATATATATATATATATATATGCATGGGCATTTAAGCTATTTATCTAATGACGACCTGCTTATCAATATATGCTTGTTTTGACTGATGAGAAGATATCAAAATGGTGTGATGAATACAATATATATCGTTGGCCGGTGATCAGTAGGAGAAGAGGTTGATCAGGAAGATGGTTGGACGACACCCATCTACAATATACATGAGGCGTTTGGAAGGGTCAGATCTGACAGCACAGCCTTTATTTCCTTCGGAAGTACGCACACATAGCCAAAAGAAAGCCAAAGTGGCCGTGGGTTGGGCAGATATGGATGTGAAATAAGGTGTGCGGTTTTTGCTTAGTGTGTAAATCGTCGTGGATAAGGCAGGCTGGCAGGCAGGCCTTTTTTCGCGTAGCAGAAGTTATCTAAACTTCCCAACTGAAGAACTGCCAGAAACCCTACATTCGAACCGTTGAAAGCGAACTATGTTTGTTTCTTAAGCTCATTCCATCAGTAGACCTAACGTACCTAACCCTTTTGTACTCTCTCTCTCTCTCTCTCATTTTCTGTTCTATTCCGTCTCTCTTTATTCTTTTCAATTATAGTCCATCTTCCTTCATTGTTTAACAAATACCCAACAACTAATGCCACGTGAGATACTAAGTCAAGTTGCATACATATGTGTTATCTTGTCTATTCAGCTGTAGAAACTAAAGAAACAGAAATAACGAATAGGTGTCTTTTTTTGAAGTAACGAACAGAAGTCTTTTTTAAATATATATATATATATAAGAGCTGTTCCGGTGCAGCGACGCTGCACCTGAACAGCGGTACAGTGGCCCAAAAATGGGCCCCACATGATCATGAAATCATGATCTACTCCACCCATTGCATTTATAATAATGTATTCTATTAACATACCAATTTTCATCCCAATTAGATACTTTAAAGTTTTTATTTTCATCAAAATATTTTATTACGTTGGATTTGTACCATTTTCAGATGGGGCGCATATACATATCTGATTGGGTTGAAAATTGGTATGGTAATAGAATACATTATTCTAAATACAATGGGTGGGGTAGTTCATGATTTCATGATTATGTGGGGCCCATTACAGCGATGCTGCACCGGAAATTCCTGTGCAGCATGCTGCACAGGAATATAATCCTATATATATGGGAGCTGTTCCGGTGCAGTGGTGCTGCACCGGAACAGGGTACAGTGGGCTCAAAATGGGCCCCACATGATCATGAAATCATGATCTACTTCACTCATTGTATTTAGAATAATGTATTCTATTACCACACCAATTTTCATCCCAATCAGATATGTATATGGGCCCTATCTGAGAATGGTACAAATCCAACGTAATAAAATAGTTTGAAGTAAATAACAACTTTAAAGTATCTGATTGGAATGAAAATTGGTATGGTAATAGAATACATTATTCTAAATACAATGGGTGGAGTAGATCATGATTTTATGATCGTGTGGGGCCCATTTTGGGCCCACTGCACCGCTGTTCCGGTGCAGTAACGCTCCACCGGAACAGAATCCTATATATATATATATATATATAACGAATAGGTGCCTTGAGTGTACCTCAATTTGGAATCTTTGGTATCATGTACATATCAAAACATGTAAATATGCTAGAAGGGACAGGGATATATGCGTTGGAATGAATCCTATAGTGCCCTTTGATGGAATTCAACACCTTTATAAGGCCTCTTGATATTTGACAGAAGCACGAGTATCAATAATTCAATATTGAAGGAATACATGCCAACTGGGCCGTATCTAGTTTGTGGTGGATGAGCCCGTTTTCAAACCTCATGTTATGGTGGGAGCTTGGTCTTCCTTTGAGGTTAAATGGGAGCTTATTGCCGTTCATATATATATTTGGAAGTATGTAGTCTTTCTTGAAAAAATTATACAAATTATCTTAAAGCCTAATTGTAATATGAGTTGAGTCTGATGTAAATATACACCAACCGAAAAAATGTTAATGAGATATATTAGAAATCAAAAAATATATATTGATGGGATATATTAAGCTATAGCCAATTGGCTTCAAATGAACCACACACTTATGATAAAATCAAAATTAACTAAACATATAGTTTAAAGAATTTGTTTTATTATGATACCAAAAATTATTTTGGTCCAAGTTTTAAATGGGTTATACCTACTTAAAAATAAAAATTTTCTGATGTAAATTATTAAAAGCATTTATGTCTATGTGTTCCGTCAAACACCCCCCTCCCTACTCAATTTTTAAATTTTTGATGCTTCATGGAAAATCTAATCCATTCATCGTATCTAAGAGCATTTGTTTACTTAAAAGACTAAGTTTCATTCAAATCAAGTATATGCGTTGGTCACATTTGTTAAAAAATATATATTCATATATAAATTATGAAAAATATTTAAATCCATTTACACATATATTGAAATATAACGATACTTTGTAGAATCATTTATCTACATAGAAATGATATTTTTAATTATTTAGACATTGAAAATACAACTTTAAAATTGATATTTAAAATTAAACTATTTTATTACATTAATTTTTAATTTGGTCCATGCACAGTAATAGTAGACAAATAAAAGGGTTTCTAAGATACTATAAATTATGCTAAGTATAATAGATAAAGTAGATTTTTTATCAACTATCAAGATATTAAAAATGGAGAAGGTTATATAGAAAATGAATTTCATAAAAGTGAGATCGTAAATCTATTATGCACATTTAATGATGAAATCAAAAGTAACTAAATATATAGTTTAAAGTACTTTTTTTATTATGATACCAAAAATTATTTCGGTCTAAGTTTTAGGTAAGTCATACCTACTTAAAACTATAAATTTTCATGTGTAAATTACTAAAAGGCATTTAGAACTATTATGTATGTCTTGGAATATTATAAAATTCTATAAAATCACTAATGCAGGTAAGCTTGATGCTTTAGATGATTTGTGTGTTAAATTACTAGCTTTAAAATCACTTCAACAAATTTCACTTGCTCTATCTAATTTTTTAGATAATATCATATATATATATATATATATATTGGTTGCATTATGTATATTTTGACTAAAATTAATTAGTTGCTTTTGAGGATAGCATTTGGTTAAACGTATCTATTTTTTCATCAAATGCAACCAAAAGTATATTTAAAGTAAGAATTAAAACTTGCCTACGCTAGAAATAAAACTTTTGGTTTCAATTAAAGTAGAATTTGACTGCAATTGATCAAATGTAGTCAAATTATACTTAAAATTTTGGTTGTAAAAAGTTGGCCATTTATACTACATTTTCTTGTAATGAATTGATAGAAAGTAAATAATTTTAGATATTGATTTATACTTTTTTACAAGAGCCTTTTCACGTATTTAGTTTTACTTTTATCATTAGATGAGCTGTATTTGAAGTTAGCGACTCTCTAATGATGGTACGAATTAATTTACGGTAACCTTATATATCTCTATCATTAATAGAGAGATGGAGGATAATGATCTTGTACACATATTTCTTTCCATTTTTATATGGACTAAGATTAATTTGGTTTACATACCAAATTTTACTATTTTTAGATATTTTTATGAAATTTCTAAAAATAAAAAATTCACCTATCTCACACTCCCCGCACACGGAAATAATAAATCATTTTTTAATTCTATAAAAGTAAATATGTTTTTACTAAATTTAAAAGACAAGCTACCATTTTTTCATGTGCGAGAGTGTCTGACATAGGTGAAATTTTTATCTTTGAAATTTCAAAAAAAAAATATATACAATAATTCAAAACGGTAAAATTTAACATACAAACTAAATACATGCAGGCCTACATAAAAAATGAAAAATAAAACTATATATGATATGCGTGTGTCCATTACATGCACTAAGTCGTTAGATATATGATCACATCTTAAGAGGTGGTATGTATGCATCACGTGCAATATAAGTACTCTTGGAGTGGACATCCAACTCATGTACGTCGAATTCATGAATTCATTTCTACAAAACCGTCTTCATTTCTAACGTCAAATCATTTATGAAAAATTCGCAAATTCGCTTCAGCTGTCATAGTTAGTATAATTTATATTATCATGAAAATCTTTTCATTTGTATAGTATTATTATGTATAGGTTTCATCTACAAATGTATAAAATTAATATAACGAAATGCAGGATTTAATTCTAAGCATCTATTTTTAAGTTGTATTTTTAACATCTAAGTCATCTAAAGTATCATTATAATGTGGAAAAATGATTTTAGAAAATATTACTATATTCTAATAAATATATATATAAATAGATCTAAGAATTTTCTCTAATTTAAACATGAATATCCCTTTTTTAGCAAACGTAGCCCATATACATATTGAATATGGATGAAATTTGGTCTCCTTCATAAATAAATGATCTTAAATATAATAAATAAATTAGATTTTGAATCAATCATTAATATCTCAAAAATGGAGGGGTTCCATGAAATCACTTTTATGAAAAAAGCATTCCGGATAGATAGATATCTATAATTTAAGGGTGAGAATCAAATTGGGTCGTACTAGGTTACAGTTTGTCTAATTTTGACCCTACTCTTTAAAAATTGCGCTTGACCTTATTTTTATATGAGGTCGAGACAAGGTCAGTTTGACCTTCACTTTGCTTAATAAGTTTCAACATAAACTTAGGGTTCGTATCAGACCGGTTTTAGAAATGTAGATGGGGTAAAAAAATACAAGTCAAATAAAATGATTTAAAAAATTTATATACCTATCAAATATAAAGATACATATATACTAAATTTAAATGTTATGTGCTTCAGTATTTCACTAACTATTAATAAACATATTATTAACAAATTATGAGAAAATATAATATAAATTTATTAAAACAGGTTAATATACAATTATATGTAAGAGTTATATATGTGCAAATTCTTCTTATTAATACTTATATTGTTTTCTAGATAAATTAATTCTTAAACTGATGATGTAGTTAATTATCAAAAAATGTAAGAATTTTGAAAGAAAATAATAATAATATTTAAACATAAATTTTTAATTTTTAATAAATTCATATATGCGGGACAAGTCGGGACATAGTTGACTAACCTGGACTCTATTTTTGAATTCCGGTAAAAATTTTTAAACTACCCCTATAATGAATAAAAAAATATTGATTTTACCCTTTCAAAAACAAGTCAAGTAAAGTTTAAAATTCAGATGTCGTCCCATCCTAATTCCCACCCGTATCAATATATCCATTTTCTTCATTATATTTAAGAATAAGGATAAGGGTCTAGGAAATGCGGTAACAAATTAACTTGATTGCATGCTATTTAATTTCATGCAGTACGACCGATTAACCTTTTCAGCCGCGACATGCAGGCAACGCTGTTCATCATATGATTAATGAGAACATGTCATATGCTTTTTGGTTTCTTATGCAATATCGTCAATATCCATAGGGCGTCAAAATTAGGAAATGAGACATTTTAATTAGATCCCAATTCAATAGAAAGCGACGGAGTTTTTTTTTTTTCATTTATCAAGGTTTATGTTTAAACACTCGACCTCAAGGTTTCCTTGGTTCTATTTATTAATAAAATATGTGGTTAAATTACATAATAACGTCGTAAAGATGAAGGGTTTATGAAATTTACTGTATAAAACTCTTAAAAGTTTATCGATTTTATTTTATCTTTATTCAGGTTCCTTTCCATCCTCCTACAAATTAAAAAAGAAAAAAGGATAATTAATCTGAAAAAAACGTTTTACAAAATCATAAATTTTCTCAATTTTTTTAAATTATGCAATAGCACTAGCTGCTCTTTCTTTGTCTGCGACTCTTGAAGGGAGTACTCATTTTCCTTCAGAATGTTAAATTGTTTCACTAAGATTTTGATGTTTTATTTTAAGGTATATTTCGTAACACAAAAAATTTTCATAATAAAACTTTTTAATCTTCATAACTATTTATTTTTTAATTATTCTTCCTTTTTTATATAATTATTCTACTTTTTAATTACTTCGCACAACTTCCTATATAACTAATCAATCTATTTTAATTTTATTATTTTATTTTTCATCATTATCAATACTTTATCACACCATTTCCTTCCATTTTAAAAATTTTTCATTCAAAAATTTTATCACTTACTGAATACATCCTACAAAAAATACTACGATGGTGCAAGCCACAAAGTATCCCCAACTCCCAATAACGTCAATGGGCCGGGCCATGTTTGATTTGACAGGCCATATAAGGCCCATTCATCAAGCCTAAAACGTCCACTTCTAAAATACCAAAAGGCAAATAAGAAATTGGATGCTCAACTCAACACGGAGTGACGGATGATGCACATTTATATTGCTAAAAGTCAACTATTAGTAAAGAAATTTTACTTTCACTCTAATGATGGGTAACATAAGCCTTTAGCCATCAATTTTGTTTTTTTTTTTTTTTTAATTTCTCGCTTAAAATCATTTTGCAATGGAGCTTTAGCACATGCGTAATTGATTTCGCTCGGGTAAGGTACGTAATTGATTTCATTTTTAAACAATAGCACATGCGTACGTAATATTCATGAATAATCCTGAGTCATGTATGATGGCGGTATATGGAATAAATCCTGAATATATTCGGCAATCAACCCTGCAGGTACATGACACTCGCACTAGTTTTGATACAATAAATAGTACTGGCTGAGGACTACTACATAGAACATACGACGCTTTTATTTATTTTATTTCTCTATGCAAGGCATCACAGAAATGCTATCCTTGCCGTCCATACATATATAGTAGATCAATTTCCAATCTCGTAGTCTTATGGAACAACGTAACCTGCAATTAAAAAAATAATAAACATCAGCTTCAATATTCAAAACCTTGTTAATAATAAATTGACTACTAATATTAATAAATTTATTATAAAAATGTTTACCTCTAGGTATTATTATTCTTATTATATATTTTATTATTTGCAATGACTTTTACAACAACTAAAAAAAATAATGATCACAAATAATAAACTTTATTATAGTTGTAATATCAACAAGGCCATTTTCGTCATTTACTCTAGAATTTTAAGTTCGTGAAACGCTAACCAAAAAAATAAACTTGCAATTTTATACAGAATTGCAGGGTATTTTACAGTTTTATAAAATTTAAAAATATATTTATAATTTCATCTAAACTGTACAAGGACGTATGCAGAGACCTTTATATTTTTTATTTCTATGCAACCATATATGAGTAGTTGAGCGTGAAATGGGAATGTAAATTTAAGGCGGAAGTTGATTGATTGATCGAGTTCCGGTTGACGGTCCAACGGATTGGAACCATAGGACTAAACAGGTTAACCAGGTAAGTATATTTTCAAAAAGATAAATTTAAAAATATATAAACCGTATTTAAAAACATATAATATATATAAGTAATAATTCAATACTTATGTAAGTATTGAGCACTCTATTATACCTTAGTGTTTAGATTTTGAAATATATTTTTCTTAAATATAAACCATCCATCATGTTTAATAAATTTTATTTTATTATGCTACTAAAAATAGTTTTTATGTGGAACTTATATATTGTGAAAATTAGCATGTTTTGAAAGTTAATATATAACTATTAAAATTTTTTGAAAAATGTATAGTATATACATAATATAATAAATTTTAAAACACATTTCATCAATAAAAAGTTTGAAATACATAAATTTTTTTGGATTTATAAATAAATACATATAGATAAAAATAATAGATGGTTTAGATTTTAAAAAATATATTTTAAACTTTAAAAACTAAAGGTAAGCATGCATCATACATAAATCTTATTTTAAAAGCATACATTTTTTCATAAGAGCTCATTTTATATTATTGTAATTTTATTTTACAATTAATATTTGAAAAAAAAAAAAAAAAAAACAGAAGTTATTTTCGGTACAAACTGAGCCATACTGGACAGACCAGTTCATGGTTGGACAACTGGACGAGAGGACCCTACAGTTTTTGGGCCACTGGGTCGTAATATTTGGACCCGAAATTCAAGAGGGCCAACACCGCTTCTAGCAGAACGCTATCAGTCATCCATCCTTCAGCACTCAATCACAACATCAAGATCAAATTAAGGTGAGATATGCACTCTACCATATGATAATGTCTGTGCTAAGCCAACCATGATCTAATCACAATCCCAAGTTCCGTTAAAAATGATTTTTTTTTCAAAAAAAAATATATAAATATAGAGGAGGGCCGATGAATCTTACGTCCGCATTTCTTCCCTGCTGGCCTGTTCCTGTTGTTGCAGCGTTTGGGAATTGCAATGGCCGTGGCTGGGTTGATGCCGGCTTGTTTGGCAAGGGGCGACAGGAGCACTGCACACAAGCACGTTGGCGAGGTCTTGAGCAACGCCGCCACCTTCGCGCAGCACGCCGGTGGCACCTTCGCCTTAGGATTCTTGGAGGCCCCTAGGCACGGGGTCAGGCTTACCGCGGCTTGGTTCACCGGCGTCTTGCCGCACTCGCCCGCCGCCAGCGCCACTTGGATGCAAGTGTGCGAAGCCAGCAAGATGATGATCGTGAAGACAAGACGATGAGTGGTCATGTTAATGAGATTGGGAGCCATTGGCAGGCGAGTAGTGAGTAGTGAGTAATAAACTAGTAATAGAGCTAGAGATACGGAGTTGGGAGGGGAAGCAGTACTCATATATAGATACGGAGGCTACCACGAGCAGGTCTTCAGTGGGCTGGCCCAGTATGATGGTGAGTCATCGTAGCCTTTTTGAGTGGGGTGGTTATGGCCCCAAACCGAAAAAAAAAAAAAATGCAAAATCTATTGGCTACTCCCAGGGGTGACCCTTGTCAATGTGGTAGGTGAATGCAAGATCCGAACCGTTCCTTAGAAGTTTTATCATTGATTAAGCATTTTGTAAAAACAACTTCATTGAACAAACCCTATATAAGCCCCTTGGAATTGTTAGCATAATTCGATGGAATTTATTCCGTTATTTTGCTTATTCATTTAATAAATAAGATTTAAATTTATCTTAATAAAAAAATTTCACGTGGGTTTTGCATGAAATAATAATCTTAATAAGTTTGCATCACCCCATGGGACCATTTTTAAAGGACGTTTTCCCATTTAAGTTAATTAGAAGCATGTATGATTTGGTGCGGGTGAGAATGAAAAGGGCTCGAGTTGCGAGCGGGCATTGCACTCGCGGAAACGTGGCTTGTTGTGATGTGCGCGCGTGTGCATGAAATGATTATAAGGTTGATAATTAAGTGGAAAAATTAGATGTCCACACGGTGAGTTGTATTTACCAGGCGTTTATGCGCGATGCCTTTTTGACCCGGAAGAGATGCTCAATACAATTCACACGGTACATTGGAGACTTAATGGGGGTTTAGGCTTTTTGGTCTGGTCGGCGGTTGGTAGTAGAATGAGGGCCTGAATGCTCATGATTTATCCCTCTTTTGGAAGTTTTTTTTAAGTTCGTTAGTGTATCTTACAATCATAAAAAATTTGTCCATTTAAAACTTTTTACTTTACGTAATTTTCTTATGTTTTAATCATTTTTAATGTCTTCTTATACAACTACTCTATTTATCAATTATTTCTCTATAACTATCTATATTAAATATTATATTTATTTTAACTTTATTCTTCTTATTCTCTCTACTTCTCCTCATTACTCCTATTGTATTATATCACTTCTTTCATTTTAAAAAATTTTGCACCCAAAAATTTTCTTTTAAAAGTTTTATTAAATGACGGACACATCCAAAAGCAAGAAAAAACTGCATAATGTGTAAATTTTAATGTCTACGTGGCCTTCATTAAAAAATATTTTAAAGGAAACTGTTCGGCCTGGCCTTGTTTAACATTTGGAAAAAGCAGGCTTAGGTTGCGCTAAGCTCAACTATTTTACTCAATTTTTTTTTACTTTAAAGCTTTTGAAAAAGTATTGAATGAAGCCACAATGCCTAAGGTGTCGAGGTAAACCTGTCGAAATGATCAGGTTAGGTTTCAAGTCTATGTGCAGGTTTTTACAACATGACCCTGTGTGGGAGTTGAATAGATTTCCCTTAGTATAAGGATATTTACAGATTTTTCTTGGTATTAGCGTATTTACAAAAATATCCCTTCATAGTTTGAAGGTTGTGGATGTATTTGATTATAATATCGATTACCACATTGTATAAATACCAATAAAACAAATATCGAATAAATAAGTTACGAATTTAGCACAAGATAGAGTAGTAAATTTAGAGCCTGTTTAGCTACATTTTTTGAAAATGGAGTAAGTGGATATCTACCACTTTTTGTTGGCGTTTGGCTTTGCTTTTTAATGCCTCTCCCTCCGTCAACAATAAATGCATAATAAAAAAAACTTTAAATTGAACCTTTTTTGAAAAACTAGAAATGTTTGATTTTAATATCGTCAAATCAAACAAGCCCTTACTCTTGTTTGAGAGTGTGTATTGCAGTAATGAATACTTTATGGAGGGTGTCCTTCTAAGGTTTCACGAGATGGCTATGAACCATATCCTCTCTCTCGACTTCCCTCCTATCTTGTATGCAGCTCTTGTTTGCACAACAGATCAAGCCTGCTCACGAAGTCTTGAAAATAAACATTAATGCTAGGTATAATGTGCAATAGAGATCGATTGTATACATCATAATCTATTTTAGCATAAAATATAACATTCATTTATTTTATTTTATTTTTATTTTTATTTGATTTTCCTTCATAAATATGTTTTCCTAATTGTTTCTATTCTATATATCAATTTTGTTATTTTACAATATTTTTATATATTTTTTTAATTTTTTTAAACATCAAATTCTTTAAGCGGTGGAAAATGACTTAAATACCCCTAGAATCAATATTTTTAAAAAAAATAAAAAATAAATATGTAAAAGTATTGTAAGTGGAAAAACTTGATAAATAGATTTTAAAAATTAGGAAAACATATTTATGAACAATAAATCAAATAGAAGTAAAAACAAAATAAAATAAATGAATGTTATATTTTAGGCTAAAATATACTATCATGTATATAATCATACTACATATTCAATGATACAAATAGGGTGCCAGAGCTATTGGTAGAAATTGCCATGGTTCATTTATAGCTACCATGGGATGGCGTGATCACAGTTTGCTTGATCCTTTAATAACGGAGGTGCAAGCAGTGCTTAGAAGCCCAAACTGGTCATCAAAGATGTGTTATCATAGAATTGTGGTTGAAACGGATAGCCTTAGTTGGCATAATATGATCTTAGATCAATGTCTTATACGCTCCTACTTGGTTTCTATATCGAAAAGATTCACCTTGCCATCTCTTCGTTCTAATCTTGTCAAATGGTGCACATCCTAAGAACAAGAATGTGGCTCATGCACTTGTTGAATCTGTTGAATTTGTTCTTATTATTCCTAAGTTATCATATGTGTGGAGGGATTCTCCTTCCAACTATATGTTTGAAACTCTGTATAAAAATTTCCTCTAGTAATAATATATTACCAAACTTCCCTCCCAGAGAAGGCAAGGTCGAACAGGAGGCAACTACGGCCTATTTATAATAATAATAATAATAATAATAAGACCTGAAAAAGCTTCAAATGTAAGTTTCTTTATAAACAATCTCATCCAATTTTGTTACAAAATTATATGAATATATTTACAATATCGATAAACTAGGTGGGTATATACCAAATTTACCGTTCTTAAAGACACTGCTTCCACCACCGTGCCATGGACCGAAGCCATAACATTGTTTCTGGTACATATGCACCTCTTCCGCTCTAGCATTTCGCAGCTCTCCACAAGGACTGACGTAGCAATGACACGTGCAAAGTGCACATCAAAAGGAACCTGCAGTTTTGGTATTGATAGGCCAGCGTGCTTTTTCCTGAGCCTAATCATCTGCCAGACTTTTGACATTTAACTCCACTAACACGTCATGACCTAATCCTTTCATCACCTAAAATTTAAAGAAACGCGCGTAACTTTTACGCAAAGAGTTTTTTTTTTTTTTTTTCTTTTTTCAATGCTGCATCTTGGATTGGATGATCCAAAATGAAAAGATATATATGTCATTAGTTCCTTAATTAACATCCCGCTATGCATGATTATCACACTACATATTGTTTGGAAAACAATAAAACTTTTAAATGAAATTTTTTGAGTAAAGATTTTAAATAATAAAAAAATGATGTTATATGGTAAGTGTAAAATTGATAGGTTAATTATATCAATAATTGTATAGAAATAATTGAAAGTATGATAGCTGCATAAAAATATACTAAGAAATAATTTAAAATAAAATAATTATGAAGAGAGAAAAATTTTATATTGAAAAGTTTCAAACATACTGAAAATTTACTGGGAAAAATTAGATATTGAAAAGTTTCAAACATACTTGAAATTTACGATAGAAGAAAATAAATATTTTTATAAAGCTTTGACTCAATTTGCAATGATAGCTGAAACATAATTTTTTAATGATATTGACAAACACACATTGTCTTTAAATTAAGTACAACCTTTGCTGCAAATTATTGAGAGATCATGGAATGTAAGACCATCTGCCACAGGCCTACAATATCATGGTGGCTAACTACTTATACCAATATTGAGCATCGCTAATTATCCCTTCTTTTAGTATTGTATTCTCTCTACTTAATAATATTAGTTCACAAGGAGAATTAATTTATAATAAACGTTAGCATGCTTGTTTAAATGTTGAATATGTATACAAATCAGAACCTCAACAAACCAGGGCTAATTATCTTTATAATAACACTTCCCCTCGTGTCTACATATATACGGGGGTAGCATGCTTGTTAAAATGTTGAATATGTATATAAATCAGAAACTCAACAAACCAGGGCTAATTATCTTTATAATAACACTTCCCCTCGTGTCCACATATATACGAGGGATTGGGTTGGAGCTGGGGTTGAGAGGGGAAAAAACACGTCCCCTTGTGTCACATCTTGGGCCTGTACAATACCATCGACGATTTAGTCTTGTGCAAAATAATTAGGGGTGGGAATCAGGGTGGGTCAACACGTGACTCGCCCCGCCCCGCCCCGACCCTATTTTATACCGGGGTGGGTCGGGGTTATGTACCCTGCGGGGCAGGTCAAGGGTATGAAATTTTCTTCAAAATGCGGGTTGGGGTGGACCTTCCAGATCTCGACCCGCTTATACCCGCTGACGCGCTGACTATTATAATATTTTTTCTAACCTATTCAGCTTAACCTACCCTGATTCCTCGAAAGCCTGAACTCCCTCGAATCTTGTCTCTCTCCTGCATGGTGCACCGTCTCCCACCGAGCAGACTATGCAGTTGCCAGCGGAGAAGATTGCATTG
The DNA here is from genome assembly GCA_035584095.1 of Annona squamosa. NCBI lineage: Eukaryota > Viridiplantae > Streptophyta > Magnoliopsida > Magnoliales > Annonaceae > Annona > Annona squamosa. The sequence goes on from JAXCLR010000050.1 coordinate 15,147,439, forward strand.
TCGCCGCTGATGCCCAACAAGCCTAGCCAGCGATGCCCCGTAACTGATTTCCATCTCCCGTCACCGTCTCCGGCGTCCAGCATCCTTGCCTTCATCTCCCTTTCCAGCAGAATGTCGTCCGTTCGCAGCTAACACCGTCGCATCCAGATCCGCCAATGCCCACTCCACATCAGCACATCCCGCTGTCCCTCCCTTCCTCTCCCTGTCCGGTAGAACGCCACCTTCTTCTCCCTATCCGGCAGAAGCCGTCACATCCAGAGCCACCGTCTAGATCTGCGAGTCCAGATCTGTCTGGCAAAATGTCATCGTGTCCAAAACCATGCATCCAGAGCTGCCGTCTAGATCCGTCACGCCTAGATCCGCAGCCTAGATCTGCCATCCAGCAATGGTATAAATCTAGAATTCTTGATATATTTTTCTGTGTTCTGATTTTTCCCCAAATTGCAAATGATATGATTTAATATTTACAAAATGCTTCTGCTTCTACTTATTTACGTAGATTTGATTTTGGAAGAGGATTTAGCAACCTCAAATGTTTGATATATATAAAACTCTCAATTACTTGCATTTAAATGTTTGATATCTTAATAGATTAGATTTTATCTAAATGTTAACTTGTTCTTATATAGGTGAATAAACATTCATGTTTTATTTAAGTATTTATGCTTTGCTTTGATTGATTATTAATAGATTGAAGCATATAGTAGCTAAATTTAATATAGATTTGTCTTTATACTTAATAGGTTCATAAATTCTTAAAAATTTCTTACTTGACCCATAGTTTTTACCCAACCCGTCGTCCCGAAACTTACCCAAATTTTGTCCCTAGACCTAGTAAAAAAAAGTAATGGTCAAACCAAATTTTTGAAAAGTAGGGTCACCCTGACCCGTCCCGACCCACCCCGATTTCCACCCCTACCTATAATATCTGTTGAAATGGGGCTGATTGAATTTATCCTAAAATAATTAGTCTGCTAGGATAAGAAGCCTATTCCCGCACACATATAGATAAAAAATTCTTTCTATTCAACGTGATAAAATGTTAAATTTTAACCCAAAAAATGTGTTAGTTCATATATTAAATTTTATCTTTTTTTGACTTCTTTTATATAATTTTTATAAAATTTTAAAATAAAAAATTTCACCCATCTCACACCCTCCGGCACATAAAAAATGATAAATTCTTATTTTGAAATTCTATAAATATATAGAAAATTCAGAAATGGTAAATTTAGATATGTATATATCTATATATTTAAACTATAATATTTAGGCCACATAAAAATGAAGAAATATATATAAACTTCAAATGCATAAGGTTGTTCTTAGCAAAGTAACAACTTATTGTATAGCACCATGCATGTAGGATAAATATAAGTAGGTTTTAGGTAGACTTTAATAACATACTAAAATTATGAGGGCGACTCGGGTCCGATTCTACCAAGTTCAAGTAAAACTTTAATTTTTTTTTTAAGATATAACTAGTTCATAATTTTTAAATGATGTAATGTATTATCAAAACTAATAAATCAAAACGGCATATTTTAAAATATATTATAACTTTAATTTATAAAACAATGTAAATAATAATTATTTGTCAAAGATGAAAAGCAAAATTTTATTTTTACTACATTAAATTTTAATAAACAAAATTAAAAGGAATTACTGATTTACAAGTTCTGTGTACTTAAAAAAAATTAGCATATGCAGAACATTTTTCAAAATATAAATAATATTACATATAATTTTGAATTCATCTTTAATGAAAATATTTAAAACAGTGAAGATAAAGAAAATTATTGCATTAGTTATTTAAGATCATTAAAATAAATAATTTAGAATAAATATTTTCAATGATTAATATACATATCAATTGAAATATATCTTAAGAGTATATATTAAACCTACAAAAGTATATATATTTAACTAAATGAAAGAATATATTAAACATATATAAAATAATATCTCGTTAGATTTGGTATTGAATTTGGATTTTTTTAGGATCGAGTTCACATAAACCCTAACCAAGCCTTATTTAATATTAGATTTAGGTTGAAATCAGGTTTTTTGGGTTAGGTTCAGGTAGGTTCTGCTTAACCCATCCGAAATGCACCATAATTAGAATGGGTAAATTCTATTTGAAAGTAACTAATGAAGTTATGAAACTTATTCTTGCATATAAAACAAAAAATCTAAAGACCACTTTAACAATGTTTATACCATACTAACTAAAGTTAAATATAAAATTTTAGGTTTTTCTTAAATATACTTACAACCTATAGCGCTAATTTTAAATATATTTACTACTTTTTCAAAACCTCATATATACCCACAATGTTTATAGTTAATATCACATTCCGTTAAAAAATAGTTAGTTAAATTTTTGTAAATGTCCAAAATACTTTTGTTATAAAATAATAATAAAATAGAAAAAAAATAAAATTGTGACTCTTTAAATTTAAAACTTATTTGCAATTAAGGCATTCGTGAGTTATGATATTCAAATTTTTAATTTTGTCTAAAATCCGATAAACATATCAGTACTTTTATATATTAATTAACGATGTTAACTTATGAATTCAGTGTTTTTAAAATTAACTACAAATGTAGTGCATATATCTAAGATTTAAAAAAGTAATGATACATTTGGATTTAGAGTCGAACTTAAACGAGTATATTCTGGAAAGCCATAAAACTTTCTACCAAACAGCTTAATTCTCCTTTAAATGGACCATGTGTCATATGTTTATTTTCACGAAAGGATCGAGCGTTCACCTCACGTCTCAACAGTTGAGAGAAGGAAACAGACAAAATTTAATTGGCTAAACAAACATGGGTTAAAATGTTCAATACTATTATATATTGTTCATTTGCGTCCTATTTTGCATTTTAAGTATTGAAACTTTTTTTTCATGTAAAATTAACTCTGCATATGCTATACTGAGCGAACAGTATCCATATACACAAGATCTAACAAGCATTTAGGTGGGCTTCCCCACCAATGACATTGACGATTCTGCTGAGTGTGCACCGAAGTCGGCCATCAAATGGTCACATCAATTCCTTGATCTTAAAACATGGAAGAAACACACATTAGAGAAATTGGACTTGATTCTCTAGATTTCTTTTATGAGTACCCACAGTTGATAAAAGAGGATAATCTCTCTTGATTAGCTTTATAAAGGCCAGAGAAGCAGATTCCAATTCTAGCTGTTTAATATTCAGTTCCTTCCCCCATAAGATAACCAAAGGAGCAATCATGGCCTCCATGTTTGGCGAGTCCACTTTCCCTTCAATCCTCCAGCATTTTGCAGCAAGGAACTGGCCATTTGCATCATGCAAGATTGCGCCCAACCCCATGCATGTGTCTCTTAGTAGGCGTTGACCATCCACGTTGATCTTGAACCATCCTTGTTGTGGTCTCTTCCATCTGGGAGATAACTTCCTTCTCCGAAAAACTTAAGCCACCCAACAGAAGAACTGAGTGGTGATGATTCTAGAATTCATTACACCATTCCAAGATATTATCCAGTTGCAACTAAAACCTATGCTATCTCTCTTGAATCCTTTGATGTCATATTCTTCAGCACATAAGCATGAATAGCTCTAGCCTGTTCTCCACCTTTGCTCGAGCAAGTTATTCATGATCATCTTATAGGCTGATCTCACTCTGTATATCTCATTCACCTCTCCACCCCAGAACCACCCATCTGTACTACCCACGGGAGGAATAGGGATCATTTTAACCATTTTTCACCCCCTCTCCAACCACGGCAAGCACCTTGTCCGTTTCCCATGATCTATTTTCCTGATTGATTAAACCTGCTAACCATGACATCCACTGGCATATCTTCCAGTAGTGGTCCTGCCTTAACTAGATCATCCTCCAGCCACTTGTCTTCAAAAACCAAATCTGCCTACCATCACCAATTCTCCACTTTCCTCCTTCTGCAACCACCCTTCTTGCTTTTAGGATGCATTTCCATGTCTATAAATCTCTCCCCCTCTCCTCATAGTTTCAGATTTTCCAATCACACAATATTTTGCTTGTAAAACTTCATAGCATAGCGAGTTTGGATTTGCCACTAAATGCCCAATTGTTTTGCAAGTTGAGCTCAATTAAAAGTCACAAGGTCCCTAAACCCCATACCCCCCTCCCCTTTGGGAAAACGCATCTTCCTCCCGGCAAACCAGCTCGTCTTCCTCTTTCTCCTTTATCTCACCCCACCAGAACCTACTTAACAGGCTCTTAATTTCTCTACAGAAAGATTTTGGAAGGAGTAACAGGCTCATTGAGTTGCACAGGATAGCTTGTGCAATGGCCTTTATCAGGATTTCTTTTCCCCTGCAGACAAAAGCCTTTCTTTCCATCTTTGGATTCCCTTAAACATAGCTTTTTTTATTTTCCCAGCCACGACGGGAGATCAAGATAGCTTTCAATATCCGGTATTCGAACTAAAAAAAAAGTGATGTTTTGTCGATATTTATTACCAGACCTCGAACATTCCCCATAAGTTTTTAAGATTTGCAACAGATTTTTGAGTTCTCTCTCATCCGCCCATAAATAACAGGATATCATCTGCAAAGAAACAGTGTGTCAGCACAGGTCCTTGGGGTGAGACTCGACCCAGGGTCTCAAAGAAACGTACTGAAACTTTTGAGTTCGTTACATTTTAAAAACGCAAATGATCATTTGAGCCATTTGAGACCAGGCCAAAAACATATTTTTCATTTTTTTTGAAATTTTTTTTATAACTATTCATGTAGGTGTATATACTTTATAACTTAAGTTTTATGATTTTTGGAAATATATTTTTATTTTATATTTTGAGTATGTGTTTATATAAGAGATCTAGGTCGAATCCAGACTAAAGCATTAGTTTCCGTTCAAATCAGGAAAAAGAACTTTATCAAAAAAAAAAAAAAAAAGAAGCTAACATTTAGGTGACAGATCACTTAAGACCAGTTTAAAAAATATTATTTTATTTTGATTTTGTTTTTATAAAATTATTCATTTAAATTATTTAATTTATAAACTAAATTTTACAATTTTTGGAGAGATATAAAAAATTTATTTTATTTTTAAATGTAGAAGATTTTAGTCATTTTAAACTTGTGAAAATGACTTAATCACTCTTGCATTTAAAAATAAAATAGATATACATGTTTCAAAATGGTAAAATCTGATTAAATTAATAGTTTTTACAGAAAAAAAAAAAGAAAAAATCCTTTTTGGCCTGGTGACAAATGACTTCATTTGCGATTGAAGCATAACTTAATCTCCTGACTCGTTAGGCACATAAAATTAATTATACCCACAAAATTACGTAGCCTAGAAAAATCAAATGCATGTCACATAAACATTTCGACCAATTAAGTGGAAGAAAAATCTTAATTAATTGTACAATACATAAACCAACTATGATGTAAAATAGCACAAATCAACTTGGTATAAAATACCTAAAAAAATCAACTGTTGTTTAAAAATGCCAAAAAACAATTGTGCCACAAAATTCCCAAAAAAATCAATGGCGCCATAAAAATACCAAGGAAATCAACTGTGCCATAAAAATCAAACTAGTATCATCCTGGAAGAGTTAACTAGTTGCCTCTAAATCAATATAAATTTATTGATGCCATAGCAGCAATCCAGCAAAGATTCCATTATATACCTTTTAAGTCTCTACGAAGTCACCGGAGCTTTATAAATACACAGTAGCCTCCTGCTATTATTTATTTAATGCCTAAATGATGCATGTTGGTGTTATTTTGAATTTTACGCATTTCTATGCATACGAGAGGGATTTCATGCTTGTTGATTCTTATGAGATGGATGAACGTACTTTGTTTTTTAATGCATAAATTTGATTTTATGTGTTTCGTTTTAAATTTTTTTAATAACTGTTTTGTACTAAATTAAATACACTAATACGGCCCTACTTGGGAAGAAATTGGTATATATAATAAATCTGAAATTATATTTCTAGTTGAGATCGGCCATTGATGGATTTTTGGTTAACGGAAGTATGATAATATTGGTGGGCGTTAATGCTTCCAAAAGCTACTCTATATAGAAGCAGAGTCATATATATATATAAGAGGAGTGATTCTATTGGTCTGGGCTAAGTAAATGGTTCACTTAAATAAACAAGTACATGAAAAAAAAAGTAAAAATATTTATTGTAAATAAGTTTTTCGAGGTGGGCTAAGTGAGTCATTTACTTAGCTCGGGCTAATAGAATCACTCCTCATATATATATATATATATATTTAAAACATAATTCATATAATATATTAAATACGTTGGTTTGGATTGTTCGGATTTCAGAACTTCTGACGATCATAGATGTTTATGGGATTTTACAGAATGGTCCCTATGTTTCTTTTGCATATAAGGATGGTTCACTGGAAATTTTGCGGAATGCCTCCTCCAGGAAAATTTGCATGTTAGCCAATGTCCAGTGAATCTGGGCAAGGTTTGGATCAAGCGAGGTCGAGAAGTGGGTCATTGCTTATAAATGGGCTAGTGCAGTCTAGGCCCGCGAGTGGCCAACGATGACATGGCAGTTTGTTTTTGACTCTTCAAGTCCATTGGATGAGTTTCATGATCGAATAATTAATTTCTATTTTTTTCATACTTCTGAGTTCATTTTTATGATCAAATAATCAATTGGATTTTGAATTCGATGCCTATTTTTCAAGTTTTTTTTATTAAATTCCTGTTTAAGTTAAATCGGTCATCATTCATTATCAAAAGTTACTGTTACTTGTGAATCATGTATGGACTCACCCTTATTTATCACATATAGACCAAGGCAGAAAAATCACCGAAGATTGAATTTTTGAAATTAACTTATGAATAAATTAAGTTGATCCATTAATCTATTTATTTGAGAAAGCATATAAACATTTAAATCAGATATTTTACTTGCGATACAAATATAACATGGAATGATGTGACTAGAAAATTTTAATATTTTCACCAATAATTTGTTAATTATTTAATCTTGTGTGATTAACTTTGGGAGATTATAATTAACCTAGGGCCAGGATTACGTTTCTAAGTCTACGCGTTACAGTGCATGGATATAAATTAATGGTTTAACTTAACTTGATTTGAAATCAATCCTTCCCTAATTCTATATGTAAACATTCAACTCAATCCTAACCTTGGTTTTTGAAATCTATCCGCAACCCTGAACTGATTCAATTTAGAGTAGTTCAGGATGAGTGCTTATTTATTGTATTCCTAGCTAATTGCTCATTTTCTTTCCTCGCGAACTATTTGCTAATTTAGACAACTCAGCAATAAATAAATCAAATGAATAGAAATTTTTACCTGTGGCAGCAAAACAATTATTGTGAGCCCACACCAATCTAGAAGCATGCTATGTTTATGGGAAAAAAACACCGTTGACAATGACAACCCTATAAGAAGATATGTCTCTCAATGCTACAAAAGCTCCTAAACCTTCAATGGAAGTGCATAACCAACAGAAGGTTCATCCGCCTTATTAAAGAGGTCCTCTGGGCTCTGATGCCACAAAAATGAATTAAAATGTTTAACTAGCTAAATTGTATTATCTTTATTATTATTATTATTAAGGTTAATTTTGAATATACTTACTGCTTTTTTTCTTAATTATAAATATATCCACTAAGTTTAAAAATTTTCACATACACCCACTAAGTATTTCAATAATTTCAAATATATTCAATATGATAGTTGAAAACATTTGAAGATTTGAAAATTCCAAAATAGCCTTGCTTAAACTAACATCTATTTTAATTTTTGTCATATTTAGGCCGTTAGAGTTCATTCTGCTAAGCTTTTCTCTCAAGTTAAATGAGTTTTCATCGTACCATTTAACTTTGTCATAACTGAATAACTACTATCATTATATAACAGTTGGTGTTTTGGACATTTTCTATAATGAATAACGGAGATTTTTAAATGTGCCCGACAAAGTAGATATGTATGTAATTTCACTAATACTTAGTGAGTATATATAAAAGTTTTCAAATTTAATTAGTATACTTGTAATTAAGGAAAAATATGGTGGATATATTTAAAATTAACCCCTATAATAATAATTATTATTCTTATTATTCCTTTATTGGTTCCGAGTGTGTATGTAAACAACCTAAACTGCTGGTGCATGGAACAACCAAAACATCGATAGCTGGCACTCTTGACAATTTATTCCATATAGGTTCTAGAGATTTTCCGTCTTTTCTCCACGTTATATAATCCAAAGAAAAATTAAGCCAGGCACAAGCTAGGAAAACGAAGAAGAGGAAGGGATGGGAAGCAAATCAAGCAATCGAACGGTTGGGATTGGCATGGACTACTCGCCAAGCAGTAAATTGGCACTCAAGTGGACCGTAGAAAATCTGATGCACGGTGGAGGTCGTCTCATCTTGATACACGTCCTGTCTACCAAATCCGACTCTCCACAAAAGCAGCTGTGGGAAGATTCAGGATCACGTTATTTCCATATCCGACTCTCGACATTATTCCTTCTTCTTACTATCGATTTGATTGGGCTTTTTTTTTCATTTTCTTATTCTTCTTCTTTTTTTTTTCTTTTTTTTTTGTTTTTCACCCTTTTCAGCTTTAATTCCCCTTATTGAATTTAGGGAACCCCATCTGATGAAGCAATATGGTCTGACTCCTGATCCCGAGATTCTGGATAGTCTGGATGAGGTTGTCAGGGAAAACAAGGTACGTACTAGGTTTATCATTGTTATTTCAGCTGTCCATCTGATGGACAACTGAATTATTTTTTCTATGAAAATGGACTACTGATTTTTGAACAACAGTTGGAGTCTCGGAAATCTGCATATGCTCTGGGTCTATCACACAGTTCACTGCCCAACCCGTGTTGGAATCTGCTGTTCAGTAATTCGATTTTTTTTTATTTTTTTTTTTTCGGTTGTTGTAATTATGTTGTCTGGATGCAATACGCAGCAGCAGGTGGAGGTGGTTGCCAAAGTCTACTGGGGAGACCCAAGAGAGAAGCTCTGCGATGCTGTTGAGGATCTGAAGCTGGACTCCCTTGTGGTTGGAAGCAGGGGTCTTTCCATGATCAAAAGGTGCTCTCCAGCTCTCTCTCCTATGAAATCTGGATTCAGGCTGCCTTGCTTTTCTGATGATTATATTTACATACATCTCAACACATATTATATTGAAATTTTGAGACATTCTTACAAATACGGAGATACATAA
>JAXCLR010000050.1:15156767-15174161 GCA_035584095.1 Annona squamosa
ATTCGAACCCCTGACCACAGCTCCGCAAATGCCCTATTACCGCTATGGCCACCAACTGAGCACGACTCAGTTGGTCAGGCTGCCTTGCTTTTAATCGATACATTGTAAGAAAATTAGCAATCAAAGATATTCTTTTGGTAATTAGCAATCAAAAGTCGTTTTCAACCCATACACATATTCGAAAATTATAAGATTTAATATATATATATATATATAAGCTAAATACATTCAGAAATGGAAAACTTTAAAATATACACCTTTTAATCCAAGCTAACATAAACTTAATCTAACAAGATCATAACATTTTTTGCATAGCATCTAAATTTCCAAGCACATATATATGGCAAGATTGCCATGTTCACCCTATTGCAAAAAAATAATTTCTTGCCAAAAGTTAAAATGTTATGGTCACAAAGTTTCTTTTTACCAAGAAAAAATATAGTTACAATTACATGAGTTTGTTATTATAAGTTCATTAAAAGAACTCATTAATAAAGATAAAAAGTGAGGAAGTACATTGGTAGAAGTAATTTTATTCTAATGAATGTCCTAACTTTTTGCAATTACATATGAAAAAGTGCTAAAAATTATATTCTTTATTACAAGGAAAAATTCGTACTTCTATCAATTGTGACTCATTTGGTCCCTGACCATCATTGCTAAAAGTAGACGTCTTTGAAGGTACATGAAGCATTTGCAATTACTTAGTAATAAAATTTAAGATTTTTGCAATAAAAGTTATGTAGACCTTAAAAAAATCAAATGTTTTAGAATAATATTAGCACTCCAAAGTTGAGGTTGATTTTAACCCAACTCGCTATGCTGCAGGGTTTTGCTTGGAAGTGTGAGCAAATATGTGGTGACAAATGCTACATGTCCTGTGACAGTTGTCAAGGGGCTGGCTATGTCAAAGGCCTAGCTAACCTCATCCCTCTTCCGTGCTATTGGTCTAGATTCTGGACAATACACTTATGCTTACTTTATTTTTCATGCTTGAGGATGAATGAGTGAATGTGTGTCTAGAATTGCCACAAGGACAACGTGCATATTTAATGGTTTCTTATTGAACGAATGAAGGTTACAGATAAAGAGAGATCTGCCATGCCTAGGTTACTCTGGCTATTCCTGACTCCAACTATTACGAATTACCACAAATGAACTCTCTCTCTCTCTCTCTCTCTCTCTCTCTCTCTCTCTCTCTCTCTCCCTCTCTCTCTTTCCGGCTTTATCATCACAAATTTATAAGGTAATCAGGCTTTAATGATCTTCGTATGTGTCATTAAAAAATTGAGGATGCAACCATGGAATGGAACTACAATGGTTGTTCAATTGCAATTATTCTCTTATGGTCTTGGGCTTATTGTAGGTGGGCTTCATCCTTGCTAAGGGCCTTATCATTAATATCCCTTACAAGAGGGAAAGGAGGGAAAGAATGGGATTGATTCATATACTTGTTCTTTACCTTTGGTCGAAGTAGTGCTAGAATAGCATAGAGAGTAGAGGATAGTTCTTAAAATTAAGATTAGGGCTTGCAATTCTTGTAAGAAGGGACCATCTACCTTGAGATTAATTGTAATTCCTTGTTTATTTGCAACAAAAGCTCTTGGTCTAAGTTCAAATCATAACATATTACCCGCAAACATCGTTTTGGAATAGTTTGTCTTAGATAGGCTAAGCCCTCGTGCCTAACCCTCTGTCACCACTTTGATGGCCAAGTGATTAACATGAGTTAAGAATGTGCAAAGTGGGAAGTCTAAAGTAACGTTTAGTATTGTGTAAAATTGTGGAATTATGGAATTGTGGAAAAGTGTAGAGAATGGAAAAGAGAATATTTTAAAAAATGTGTAATTGATACGAAATAATAGGAGTATAATGGAAATAAATAGGTTTGTTGAAGATAGTTAGAAAAGAAAAAGATTACAACGTAAGGGTAAAATGGGAAAATAGTGTGATTGATAGAGCATAGCATCGGGAAACGCAATCCCAACCTCGCCCACCGTTTCCCACTCCACTCTATTACCAAACGACACCAGAGTTTCAGAGTTGAGTGGAAGCAATTGCATCATTATCCCTCACCTGGAGTTTCCTTCGTCCATTTTCTGATCATCCAAGACATGATCAAATATAATTTGATCCCTTCCCAAGCTAATACTATCTACTGTTATTGCTAACTCAGCGAGACAGACTGCATTTTTATTTAGAATTAAGGGCCTATCTGGCCGTTGATAAACAAGAAAATCTCCCTTACTTCAGGTCTACCTTATCTACCACTAGGCCACACAGGCCCTAAGAAATTCTTAATTTTGCAAAAATACGCTCATTCAGAAATTTTATTTGCAAAAAACACATTCTCTTTGTCTATGACCAAAGTTTTGGTGGCCAGTCGGTAAACTTTTATCAACTTCAGTTGAAGTTTATAATCACCACCGTAAGTGGACATGTTTTTCGAACAAATTAGCAAGTGGAGTACGTAAATTGCGAAATTTATATTTCTGAAAGGAAAATTATAAGAGTTTTAAAAAGAGGAGATAAATGCAAATATGCCTTCTCACATTGAGATATTATTTGAGTTATGACATAAGTACTACATTGTCGTAGGTACCACATTTGATTTCGAATAATTAAAAAAAAAGGACCCAGGACACAGCTAAAATATAATGGATGATAGACCGCTAAAATCCATTAAAGAAATTTTTTTAAAAAAATAATAGACGGTAGCACTGGGGTCCCACACTATGCCCAAAAAAAAAAAGCCAAAACCTTTAAAAAAATTTCACAAAAAAAAAAAAAAAAATCCAAAAGGAAAATGTGGATGAGCCACTAGCACACGCCGTTGGTTTTCCTCTGCATAACGAACTTCTTCCAAACAGTGGTTATCTCCCGCTGAGTCTCCAACGCCGTCTTCTTAATGATTCCGTTGCTCCCGTTCTTCTCCTGGGAGGTGCTGATGGAGAGCTTGGCTGTGACCTTGGACGGCAGCGCGTCCAGCTCGTGCAGCACCTTCTCGATGTCCATCGCCAGCCGCTCCGCCAGCGTCCGGCTGAAGTCCTCCCGGATTACAACGCGCAGGACGGTGATGTGCTGGGCGTCCGGCGGCATGGTGTAGGCCGGCACAATCCACCCAAAGCGCCGGAGATAGTCCGACACCTCGAACTCGTTGTGGAGGCTGTTGTCCTTGAGGGAGAAGGCCACCAACGGCACCCCATTGTCCTTGGACACGATGTTGAACCGCCCCGTCTTCTCCAACCCTTCCTTCAGCACCATTGCATTCTCTCTGCAATTCTCCATCACGTTTTGGTACCCCTGCACGACAATTCATTCAAATCATATTAATGTTTGATTTGATTAAAACCCATTTAATTAAAAACGGATTTAATTAATTCTACTTCTAGTTCTGTTTCGGCTCACCTCAAAACCCAAGCGAATCAGCTGGTAGTACTGAGCAATTACTTGACTGGAACCTGCATTTATTTTTAGGTGGACATCAAAAGATGTTAGTTACTGCCAGAGGATGTTGTCAAAAATGAGTTGAAAAATATATAATCTTTTTAATCCAAAATATGTATACTGTACCTTTGGAGAAATTGAGGGTGAATGTTGGCTGATCAGCCCCAAGGTAGTTGATGTGGAAGATGAGTTCCTCAGGCAAATCTTCCTTGCTCCTCCAGACGACCCACCCAATTCCAGCATACACAAGCCCGTACTTGTGCCCACTCACGTTGATGCTCTTTACCAAGGGCAGACGGAAATCCCACTCCAGCTCTGGATACAAGAAAGGAGCAATGAAGCCGCCGCTCGCAGCATCCACATGAATTGGAGTATCCCATCTGCAATATAATCCATCCCACAACTTAGCGATGAATGTATGCATTTGTAGTCATCCTCTATAAACTGATGATTAGTTAGAATTAATTACCCTGTTTCCTTGTTCTTCTCTGTCAAGAGATCATTCAAGAGCTTCACGTCTTCAAATTCACCATTGAGAGTGGAGCCCAGGATGGCGGCCACGCAGATGGTGTTCTCATCCACCATCTCAACAGCTTTGGCAGGGTCCATGACATAGTAACCTTCCCTCAACTTCACTTCCTTCAATTCAACCTCGAAGTAGCGGGCGAATTTCTCCCAGCATACCTGATCCAATGCAAATGTTCATCATTAGACACATTGCTGAAATTTTTATCCGCAGAACTAATTAGTGGGTGTTTCTTAATTTGTACCTGAACATTGGCACCAGTGACAATGTTGGGCTTGTCCCAGGGCTTCCCTTCAGCCCTTCTCTTGTTCTGCCATCTCCTCTTGAATGCCAGGCCAGCCAGCATGATCGCCTCGGATGAGCCAACGGTGCCCACTCCGATGGCTGTCTCGGAATCTCCCAGCGGTGCATTGAAGAGATGTGCAATCATGTTAACACACCGATTCTGTACACAGTCACGGACACAAGCAGAAGTTCATTAAGTGAATTCAGATGGACATACTATTACCCAAATGCCAAACTCTAGATTGGATGATTGATTCTTTTTACTAATTTTAACTAGCTTCCAAATTATTTAAGATTGAGTTGCTTTCAAAGCTAACATTACCAAAATAAACTGTATCATTTTACCATCAAACCTGGAGTCTTCTATTAAAAGAAGAATTTGGGAGTGGCCCACCAACCCACCTTGCTTTCCAGCGAAGCAATTGCGTGTGGGGTCACAAGAAGAAGTGGGCAAATGAATGCACTGAAATATTACTGACCATTCTTTATAATAAAACGCGGACAAAGTCGTGATCTTCTCCTCCTCCATTTTTTTTAAATCGTATAAAACAAAGAAGGTATAGTCATCACCCATCACTCTCCTCCTTTCCAAACCCATGATTGTTGCTAACTGGCCGGGAAATCCGTGGTTTCTTTTTCTTGCTCCCCTAATTCAGGTGGTATGGTTTGTTCCATCATCGGATCCATAAGAAGAGAAAAGACCCTTGCCAACGTTCATTTCTAATCCACTCTCACATTTCTATATCCATGCAATCATGGTACAGAAAACAGCCCTAATTCAATGCATAAATGATGACGATGACGATGATGATAATAAAATAACTTTCTTTCTAATTAATTTTGCAACGCACCGGAGACTTAATGATTTTTAAGTACCGTAACTACTGTAAGTTAGTCACTTCAGATGACATGAACTTTCAAACTACATCATGGCCGAAATTAATTCAGCGCCATCCAAGGCCGTTACTTTTGCCTGGTTCCGTATCCGGGGCAGAGGCGGATGCTCTGTAAACGATCCGCGCGCGCTCTCTCTCACGGATTTCTTCCGTGACATTGGGCGATATTATTTATAAAAATTAGTACCACAAAGAAGAAGAAGAAGAAGAAGAAGAACAACAACAACAACAACAAGTCTTACCTGGAGTTCAGTCGTGACAGGGTACTCGTCCATGTCCACGTAGTTCTTGTTAATGGCAGCCATCATCAGCTTGTCACACTCAGGCTCCATCCATGTGGTCACGAATGAGGCCAGATTCAGCCTCGGGTTGCCGTCCAACATCAGTTCGTCGTTGATGATCTGAAATGCGGCCTCCTTTGGGATTGAAGTCTCCGGCATCTTATACCTATAAATTTCAACCAAAAAAAAAAAAAAATTGCAATCAATACAAGTAGATTAAAGATATGGCAATCCAAACGGTTCATTCATCGAAGATAATCGTTAGTTAAAAACCCAGTAAATTTTGAGATAGCCCAATAACGGTATCCACTCAAACGTAGGACGAAAGATCAGATTTTGCAGCTGGGATTCGGTATGAAACTCTTAAATCCGGGCGGTGTCCTTTTTCTCTGGTTAATCCGTGATATCCATCCAGCCTCAAGGCCAAAGAAGTGAAGAACGGATCGGATCACCAGATTAACAAACAAAACCAGTGCAAACTGGAAAGCAGGGGAACAGGGCACGCGTTAGCCAAGGTGAGGGCGAAAAACTCACCTGGGGAGAGATGCACGAACATAGCGAGATGCGAATGTGGAGTGCACAGAGACGTCGGTCTCTGAGGCTGTCTTCGACAGAACCATTTTGATGGAATTAAGGGGTTGTATGGGGAGGATTGAGAGACGAGAAAGGTGTGCAAATGAATGAGTAGGTTGCACTGCAAGGCTGCAGAAGGCCTCCTGGTTTATATAGATGGCTGTAAGGCGTTCTAAATGAGGATGGAACCGCCCGGGAAAGTCTTCGGTATTCCCTTCTGCAGAAGACTACTAAAAATTTAAATGCGAGACTGAGAGAGGGCAGCTGGACAGATGCGACTAGTCAAGCTACAATCGTTGTAGGCCAAAGCCAAAGCGCGAACAACCGCAGGTTTCTCCCTGTGAATTGTGACATGGGGAGGGGTTTAGTCCGAAAACATTTCAGCTACCCACAGTAAAGTTCAATTTCATTGTATAAAATATTTTCAATGTAACTTTTTTATTAAAAAATAAACATTAGGGGAGTCGTATTTTCTTTAAAAAAAATGCGCTAGCTGTTTAGTGAAAAGGAAACGAAAATTTTTTATGCTCATAAATTCTGCCAAATTATATTATTTTGCAATAAGTGGGTCTTACCTACCTTTTAATATGACAGCATGTTGTGTTTGAAAAATGATAAAATTTTTAATTAAAAGTTTTTAATATAAAAATTTTTGAAATTAAAGAAAATAATATGATATGGTAAGAATAAAGATGACAAGTGAAACAATAAAGTTAAAATAGATAATTTTGTTATATAAGTAATTATATAGAAATGTTTAAAAGTAGGTTAGTTGTATATGAAAATGTGAAAAAAATTAAAAATAAGATAATTAAAGAAAGTAAAAATTTTTATATTAAAAAGTTTTAGTTGAAAAGTTTTAAAAGTTACTAAACATGCTCACATTTTATGTAATTATCCTACTTTTTTTGGTATTATATTACTATTTTAATCATTTTTACATTTTTTATTCCACTATTTTATTTATTTTTATTTTATTTTTTTACTCTTAATCATTATTCTACCATATCCCGTCAATTCATTCTTTTCATTCTTACTTTTACATTTTCTCAAATGGAAATCTACCATTAAATAAAAAAGACCTAAATCTGGAATTTTAGTGCACTGCTCACTTCAATGTTCATTGGTTTTTGACGAAAAACAAATAAATCATGTTTGAAACATTATTTTAGATAGCCCCAAATTTCATCAACGGCTTTCAAAATTTGACATCAAGGTAAGGGGAAAAATGGGATGTCAATACCTACTAACCATTGAGACTTTCTGGAATTTAACTAAACTTCTTCTTCTTCTTTAGGCCTTTGATTTTAAGGGCGTGAAATAATTCAAAACCAAATCCAAGAATGTGTTTCTGGAAGCAGGTTCGATAGTGTAATATTCTAAAAGTTTGTGTATTTTAAAATATTAAAATTTATTGCGCCGAAAGAGAGTGTTTAATGGACCCTTCCACCTGTTATGGGTCATTTTCGAAATTAAAATTGAGGTTAACAAATGTAAAAAAAAAAAAAAAAAGTAAGTAAAATGAAATAAAATAACAGAAACAGATGATTATTGGAAATAAGGAAAAAGAATGATCAAATGGAAATAATTTAACTAATATTAAAGATAATAAATAAATCAAAATTAAAAAGTTATTGTTAAATTCGTTTGTTATTCCAGTTATCTACACCGTTAAGCTTGTAGAAATTCTATTATACACATGTTTCTTCTTAGCGGACCTGTCAAGGGATTCCCTTCTGTTATTATCTTTTTATTTTTCTCTAGACCCCAGCTTGGCACATTGACTATGGAACACCAGGCGAACGACAGTACTAAACTCCATTCCTTTCTTTCAGACCCAGCAAAAATGCGAAACGCACCGAAAAGAGGAATGCACATACTCGCCGCGTTCTTCTTCTGCACACCGGTTTCAGATCCTCACTAATCCATTCGCGCGTGTACATGGAAGCCCGAGCATAAGCTTAATTACCCAAATGACGACATCCCAAATCAATAGAAAAATGAAATAATGAAATCTCTCGCAA
The DNA here is from genome assembly GCA_035584095.1 of Annona squamosa. NCBI lineage: Eukaryota > Viridiplantae > Streptophyta > Magnoliopsida > Magnoliales > Annonaceae > Annona > Annona squamosa. The sequence goes on from JAXCLR010000050.1 coordinate 15,164,800, forward strand.
ATAATATTTCAGCTAATATCCATCTTATATATCTTTTTACGAGGCTTAATAAAAATGGACGGTTGTGATTGTTTCAATAAAATGGACCAACCCATTGCGATTCCGCTGTTAGATATAGTCAAAAGCCAAACCCATTGGCAGATAAAGTCAATGCGTTCGCAGCAGCCGACAGAACTCGAAACGCCTCTGAAGGCGTCGAAATACCGAGTCCATTTCTCCAGCACGAATTGGGATGTACAACATAGATGAAACCACATATGTCAGCACTGAAAACGTGCAAGAACTTTTTTCTTTTTTTCTTTTTAATTTAAAAAAATAATCTAAGGTGCAAAAGTTGGTCCCACTAGAAGGGAGGGGCTCAGATCTTTCTTTAAGATCTCACGGCAGCGCATATTATGTACGTGTGGTTTCGTGGCTCGTACACACGAGGTCAGTGCATCATCGTGCTTTGTTTCCGTTCGCCGGATTATTGGAGAGAGGGAATTGTTTATCACCAATTATATTTGCTGGATTAGTGGAGAGGGAAATAATTGTATATAAATCCAATCCGGTAGTTGGATTTGGATGAAATTTTTAAAAGCCTAAAAAAAACCTTGATTTTTTTAATTCATTGTTGGACTTGTTTGACTCGGTGTTTTAGTTCATCTTCCATACGAAGAAAATTGAAAAGGAGATGAGAAGTGCTTGAAAATAAGTAAATAAAAGTGAATAAAAGTTTAAAAATTTTAATTATCTAAGTAATTTTTTATTTTTCGTATTTTAATTATTTTATTATATTTTTTCCTGCAATTTTCTTATTTATTTGTCAACATACAAGTCAAAAAGTCCCACGCCAATTGTGGAGACTGAGTAGCTTATCTTCCATTTTTTGGAGCAAAATTTTAATATATCTCCATATCTTCTATGTAAGAAGCACGGTAAGGTTAACTCCTCTAAACTTAAAATATTGAAAATATATAATTAATTGAATTATAAATATAAGAATAAAATTTCTTTTATTTATTTTTGTTTTTCTTTGTTATATTATATTACTCTCTCACATTTAAAAATTTATATTCATTGTATTTAACATCATTTGTTTATTTAAGACCTCGTTTTTATATTGATCAAATGTGTTTACAAATTACATTTGTTGAAATATATATATATATATATATATATATACACTCATGTGTGAATTATAAAAAACACTTTGATCTATTTACACATGTATTAGAATATAATAATATTTATAAAATTATATATCTAAATAGAAATGATATTTTAGATTATTTAGATATTAAAAATATAATTTTAAAATTGATATTTAGTATTAAACTATTTTATTACATTAATTTTTAATAGGGCACATCCATAGTAATATTGGATAGATAAAAGAGTTTTCAAAATATTATAAATTATGCTAAATATAATCGAATGAGTAAATTTTTTTATTAACTATTAAGATATTAAAAATGGAAAGAATTACATAGAAAAAGGATTTTATTGAAGCGGGACCACATGATAATTAATATTAAATCTTAATTTTATTTCATGATAAAAATCACAAAAATGTTATTAAATATCAAAAGTTTTACTTTTTAATATATTCCTAAATTTAAATAAATTTATTGACATCTATCAAAATTTGCTAATTCTTAAAATAAATAATTCTTAAAGTTATTTTAAAAGAAATTTTAAAATATAAAAATGAAATTTGTTGTATTTTAGCATATTTCGTTACATTTTCTTTTATAATAAAAAATATCAATAAGAATTTCCAAGATCTAATTCTTTGCAAGATACCAAATTAACATTTTTTTATCTTACCAACTTAACATTTTTGATGTAAGAATATTTTGAAAAATAAAATTTTATGTTTTAAAGATATTTTCTGTTTTCTTTGAAAACATTTGGCAGTATTATTTATCATAATAGATATCATCGTTTATCGTGAAATTTTTCATATTTTGAAAATTTTCCAAATTTATTTACTAGATATTTTCTGTTATATGTCAAATTGCATTTTCTTGCATTTTAGACTTACAAGTCCCCTAGTTGCAATTTGCAAGTGGGATGCGGAAAGTTTTTTATTTATTTACATATTAACCTTATAAATTCGCATGTTTTAAAAAATAGAACTTGCTGTTGGCAAAGGTTAACAAATGGTTAATGATAATATTTAAAATTCAATAAAAATTTTGAATATCTAAATACAAAAGCGTAAACTAAAAACTTAGAATGAAAATACCATATACTTGGAGAGATCCCAAAAAAGCAAACACTATGCTAAGTCGGGATCAACACGGCGGTTGATGAACAGAGTCAGCCGACTCCGGGTCTCCCGGGAAATCGATAGATTTTTCGTGCATCTGCCATACATAAACTGATCCAAACCGCAGATTGCATAGTCCCACCATCTTAGACCACAGTATTAAAATTGTGACCTCCCTGCTCCTGCTTCACACCTGCTCCTGTATGGTATGACCTTTCTAATTATCTTTATCCGGATGCCTTTATAGGTATCATGTTGCTACTTGGTAGCTGCTGTATTATAATAATTTGTATGTAAATGATGCATATGCATTATGCATTCACGTGATTGTTTTAAATTATATTTTGTTGTTACGTGTCTATTAAAATTATATTTTGTAGTTTGGAAGTTGAAATTTAGTGCTTCCTATGATTATATATTATATTGATTGAAATTTAGTGGACAAGTTGCTACTTTAAAATTATATTAATTGTATAGTAATGATATTTAAAATTTAGTGAATTACTAGTTGAGTAACTGGTTAAATTTTAAATTATATATGTTGAACATTTTCAATTAATTTTTTCCTACATGATTTGTTATGATAATTAGAGTCTAAAATATAGATTTAAGAGTTATGAATATATTCTTCAAAAAAAAGAGTTATGAATATATAATCTTACCAACATATAATTAATTTAAAAATAATTGCATATTTATGATATCATAAATATATCATGTTGACGTCATCAGTTCAAATCGTCAAATCATTTATTTAACCGGTCACCGATTTGAACCAAACCAGTTCTTTTACCGTTTCAATCACCAGTTTGGTTCTGACAACATTATTATAGCAGCGTTATTTTAGGTCGAATGTAGTTTTTAATAAAATTCAAAAAATATAAAAAATATTTGATTATTGGTGTGTATCTTCCATTTTAGATTAAAAAAAAAGGGGAGATTTGGCAGGGCAAAATTTATGTTTGAGAATAATGTAACCATACACCCTTAGTGAAATGTACATGTTTTATATTCATCCTAGATAGAAAGAGGTATGATAATCATATTTATATATATATATATATCATTTTTAGATTGGAAAAATTTCTTCTGTTCATATTAGTCTATACTACGGGTTTTTTTTTATATTAAATCATCTGTCTACTACATTACCAAATCCAAGCACATCTTCTTTGAATTAGAGATTAATGCAAGTTTTATCTTTTCAGTACATATAAAATTACATTTAAATTTTAAAAATATTTCATAATAAATATTCATTCATTAGGATTTTTACAAAAATGTAAATATTGGATCTCAATTAATACGTGGGGTCCAAAAAGTAAGGAGACACTTTTCGAGGTTCGAATTTTATTGTAAATGCTGTTAATTTTGTACTTCACACGTCTTATATATGGATCAGTTCTATATTATCAAAAAAAATATTAGGCTAGGATATTAAAATTTCTATGTGGTGGGGCAAAATAAACCACGAGAGATTAAGTGCCAAGATAGAAATTGGGGTAAAACGGGTGTTGATTTTGTCAAGAAAGTGATTGGATTTTGACGTGTTGGGACAAAAGATGGTTTAACGGTGAAAACGACTACTGACCGCCGCGCTAGACTTTCATTATTTTTGCGACATCGACGCCTTGGCGTGGTCGTATCTTAACCGTCCACGGGGTTACTTTTAGACCATGGATTTGGTCGTATATTTGACGAATTTCTCGACTCCTTGGCTTCAATGGCACCAAAATTGGAGATGGAGACTTCTATCTTCGGATGGCAAAGAAATTTTGATAAAAGTAATGGCATTGGCAGTTCCCGCATATACAATGAACATTTTTCTCCCCCCACAACTTTTTGCAGTGAAATTTGTAGCATGCTTAGCAGATTTTTGCGAGGTGAAAAGGATGGTAAATACAAGATCAGTTGGATGACGTGGAGAGACATGCGTGAGATGAGAGCTGCAGAGGATATGGAATTCAGAGATATCATCAATTTCAATTATGCCCTGCTGGCAAAGCAAGTATGGTATCTAGCAACCAATTCGTTATGCTAGTCCACACTACAAGCCAAATACTTCAAGCATGAAAATCTGTGGTCTTATAAATGCTGGGAAATTGATTTTTTCACATGAAATAGTATTCTCAAGGTTAGAGATGTAATTAATCACGGATGTAGATGGCATATTGATAATGGTTGACAAGTGCATTTCTTTGGCGATAGATGGCTCCCTACCCATATTGGCAAAGCAGGCCCTCTTTCCGCGCATATTTTCTAATGATGTAAAGGTCAGTTTTTTCATTGATGAGCAGACTGGCCATTGGAAGGAGGACTTACTGCTGCAAGTAGTTGGTCCATCAAGCCAAAATGTGATCATGTCCTTCCCTCCACCAAACCCAAGCGAGGACGACAGGTGGTTCTGAGAGCATGAACCAGATGGTCAATACACGGTTAAATCAGCATACAAGACCTTGTTGAAAACTGATTGTTGCATGTTATAAGCCAAAGACATGTATCTAGCTCCCAATCAGGCAATCTACAAAATTCATCTAGAAAACAAAATTTCCAAGCAAGATTCTTGTTTTTGGTTGGGGACTATTCAAAAATGTGCTTCCAACATTCCCCAACTTGTGTAGGGGCAGAGTTATAGTGGATCCCACTTGTCTTTTTTGTAGGAAAGAGGTGGAGGATATTCATCATCTGTTTGTTTGATGTGAGATCATTCAGCCAGAGTGCAGTAAAATCATAAGGAGTTGCCTCCCTATGGGGAGATTAACGTCGTCCAATATATCTTCAGACAGTTCATCTTACTCCAACAAGGGGATGGCTTTGCTTTCTTTCTCTTGTTTTGTTGGTGTGTTTGGCATCTAAGAAATTAGTTGAGACAAGATGAAACCCAACCTACGTTGAAAGATGTAAACGAATGATGTGCACAATATTTGGACTAATACAGGAAGGTATTCGACCTTGTCGGGCCTTGTCTCCTTGACCAACCACTTGTTGCAAGATGGTAAAACCACCAAAAGGACAATTAAAATCAATGAAGATGGCAAAGGTAACATCTGTAAAAATTGTAAGGGATTTGCAGCGGTGATCAAAGATTCCAGAGAATACTTTATTGCAGACAGAGAATCGAACCGGGCAGGTTTTTTAGACCCATTGGTTATGGAAGTCACTATCATGTGGCTTGGTTTCAAGCGGCTTAGGAAATTAAGCTCTAATAAATCGAAACACAATCAAATGCTTTGATTCTCATTGATTTTTTAGCTAATGAGCGGCCCATACTATCTTTAGCGAGGACAATGATAGACAGAATCAAATCGGTTATGTCAAAAGATTAGTAGCCTTCCATCATGTTATGCACTTAGGCAACTCTGTAGCTCATCTTCTTGCCAACTTTATATCTTGTAATATTTCATTAAATCAAGCGTGGTGGGCTAATCCTCCATAATTTCTTCAAAAAAAATTCTGCCTAGATAACTTTTTGTTTGAAAGGGATCGACAGCTTTATCCCTCTTTCCTCTAAGTCTCTCTATTTTAAAAAGGTCGGTGGGTCCAATTAACCCCCGGTCTCACGATATATCGTGAATCATCAGGCCTAGTAGTTAAAAAGAAAAGACAGAGAGAGAGGAGCCAAAACAGACAATTAGGTGGACCCCAGAAAAGAAAGTGTTATCCCCACTTCAAATAAATTATTTTGTGATGTTAAATGATTCCTCATTGTCTAATCTAAACCATCATATCTAACTTGCAGCGAGGCAAATTACAAGATTTTTTTTTTTTTTGCAAGAAACCCATGTTATATAGATGCAAATTTTCAAACTAAAAAGAGCAAGACAGATGCAAATTATCCATTGATGACCGGCAAAAGGCACCCAATTATCGTCGCTAGTTTCGCCGGGTTTGTGGCTTATTTTATTTGCACAGTGGAAGGAGCGTTCCCAACGACGGTCGAACTTCGAAGCACCAATTGGATGGAAGCCTCCAACCAAAGCTTATTTTGCTGCTCAGCACGTCCATCTTCAGATTATGGTTTTAAATATCATAATCTATGGATGCTTTAGGTGTCTAAGTTAATCTTTTATATAGCGAGAATATTTTCCATGAAACTTTTCTTTTATGTAATTTTCTTTATTTTTAATATCTTCGTGGTTTATAAAAAATTCACGTTATCTATTATATTTAATATTATTTATATTATCATAAAAATTCTTTTATTTAATTAATATCACTGTCGACAAGCTCTATCTATAAATATATAAAATCAACATAATAAAATAATTTAATACTAAATATTATTTTTTAAATGTAATTTTTAACTTTTTAACTATTTAAAATATCACTACTATATGAATAAATAATTTTATAAAATATTATTATATTTTTATAATAAAATATTATTATATTTTAATATATACACAAATGTGTCTAAACATTTTTTTCTAATTGACATATAAATATATTTATTTTGAGCAAATGTGGCCATGTACATATTTGATTTGAAAGAAACTTTGCCCTTTAAATGAATAAATAATGTTAAAATAATAAATTAATTAATTTTTGTATCAATTATCAAGATTTAAAATACTGAAAGGGTTACACAAAATCACTTCTGTATACATAGGAGTGGGCCGGTTATATAAAATTCTTAAAATATTTATTCTTAGAAGGAGTTAAATTTAGGAACTATTTGCTAATTCATTGCTCTAAGTAACTTTTGATTTTATTTTATTTTTTTTTGGTGGCTGACCTTTTCTTTTCGGCTGGGGAATGGTCAGAAGTGGGTCGTATGTTATAGTTGGAAAACCTCGGGAATGGCCAGAAGTGGGTTGCGTGGTGTGGTCCGAAAGGTACAGCGGTCGCACCAGGCACGCGATTTTGCAAAAACAATCCGGTCAACGACGCCAATTGCGGACGACTACTGTCTCTGCCTAGGCTTGCTTCCGGAATCCGGAGGAAGCTGCACTGCACTGCACGTCTGGGTTGTCTTTGATTGCCGTCGCCCGAAAAGCCGAGACACGCGGGACGCGGCGGAAAAGCCTTGATCTGACTCTGACTTGACAGAGAGCACCGTGTTTTATTTGACCCACGAAAGACTTTTAAGACGTGCTTAATAATGAATAAAATTTTTGATAAAAAATTTTTAAAATTAAAAGTTATTAAATAATGTGATGTGAGAGAGGTAACGATGAGTTGTAAAAAAAATAACGTTAAAATAGATAGGTTAGTTGTGTAGAAGTGATTGAAAAGTAAGGTAATTGTATAAGAAAATATGAAAAAATAATAAAAAAATATGATAGTTATGAAGAATGATAAATTTTAGATTGAAAAGTTTTAACTTCACATTTTCTCTCAATTATCAAATACACTCTTAAAATGTATATATAATATATTTTTATATCTAAATTATTAATTATATTCGACTTAAAATTTTAATATCGTAACATGACATTTCAATTATTTATACTAATTTTGAGGATTAATTCTATTAAAATATTTATTTTTGAATTGATATTGATTTCATAATTATTATCTTATTCTAATTTTTGCTACAACTGGGTTTAACATAGTGTACAAATTTTTCTGAAAAATAAATAATCAATATTATGAAAAGCAATTGATATGCATTTAACGTATTTGTGAATGCTAGTTAAAACTGATTAGTATAAACTATTTTTATATTCTAAAGCACATGTGAATGGATCTAAGTATGTTTTAACAATTTACACATGAATATATTTTTTTTAAAAATGTAATTTATGCACAATTTTGATCTATATAAAATTAAATTTTGCAATGAATGGAGTAAAAATTTCAAAAATCATCAAACCAAATAGATAGAGTTAGCTTCTATTTAACCAAAACTCCATATCCAATACATCTAATTTTTCCTTCAGTGATTTGAATAAGAAAATGTATACTAATTTTTCTGAAATTATCAAACACACTCTTAAAATGTATATATAATATATTTTTATATCTAAATTATTAATTATATTCGACTTAAAATTTTAATATCGTAACATGACATTTCAATTATTTATACTAATTTTGAGGATTAATTCTATTAAAATATTTATTTTTGAATTGATATTGATTTCATAATTATTATCTTATTCTAATTTTTGCTACAACTGGGTTTAACATAGTGTACAAATTTTTCTGAAAAATAAATAATCAATATTATGAAAAGCAATTGATATGCATTTAACGTATTTGTGAATGCTAGTTAAAACTGATTAGTATAAACTATTTTTATATTCTAAAGCACATGTGAATGGATCTAAGTATGTTTTAACAATTTACACATGAATATATTTTTTTTAAAAATGTAATTTATGCACAATTTTGATCTATATAAAATTAAATTTTGCAATGAATGGAGTAAAAATTTCAAAAATCATCAAACCAAATAGATAGAGTTAGCTTCTATTTAACCAAAACTCCATATCCAATACATCTAATTTTTCCTTCAGTGATTTGAATAAGAAAATGTAGCCAATAAATGATTATGATGTTTTATCGTACATCACAAATATATTTTAAAAAATGTTTCATCTTAAGAAAAGGTTCCGGTGCTCTGTAAAATTCTTGTTCCTGTGCAACCGTTGCATGGGATTCCAATATTCGACGCCAGTGGGAACACTGTTGCATTGTGACTGCACCGACCTTCGATTCCTTTAAACGCGAGAACGGCCCCCAGTGGAACGAGGTTCTTACGGAGCTCAACAAGAAACATCCAAAAAGTCAATATTTAAAAATCTTACTTTATAGATAATCTAAAATAAAATTTTGAGCATTCATAGGTAACTGCAATAGAAGAGTACTAACGGTATATATTTTGGGAGAAACAGACTTTTGGAAAGAAGGAATATCAATAGGGTTTATAGCCGGAGTTTTAGCATGAGATTTATTTGAACTTTTAGCTGGAGTTTTAGCCGGCGATTGAGCTGGAGCTGAGCTGGAAGATGCCATTAATGCGATCCATGTAAAAATTCTCGAGACAGAAAGTCACGCAGAGTATTATTTTTTTCTTTAATATACTCTGGGTGTGTTTGGTTGGAGTTAAAACTTTTGATGAAAAGTTTTTGGAGTAGAAGTTGTCAAATCAATAGAAAATGAT
>JAXCLR010000050.1:15174261-15188890 GCA_035584095.1 Annona squamosa
AAAAATGTGAAAAAATAATTAAAAAATAGAATAATTATGGAGAGTGAAAAGTTTTAAATTGAAAAGTTTTAGTTGACTTTTTTTTATGCTAAACAAACGCACCCTCTATTTCAAAATCAAACTCAGCTAGAGTGGCCTGCCATCTTGCAAAAATGTTTTTGAAAACTTCATTTTTAACATCTTTTTCTAAAATATATTTAGCTGCTTAACAGTCTATTCTTAATAAAAAAAATTTGTTTAGTAAATCTCTTTGAAATTTTTTAATACACAAAACTATAGCAAGTATTTCTTGTTTTATAGTAGGATATTTCATTCTTGTTTTGTTTCATAGTCCTCAAGTAAATCGAATTAATTGCTCTTTATTTTCTTTAGTTTTTTGTTTTAATATACCTCCGTATCCTTTATTTGAGACGTCTGTTTCAACAATTTTAAAAAGATTAGGGTCAGCCAAATTGAGACACAGGAGATATTTAACTTTTCTTTTTATAGATAATCTAAAATAAAATTTTGAGCATTCATAGGTAACTGCAATAGAAGAGTACTAACTGTATTATTTTTTAAATTGTAAACATATATACAATAAAATTTATATAATCTGAAAAATTATTCACATGTGTGAGTCTAAAAAAGTCTCTTAATATTGCTGACAGTATTGAGTATTATTTTTCATACACTAAACATATGCTTTCCAATATTTGTACTTATTTAAGATTAATATCCGATTAGGTATTTTTATTATGAACAACCTAAATTATTGGTTCGAATGACATGTGCGGTGGGATTTTTAAAATAAAATAAAAATATTAAATTTTTGGATGATTCGCAATGAAGTTGGTGAGAACCCGTTCTCTTGACGTGCGGTTGGTGGAAATTGGGATATGGGAATTGGGATCTTGTGTGCGTAGTCCATGGTTAAATCATAAATGACGCAAGCAGCCAGTGGGTTTGGACCAAGAGTGCAACTCAGGTCATTTGGATGGTGTCTACAGATTTTATAGAGTATGACTTTTAGGTGGAAATGCTTTCTTCCCTAGATCGTTATTTGGCTATCATTTGTCAAAAAATCTTACGGTGTATAAGATCTGGCTATCATTTGTCAAAAAATCGATAAGATTTAGATCCTTATTTTCCATCTACGTCCACTTGAGGTTTGGGGTGCAACTTGGTAGTGGGTCGGGCTGAACCCGCCCTATCCGACTCGGTACCAAAACCAAAAATGAGTTTTATTTTTAAGATTTTTTTCAAAATAAACCTGGTTTCAGCCCGACCTGTATAAACCCGAAATCAAAATTGGGTTCACGCCAGCCTAGTACCAAAACCCAACCCGGTGTAATTTATATAATCTTTTCATAAATTATACATGTTTTTTTTGTAATATTAATATATATATATACATGTTTCAGGCATTACCAAGTCTAGTTTAGACAAATCACCTCTTCCTCTATTACCAAAGCATGCTTGAGGTAACTTAATTTACAGGATGATTTTTTATAATTATTATCTTCTTATTGTTAACTGTTGCATACATTTTTTTTGTCTAGGTTCATGTATATTATTTTTAAGGATGTAAATTGAGGAGGAAGAACTTGACATTAGAAATGCATATAGAAATCAAGGGTGAAATTATTTGAAAGTCTTTAAATAGTTTTTTAGTTTTTTTGGAAACTTTGGAAACATAAACTCATTTGAATTTTGAATTTGTTTAAAAGTGGATGTAAATTTATTTAAACTTGAGATTTGTTTATATTGTCATTTTAAATTTGGATTACACTTAAATTAGATTGAAATGTTGAACTATTATGATTAGTATATTTAGATTTAGTTGCTTTGAATAACTGTTATGTGGATTATGTTTGAATTTGAGTTGACATGATAAATCTATTTCATATTTTACTTTTTATTAATATGATAAATTTGTTAGTTTGACTTTTAGATCGTAGTATAAATTCAATTCTTATTTTAAGTTTATTAATATGACAAGTGGTTACTTTCTATTTTAGCAATTTGTATGATAAATATTCAGTTTGAATTCAATTTTAGTAATTTGTATGATAATATTTAGTTTCATTTGGTATGATATGTTCATTTTCTATTTGCTACACTTGAGTCATTTCCATTAAATATTAAATAGAAATGACCAACTAATCATAAAAATACTAATTTGTCATTTATTTGTGTCTATAGGGTGCTGAAAAATTGCTTACAGAGTTTATTCAAAGAATATTGCAGAATTCAGCATAATGTTGCAGAATTCTTTAAAAGGATGTTGCAAAATTCAGCGTGAGGCTTGACTTCATAAATACAGATATGTATATTCTAATAATTTTCTTTTATATTACAATTAAATTTGGAAAAAAAATAATTTATTGGTAACCCGAAACCAAACCAAAACCAATGCGAACTCGACCTGAACTCGGTCCGAACTCGGATTAAATTCTTAGGGTTTGGGTTTACTAATGCCCGGTTGGCTTAGGGTTTTGGTTCACTCTAACCCGGTATAATCTAACCCGAGTTGCACCCTTACTTGAGGTGACTCTCCATAGCCCACTTGGTTTAAAAAAAAAAAAAAAAAAAAACAAAGAAGGAGCAATAGCTTCCATAAACAACGGTTTCATCATACCGTTCCATCTCCACTCCTCAAGTTGCAATGAAATGATCACTTAAATCTCTAATAACAGCACCAAAGCCAGCGCAATCTTTTTCCAAGTTTCTTTTACCATGGACATTAAGTTTTAACATACTTGGGTATGGCTTCGTCCATTTGGCCACTAGTGGATGATCCACGAAGCGGACCAGGACATGACCTTGTTTCTCACAAGTTGAGAGGCCCCATCTACTTTCCCTTCTAAAACTTGTGCCTGTGCTTTGCCGGAAACCACGGCCATGGACGGACAACAGGACATTTTATTCCGTTTTCACATGCACGCGTCTTTTCTTATCTGTACGAGTTGAATTTTTTTAAAAAATTCAACACATGATTGTGGCACTAATTTCTAATATACATAGTACATTTCACAAATTCTTCTCGTATATATAATATTTCTCCGTAAATTCCTAATACTCAATGTTGTTATAGTACATCAATTAAGCTTAATAATTTTAAAAAATTTTATATATTAATTTTTTTATATTTTTATTATTATATTTATAATTATCTGAAAATACACTTTTTATCTTGGTCAACGGATTTTTACTCATAATAGTAAGAGACCAATCTCTTAATGTAAATGGGAAACACTAGCTCCCTCTAATAAATAAAAGGCATTTCCATCCTACTTTTTTTTAAGATAATGTTCATTCCATTTTGAAATCAATCCAATTAGCATAAGAACTAAAGCCTCATACTGAGCTACATCCTTAATAGCAATCTTTGTATTCCCAAATTGCCCATAAAAATAAATAAAAAATCTCAGCCGGCTACATTCATTGATCGGAGCTCAAAAAAATATATGACAGCTATTTGCCTTTATTAGATGTGCAACTTGAGCCGACTTAACCCTTAACCTAGCTAGCTAAATCTAATTTTAAACAATTAAAACTACTCAATGTTGAACCCAAATCCGATTTTCTATGTTCGACCCAAACTCGAATTGAAAATAATTTGGTACTGGGTTAAGTTGAACCCAAATCCAAAATATGTAACATATGTTTATTTTATACTCCATATAAATCCAATCTCATTTCCCTCATATATATTATATTTAATTTACACCATACATAAGCATTATTCCTATTTAAGTTCAATTATATAATATAATATTTTATATTTTCTTTTAGGAAAAAAGAGTTTGGTTGAGTGATAATTTCAAGACAAAAAAATGAATACTATTTTTAGAACTTGAGACATTTTATTTGTTGTTGTAACTTAACTACTTATTTAAGACGTTATCATTTGGTTATTTCAATATGATATCAGTGGTTAAATGTTTATTCTATTTGAAATAAATTTTTTGTAGTCTTATTTAATTTAATACTATGATTGTTGAATTTTTTTTATTATGACTGATGTTATATGGTTTTTTCTTATAATTAGATATTACATTTATGTATATGTTTATGATATTAATATTAAATTGCATAATAAAAAAATAATGTACTTTTTATTTTCCAAAATAAACTACTAATCTACTCTTTTTTGAAAAATAACTACTAGTCTATTTAATATAAAGAAAATATTTAAATGAGATTTTTCTTTTTTACATTCTTAAACACTCTTGAATTTTTCTTGAAAATTGAAACTTATCATTTTTATTTTTTTAATGATAGATTTAAAATTGAATAAGTATAAGATAGATAATAAATATATTAAATTATTTCATCCTGAGCCCAAATTTTAAAAATAAGGTTAGTATTTAAGTTTATAAATAGGATTAAGGTTAGGATTACCGTTACTATTGAGGTGAACTCAAGATTCATTAGCCAAAATTGAGTTGCACCGTAGCCTTCATCCAGCTCCATCCGATCGGAGCAGCGACCTCAAGCTTCAATTTCCGATGATCCGAACCACTGACTAGATCGATCTCGTACGTAGTATGAATTGCTTGCTTGGCAACACGTGAAATGTAAACCATTGAATGTTGCAAGAGGTCCAAAGACAATGATCAGAAACACGGTAATAGGATGAAATTAAATAAGAAAGAAATTGAAGGGCCAACTTCTAGCGGATAAAATTATTAGTTGTTCTTAATTAAGTAACTCCTTCATGGCACATGAATCAAAAAATAGAAGTAGAAATTAAACATTCTCTAGCAACAAAGCAATTATGTGAAACGTGCGCCGCCAATAACGATCCGTGAGGTGTAATTATTAATCAGCGAAGCTAGCTAGCATACATCCCCGGGCTTCAAACCTCACATGCCTAGTCATGGAAAGCTGATATGGGAAATTAATATTTTTAGTCAAGAAACAAAAGAGTTGTTATCTAGTGTACCCGAGTGCATAATCCTTTTTTAATTTTTTTTAGCTTTTTAAAATTTATATGTGGGTCCCGGCTGGCACACGAGAAATAGCTTATTTTTATTGTTAAAATTCAAAATAAAATATTTAAAACGATCAAAAATGTCAAAAAATATATAGTTAGGACATTCATGTTTGAGCCCACATAGATATATTTTTAAAAAAATTTAAAATAAAAAGAAAGTAGGTAATGCACCAAGTGCACTAAAGCTAATTGTTGAGAGCACTCAATCCAATCTAAAACAAAATTCATGCCACAAAGTGCAAAGTAAAGGAAGAGTAGTGATTTAATACACTTGGATGCATTGAAACTTAAGTGCACTTAGTGCAAATTTTTTTTTATAAAATCATTAAATTTTATTATTTTTAGAAATGAGTATATATTTTTAAATTTTTAAAGACAAGGGATATATTTTAAAATTTTTAAAAACAAGTTGTTTTAGTCATTTTTAAATGACTAAAATACTTTTTCTAAAATAAAAATATATACACATCTCTAAAAATAATAAAACTTAACTTATAAATTAAATACACTTAAATTAATAGTTGTATAAAAAAACCATAAAAGACGGATTTTGCACCCAAGTATACTTAAGTTTCAATACGCTTAGGTGCATTGACTCACTGCTACGGGTCATGTATTTCATCATTATCTATGTTGAAATATGAACAATGATAACAAAAAATGAATTAAATATGTTGACTCTTTTAATAAATTATCCTATCTATCTTATCTTTTTTTAAATCATAGTTATTATCTTTATCTATTACATCACCCTTATTTTTCCAAAAAAAAATAATAAATTCGACTTTTCTTTTTCACCCCATGCCGATCCAATCCTTAATTAGGAGTAAGGATCAGTATCGCTCGAGATATATATTTTATAAAAGTGCATAAGAATAGTATATATTAAAAATGCACGTTGATTCTAGGATATTTAAAATGAATGCTGGTGTCAGGAGCCAAACATTTGAATAAAAATAAACAAATTAAAGGAAAAGGGAACAAAAGCACATGGGTTAACTTTGTAAAGATAATTTTTTTAGCAATGCATTGTGGATACTATTCTGACCCTAATCTCCCAAACCTTGGCAGGGAATAAGGATAGAGTGACACCCCCGTTTTAATAAAAATAAAAAAAAAGCAAATGGGTTATACAGCCTACACCTACTGGTGGAGTCCCGCGGCTCTCCAAATTTAAGTCATCGATCGTGCTGTCCACTGTCCTGCAAATCATTGAATTCTGCGTCGAAGCACCAGCATTTGGCACAAAGGAATAAAAGGATATCCGATGATATACTATGCTTGAATAGAATATGTATTTTCATTAGGACAGTTTTTTTTAATTCTTAAAATAATTTTTTTAATTCTTAATACATTTTTTTATATTTTCAATATAACATTTTCAATTTCCAATATACATTATTATATTCTCATCCTAAAATAAGATTGCATTCAAGAATTTTGTCTTTGAAATGCCCTAGCTTTAGACAACCATGCTGATTCAATTAAGTCAAATGTGTTTATCTATTCATCTTTATATTTCTAGTTAACATAACAAAAAAGTTTATACTTGAAAAGGTAAATTTTGTGTATACTTATGACTTTTATTCTAATTTCAATTATTCTCAGAAACTCTCAAAAATTTCAAAAATACTCATATATTTTGCCTAAAATTGTATTTATATTCATGACTTAAGAATCCTTTAAAGGGGCTACTAGCTACCTTTGAAATGATAAATATGTCAATCCCTAATTATAATTTTATAGTTAAAAATTTATATTCTACTGAATTTTTAATATTTTTACAATTACAATTATAAAATTATAGATTATTTGAATATGAATCTTTAGTTATGAGTAAAACAATCTCAAATTATATTAGGCATCGAGCATATTTGTCATTTCACGCATTTAATGGATCCCTAGCAATGTGAGTATGAGTAAAAATATGTGGGTATTTTGGAATTTTTAAATGTTCATAGATATAATTGGAATAAGAATAAAATTCATGGATATATATAAATTTTGTCTTAATTAAAATATTAGATTTCTAAAAGAACTCTTTAAAAGCATACGCAAATCCAGTAAATTAGTCTTATCGCCACAAAATAATGAATAGATATCTATTGCATCCAAAGTATTCACAATACACAGACAATTGCATAAACTCGAATGATCATCTTCGACTACTACTGGTTATAATATCTACTTTTTTATTTTTTTAAAAAAATTAATAAGAAGGTTAATCTATGTGTATATTATTTATAAACAAAGTTTTACCAAATTCAGATATGTTTATATATTTATTTTATATTTTCAAATATAGGAGTATTGTGGTCATTTTAAAATTTTTAAACATTATGTCTAAAAATATAAAATAAATATATACACATCTCCAAAATTATTAAAACTTGATTTATACATAATATACACCTAGATTAATTATCTTATGAAAAAATTTTCAAATAAATAAAAAATAGGTATTATGACCGATCGTAGATGGCTACGACCGGTTGTAGATGATCGACCCTCTTGCTTCAAATATTGTTAGAAGACTTTATTCTGAAAGAAAGAAAATGTAAGAATACTTAAATAGTTAGAATAAGTGAAATACTTTACTATTGTCACGTGAGACTTCAATGGTTTCATGTGAGGGCATAACCTAATATTATCACATCATGTATACATCCGGGATCCTAACTTAAGTTCGAAGAGGAGCTTTGTATCCTTGTAATATAGTAAAAAAGATGGTGATTATATATGAGAGTTTAATTATATACATCATGATGTATGTTAGGTTAAAATACAACATTCATTTATTTGTATAATTAGTTATATTTTTTATTTTTCTTCGTAAACATTTTTTCTTAGTATATTCAATCTATGTATTAAGTATTGTCATTTTACAACACTTCTATATTTTTATTTTTATTTTTAAAAATTAAGTTTTTCAAGAGGTGAAAAATGACTTAAATACCATCAAAATTAATTATTATAAAAAATTAAAAAATATGAGTAAAGTATTCTAAAATGGAAAATTTTGGTATATAAATTAAATACACTTAGAAAAATGTCTATAAGGAAAAATTATATAAAAATAAAAATAAAATAAAATAAACGAATATTGTATTTTAGTGTAAAATATATCATGCAGTATATAATCATGCTCCTTATATATATGGTATAGAATATTCACACATATAGTTTTTATATTTTCTGATGTTTTTAAATATTTTATTTAAAGTTTTAAAAATAAGAAAGTAAGCATTTCTCATGTCCCAGCACATTAGAAATGTCTATTTTTAAATTTTCAAAATTTTAGATAAAATAGTTAAAAGCATAAAGAAATGTAAACAACTACATATATAAAAATTCCATGCGTAGCCTCCATATCGAATAAAACGGAAATATTCTATGAAACTCATTTTCTGTGTAACCTTTTACATTTTGAACGTTTTAGTAGTTGATGAAAATTTTACTCTATTTATTAAATTTAGAATCATTTATGGTATCTTGAAAACCTATTTGCTTATCCAGTATCAATTTGCATGGGTTTATCTACAAATATGTAAAATTAACGTTATAATAAAGTACTAATTACATTTTAATATATATAAATGGATCTAAGCATTTTTCAATTTAAACATGAATATACTTATTTTTGAGCAAACGTGTATCCTGCATATATTTCATTTAGATAAAACTTGGTTATTATTTTATTAAATAATGTTAAATATAATGAATGAATTGAATCTTCTATCGAACATTAAAAATTTAAAATTAGAAAAGGTTACGTAGATTGCTTTTATACAATTGGTTGCCTTAGAAGCGGGCCTGAAATAAAAATAAATCTCAAATAAGAAAAAAACACGTGATAATGCATTATGTACAGAAGTTCTGAGTGCACCCACTGCCCTAAATCATTGCCCTGCATATGTACTAGATTTTGTATTTGGAAGGCACGCTTAGCATGATCTAACACGTGGTTGACTAGGGTATAAGATAGGCCAAGAAATGAAAAAGAGGTACAGGTTTAGCAAGCTATTGATTTTTAAATTTAGAACAATTGCATGCACATATCAAAATCTAAAATTTAACATGTGGTTTAAATATAATTGATACCCCACATACAAAGCTATTTGGAGAACGAAACTCCCAACCAAAGTTCTCATCTCTGGACGGTGACTCTTGAAAGATGTGTTGCCAGCGAAGCCAGGGCATCCCGCTGGATTTATCTTGTATATTTTGGGGCAAAGAGCCAGAGGATACCCACCATCTCTTTATTTGGTGCGACTTCATTTGGGGGAAGTGCAATGTTCTTCCGTGGCAAGTTCTCACGGGTTGGCACGAGATCTATACAAGACATCCTAAGGTGTATGGCTACAGATAAGACCAGTGACGATTTTGGACTCTTTACCTTTTTTTGCTGGCATGTCTAGCACTTGTGTAATCAACTCCAAGAAGAGGGCACACAACCAGCCTTTTAAGATATTCATGACTGGTATATCTCATATCTAGACCAGCTTCGCAGGGTAAAATCTATAATGGAATCAGGCTGTCTCGATTGCACTTTGGTCGTTAGATGGACCAAACCAGCTGAGGGCAAATTCAAAGTGGATGTCGATGGTAAGAGGAATGCTGGGAATGCCTTGTACGAGCGTCACTACTGTCATTTGATATTCGAGAGGCTACTTCATTGCCACCAAGGGCTTGATCATCCGGGGTCTGTTGGACCCAATCATCACGGAATCCATCGCTATTTTGCTTGGCGTTAAATGGGCCATAGACGTAAATCTTAGACAAATCTAAATGGAATCAGACTGTCTACTCTTAGTTGTTTTTTTTAATAGCAGCAGATATATATCACCCTCAGTTGGAACCATTTTGAACAAAATCAAATCTCTCAATCCTTTGTTTCAACTATTTTCTACTCTAATGTATTGAGGTAAGGAAATATATATGGTGGCAGTATACATTAGCCGATTTCACAACTTGTAATTTTGTGCAAGATCATGTCGGTGGGGTGACACACCTCGTATCATTTTGTAAAAATTCTGTATAGATAATTTTTTATCATTGAAATACATGACTCCTCTATCCCATCTCCCTTTGGAGTTTTTCATTACTTGAGGGTGGAAGGTTAGAGGGTGCCATTCTCTTTCTATCAATATATATAATTGAGCCCATATGTTTGTAAAAATAAATAATTTTGAAAAATATAATTAGGGTGTGTTTGTTAATCTTATAAATCTTTCAAATTTAAACCTTTATTAAAAGTTTTATCACTTTCTAAACATACCCTTATATATTACTTTGTGCTAATAAGATCATTGCCTTCATATGTTACCTTTTGCTAATAAGATCATTGTCTTTGTTAAGATAAAATGAAAATTGTAGGACTTTTTTTTTTTTAATAAAGAATGAAGTTAATGGTTTATAACATAATAGCATATGATTATATGTATTTCGTCTCGTCATTATCTACACAACCATTTTTTCATACAGATCCTAAAGGTCAACTTGAACATTTTTGTAGCACCTCGAGTGAGAGGCAAAGGGTTGGGGAACCAAATGCCAATACCTCTTAAATTTTTAGCATTGATGCCTCATTTTGGCCAAATTTTTATTATTAAATAAAGATCTATTCTACTCATTGGGGTTTAAATCATGAAAAAAATGTTGGGTGATCATACATAGTGAAAAATATTTATAATTATATCTAAAATACGTAATTATTTAGATAAATTCACAAGTTTTATTGTAACGTTACAATAATTTATTATATTTACACAGGAAGAATATTTTAGATGATATAGATATCGAATTAATGACTTTAAAACGCATATATAAATAAAATAATTTTATTCTTATGATTTTACACTTTATTAATTTTATTAAATAGGCCCATGCAAATATTTGAAAACTTATTTTCTGATTAAAAAAAGTAAAATTTTGATGTAATCATTAAGGCAACATCAATGAAATGTTTAGCGTTTTCAGCCCCATATGAGTACTTCCCTTTGAATAATTAATATGGTATGAGAAAAAATTGAATGCCACTGTAAGCATCACACCTAGCCTCCGGTGTTGCCCTAGATTTTTTTAAAAAGTTTACAAAGACCTTCCAACTCCATTCGTCCCAAACGCTATATTCAACTAGAATTTACAGTCACCTATATTCATTAGATTAAAGTCATCCTTTTATTTATCTTTATTATTTTTAATTAAGACATAAAAATTATTATAATTATCCATTTTATGCCCTAAAGGACAATAAATAGACATTAATTCCATAGTAATATGACATATACGCAAGTGAGTTCAATCATTCTTAGAGGATTTAAATCCTTACAATGATATTTAAAAAAAAAAAAAAGTTCAGATTCACCATTAAAAGACTCCATTGTTTCTGAAGTGAATTGTAAAATCCAGACAAAATGTAGATGAATCAGTTTTGCAAAATCAAAAAATATGAATTGAAACTTTGCAAAATCACAAAGAGCATTATTACGACTTAAGGCTAAGGACCTCATGAGCACTGCATTTGCACCGGTGGGGGTTTTATCACCCATTTCAGGAGTAGTCCCCTGCAGACTTAAAAATCGGTTAAAAAGGGACTGGGCTTTGGATGAAGAGTCATCATACTATATAATGTATAGTATGTACATTAGCTTATCATACAATATTCATTTTTTTATTTTATTTTTACTTTTTTTTTGTTTTTTCATCATAAACATATTTTCTTAAGTGTATTTAATTCTTATACTAACTTTGTCATTTTATAATACTTTTACGTACTTATTTTTTATTTTTAAAAATCTAGAGCATATAAGTATTTTTTATCCCTTAAAACAGGTGAAAAATAAAAAAATAAGTATGTTAAAGTATTGAAAAATAACCAAAATTAGCAATTAAATATATTTAAGAAAACATATTTATGAAGAAAAAATCAAAATAAAAATAAAATAATTAAATATTATACATAATATATTCTACAATATCATGACTCTCGGATGAATCAGATAACAAGGAATAGAAAAAGGTTAAGGACTTCCATCAGTAAACAAAAAAAAAAAAAAAGAGGTTAAAGACCCCACCAACGCTCGTTTCCGCGGGTGAAATGTCAGCCGTTGGCGAAAAGGGAGGAATCCAAACATTCCCGCGGCTTCTCACGGCTTGGCGGGTGCGTCTTCGTGGGCTTTGGGCGGCGATTCGCTTTCTTGTTCTTTTCACGCCTCAGATAATTAAGCTCGAATCTGCATTTTCTCGTATCCGTATTTTCTAGCAGTCGGTAACCGCAAATCTCGTCTTGCATTTTCATCTTCTTCTACCGTTCAAAACCCCAACGGCATCTTCTCCGACTGTCATTCTCCGATAGGTATAACCTTACGACCTTGGAATCGGAAAGAAAAATCAATCTAATTTATTATCTAATATTCCACGCCTAAAATCTTTTTTGTTCCTCTTCTGTTCCTTCTCAAACTAAGAGTAAGAGTCACTCGTACGCTAAAGGAATCAAGGAAGAGGCTCTGTTATTTATTTGTTTATTTTGAGTGTATTGGTTTGTGACTAGTTTGAGCTAGAAAATCCAAAATTCCCTGTTTTTTGAGGGGTAGCTCAGCTGGAATTCCACGCCCGGCGTGGTCAGTGCATATGGCTGTGCATATTGCAGGAGTGGAAGGAATGGGATATTTTTTATACCGTAAAACAGGGGACTGGGGAGCAGCCAAAATTCATGGATATTCCTGATAAATGTTTAAATTATCTCCATCAGCTACAACTCCTTATTTTTAACCCTGGAGGCAATTTGCTAAAGGTTGAGCCACCCATCAGATGGTCTCCCCCTGCTATGGTCAAGTTAAGACTAATATTGATGCTGGTTTCAAAAGGCAAAATGAGTCAAATGGTGTAGTAGCTATTGTTCGTGACCAAGATGGTTGCTTTCTAGCTGTCTCCTGTTGGTCCTAAAAAGGTTTGGAGGAACCGTTATGGATGGAAGCGAAAGGCATTCTTTTGGAAATAAAATGGGCTATAAATCATTTTGTGACTAACCAATGTGTGATTAAGTCACCAATAGGTAGAATAGTAGAAGAAATTAAAGATGGCAGCAGAAATCTTGTAAATTGTACATTTTCTCATGTATGTCGCTCTGGTAACTCTGAAGCTCGTACTTTAGCTGATTATGCTATGATGCAGGATCTGACCTATTGTGTTTGGTTAGATGTATCTCCCGCCCCGCATATCCGATGTTATGTATAAAGACTTCTGTAGTGTTATTTTGAATCCTGGTTTTCTCCCAACCTCCCAAGCCTTGACGTTGGTTGTGGGTGGGTTAGAATCCTTTTTTCTCAAAAAATATATTCATTATATTTTCATGAGGTGTTTGTTTACATCCAAGAATTTTCAATCCAGTATTTTTCACTTTCCACAATCATCTTATTTTTTTAACTATTTCTTCATTTTTCTATATAATTACACTACTTTTCAATCATTTATATATAACTACCGATATATTTATCTATTTTAATTTTATTTTCTTTACTCTTTATCGTTACCCTTATTATATTATATTATTTTTTTATTTCAAAAATCTTTTCATTAAAAACTTTTCATCAAAAGTTTTATCACATCCTAAACACACTTTAAAAATCTTAAATATACTCATTATTTGCATGTAATCCAAGCTATATACCCATTTTGTCAGGTACATAATTAAAAGAATGTTTTTTAACATGCCTCCATGGGGTGGGATGGGGATATGTGGGAGCATGATTTTCGAGAACAATAAGTAATCAATTAATAATTATATTTTTTTCATTTTTATCTTTATATTTTAATCATTTTTCCTACTAATTACCCTCCAATAAACCTATTTATTCCAACTTTACCTTTACTATTTCATGTCAATCACATAATTTTTAAAATATTCTATTTACTACTCTTAGCCACACCCTAGATCATAATCCTATGCACATAAATGCACTTAACTTTTACACACCCGAGTGCAAAATGCTATTATTTTTAACTTTCTATATAATTTTTAATCGAAGCATATTTAATATGTGTACCAAAATTTATTATTTTAGATATTTTTTAGATTTTTTAAATTACTAAAATGCTATTATTTTTGAAACTTGATACACACGTTAAGTATGCTTAAGATTAATAATTCTATAAAAAATTTCAAAAATTTTAAAAATGAGTTAAATACACACAGATGCATTAAGGTTAAGTGCACCTGGATGCATTCAACCTTTACCACCCTGTCTCGCGATGTGTTGAAAAATTTAATTTCCCGAACGTCCTCTAACTATTGTAAGTTAAAATGTAAAGGGAGCTATTCTTCTTAGGCTAACCAAAAAAAATATTTCAAAGTATTTTTTTCAATTTTTTCTTTATAAACTTGTTAAGTTTGGTGTATTGATTCTATAAACAAAATTTTACTATTTTGGATAAGATAGAAAATTATAACAATGTTACTGTGTTTTAAACTTGTTTTAAAATATCAGAAAATGATAAAACTTGATTTATAAATCCAATACATGGAGCTTAAAGGTGCGTTTGTTTAGCATATAAAAATGTCAACCAAAATTTTTCAATTTAAAACTTTTCACTCTCCATAATTACTCTATTTTTTAATTATTTTTTCACATTTTTCTACACAAACTA
>JAXCLR010000050.1:15193118-15213179 GCA_035584095.1 Annona squamosa
TAGTGATGGAGAGTGAAAAGTTTTAGATTGAAAAGTTTTAAGTTGACATTTTTTATGGATTGCCAAACGCACCCTAAGTTAAAAAGTTGTGTTAGCTTCACTGATGTATCTTTCTATTTTCAAATATACATCAGTGGTTAAAGCTTGCAAATATAATTATTATATCCTCATGCTGCATATTGAAAATAATATTTTGTGCTTATGATTCCAATTCTTTAGAAAGACTCTAGCTAACTTCTGAACTTGGATACTCAATTCTCCTAATCATATTTTTGGAAAAATTAGTTATTCTTATCCCTTCGTTCTCACTGTGGCAAAAAATCTCTTCAAATTTTGGTTCAGAATGCAAGTTTAGGTTCATATACAGGAGATGGATCAGTTGACCTCAAATGCAATCCCATCTTGAGGCACAATACTGGCAATTGGCCTGCGTGCCCATCTATTTTAGGTATTTTATTTCGTAATCTTTGATCAAAATTGTGTACCTACATCCGTGTTTGGATGTTGTGCGCATGTGTGAGTTAGAATATTCTTCCCCCCCACCTAATTGGAGCATAAAAATTGCAGGGAATGAATTCTGTGAACGCTTGGCATACTATGGAATTGCAAAAAATCTGGTTACTTATCTCACCAAAATTCTGCATGAAGGGAACGTCTCTGCTGCCAGGAATGTTACTACATGGTCAGGAACCTGCTACCTTACGCCACTTCTTGGTGCTTTTCTAGCAGATGCTTATTGGGGAAGATACTGGACAATTGCCATTTTCTCTACCATCTACTTTATTGTAAGAATTAAACATTTTACCTCCCTCATTTAATGATACTTATTCAAAGTTTTATCAGTTAACAGAGGGCAGGACTTAGTACGGTATTAAAAGTTGTTGCAATTAAAGGTTCCTGCATGCACAGACGCCCCTCTTTAGACCCTGCAATGTGGGAGCGTTCTATGCACTGGGTCAGCCCTTTATCCTTTGTCAGCTGTGGCCATAAAATAAAACAATATTTCTTCTTTATGTAGGGTATGTGTACGTTGACACTTTCAGCATCTGTTCCTGCTCTCAATCCACCTTCTTGTGTGGGTTCCCTGTGCCCATCCACTTCTCCTTCCCAGTATGCTATATTCTTTGTGGGTTTGTATATGATTGCACTTGGGACAGGTGGCATCAAACCTTGTGTGTCATCATTTGGAGCTGATCAGTTTGATGACACAGACCCAAGAGAGAGACTGAAGAAGGGTTCGTTTTTCAATTGGTTTTATTTTTCTATCAATGTTGGTTCACTTATCTCAAGCACTTTAATTGTTTGGATCCAAGACAATGCTGGATGGGGATTGGGGTTTGGCATTCCAACACTATTTATGGGTCTGGCCATAGGAAGTTTTTTCTCTGGTACTCGCCTTTATAGGTTCAGTAAACCAGGTGGAAGCCCCATCACAAGAATGTGCCAGGTCTTGGTTGCTTCTTTGAGGAAGCGCAATGTACAGCTCCCTTATGACAGTTCTCTCCTGTTTGAAGTAACAGACAAAAATTCAGCAATCAAAGGGAGCCGGAAACTGCAGCACCGTGATGACTTCAAGTATCTCTCTGTCTCTTGAACTTCAGTTGTTGATTTGCATGCACATGAATCTTTCATGGGCTCCTTCCAATTATGCAATCCTGAATTGAATTGGAACTTAGCTAATTCAGGCCGTTGACTTGTCTGAGTATTTGGAGAGTTTACTAGTAGGATGAAACTAGATTGGATTTAGTGGGAATCTCTAACACATGTACAATTCATCGCCAGATGGATTTGGTACAAACATAAGAAATTGGTACGTTTGTAATAAATAATTTTCTTTTTTGATGAGAAAGCAGTAATGATTTTTTGAATGTAAGTTTAGCAGTAATATTGTTTCTGGGAAACCAGATAACTTGGGTAACTAAACATTGATATGTTTTTAATAGGCTCTCATAAATTTCATCATATTCTGATTCCGGTTCTATCCTGATGTGTTTGATGATTTGTCTGTTGCAGGTGCCTTGACAGAGCTGCCACAGTGACTGATCTAGATTTGAAGAGTGATGGTTTTTCAAATCCGTGGTGGCTTTGCACTGTTACCCAAGTGGAGGAACTCAAGATACTAGTCCGTATGTTCCCTATTTGGGCCACAATCATTGTGTTCTCCTCTGTCTATGCACAGATGCCCAGCTTATTTGTTGAGCAAGGCATGGTTATGGACAACTCCACCGGTTTTTTGACCATCCCGCCAGCATCTCTCTCAGCCTCTGACGTGGTCAGTGTGATCGTAGGGGTCCCAATCTATGACTGTATTCTTGTCCCACTTGCAAGAAGATTCACGGGGAAGGAGAGAGGCTTCTCAGAGCTGCAACGGATGGGCATTGGCTTATTTATATCAGTGTTGGCAATGATCGCAGCAGCACTAGTGGAGATCAGAAGGCTGCAAATTGCAAGGGAGAGTGGGCTAGTGCACGTGCATAAGGCAGTGCCAATGAGCATATTGTGGCAAATACCTCAATATTCTTTGCTTGGCGCTGCCGAAATATTCACATTCATTGGTCGACTTGAGTTCTTCTATGACCAATCACCGGATGCAACGAGGAGCTTATGCAGTGCTTTGGCACTTACGACCACTGCATTGGGGAATTACCTGAGTTCTCTCATACTAACAGTTGTGACTTCCATAACGGCAAGGAATGGGAGCCATGGGTGGATCCCAGACAACCTGAATGAAGGGCATCTAGATTACTTCTTTTGGCTCCTTGCTTGTCTGAGTTGTTTGAACCTGCTGGTTTACATGTATTGTGCAGCGAATTATAAGCCCAAAAAGGCTTCTTGAACATTGTCGGGAATGGGAATGACTAAAAATCGAATAGATATTCTTTTCAGCTGTGCCTGGTCTTCTGGTTTCATCTGGTTTGAAGCTTTCAGATGGAGCAGTAGAGACCGTTTCTCATACAAATTCTTTTAAAATCCTCTTTGCTCTGCTTTCTCCTAACCTTTCCCTCTCAAGACTGCATCATGCATAAAATATTGAATTGCATGAAAGTTCAAACCAGTCTTTCATAGTTGCTGTCCACAAGAAAGAGCTGCATCTTGATTAGGCTGGTTAGTTCAAAAGACTGGACAGATCAGATAGATGCCTCTACCCTCCGCAGGCAATCACAAGTGTACAATGTGGTCTGCCAGTCAGAAAATCTCAGAACTGTCACATCTTTGTTCTAGCTCTGGCTCTTCCAAAGGTAGTCCTATGTCTCAGAGTTTGAATAGCATTTACATGCCCCTGTACATATTGAATAGTTTCAACGGCTACGTAAAAGGATTTTCATTTTTTTTATTTTTTATTTTTGGGCATATGTAATTGGTTTGTTGCATGCATATTGTTCTAAACTCAGCGTCGGCCCAGCTAAGCCAGTTCTTTGGGCATGACCCATAAAGGAATTCAGCCCATGGTTAAAAGAATGGAGAGACCACCGTTTGGCTACCCTAATAGCTGAGGCGACTGCCCTACTCATTAGAAGGACGCTGCCTTCAGTAGCTTCCTGTAAAAGCTTGTTTAAAGAGCGAATTATTATAATTGTAGAAGGGAAAGGCTTACAGCTAAATGCTATCAGAAGTGCTGCTGCTGCTGCTGCCACACGGCTTCTCCGTTCTGATTGCATAACATATTTTCCATCGTAAACTCGTTTAGCTGGAATTTTGATAAAAGGTTGTTTATATGTTTTAAATTTTATTTTTAACCGCAGTCCTAGAATTCGCTAAAGGTAGAAATCCTACACGTTAACTTGTCCATGCTTATTTAGAATGATTTTGGCTTCTGGTTATCTGTGCGGAAAAACGTTAAAACCGTCTTGCTTGAGAATGGAAAATTTGGAATGAAAGATGAGAAAATTTGTGTAGAAAATGAGGAAAGTACATTATTATTTTTTGAAAATAAGAAAAATATTTTTGAAAATAAAATTTTTTATCCCATCCTCATTCTATTTCCATTCCAATTAAGCTGTGACTTATAAAATTGAAGATTAGATTAGGATAGGATGCAATTCCCTAATCCTGAAAATATTTTTCTTACGGTGCTTTTGTAAATGGATGGAACTATTGAAAAAATATTTTGAAATGAGAAAAAATAATATGATGTAATAAAGGCAATGATAAAAAACAAAGAGATAAAGAAGTTAAGTGAATAATTATAAAAAATTAAAAATTAAAATATGTGTATAGTTAGACGTAAAAAATTATTAAAAATGTAGTACTTGTGGAGAACGGAAAATTTTAACTTAACAATATATTTTGATTGTTAAACATACTCTTATTCTCAAAAATTAATCATTTATTTTTTATTTGTTATACAATTTTTTTAATTTCTAGTACAACAAATTGTCCTCACATTTTACATTCCAACCAAACTATAAAATGATGTCATACAAATTTCAAACTTTAGTTATGACAAAAGTGCGTCCATAATTTTCTTGACTTCACCTGACCTTGCCCGAAATAAAAGCATGCAGGAAGCGATGAGTGGAGTTTGAATCCCATTGTTGGGATTTTTCATCCAAATTTAAATTTGAGAGCAACAGGTTACTCTAAAAAATAATTGGGAGTATAATATCCCTTCTCCGAATGGATGGAAGCTTAGAATTTTTGTTAAAAAATGGACGGCATTTTGTTGTCTTTCTTGTGAATGAGCTTATTTGTAGTATACGATATTAAATTATATAATAACATTAAAAAAGAAAAATTTTTCTTAACCTCACCTCCTCTCTTTATCTTACATAATTTTCTTATCTTGTTATTTTTATACTCCATATAGCGATTCCTTAGGAGCACTGATGCAATGAACCTAGACGCATTTAGTCCCTTTCAATTCCTTAGAGCCAAAGTCTGTTACCATATTTTCTTACATTGCAATTATCTTTGCTCTGAAGTACACGTTCGTCATTTCCATAACGCCCGGGGGGAGGAGGGGTAAAGAAAACCAATGGGTGTTACAAACATGAAAAGATAAACAAACCGGAAACCGAGTGATAAAGCAGAACATGCCAGCTCTACGTTTATTCAGAGAGCATTATTAAATTGCCCCTCGTTCGTCGCTCCATGTTCCAAACTTCAACCTTCAAACTTCAAATGCGAGAAATGTGGCCCTATCACAGAAGCTTGTTGGCAGTTGGAACTGACGGCGGCTAACTCAGAAGCCTAATCAACACCATGGAAAAAACTTCTTCCCTTCTTGTCACGTGCGGCGCTGCGGCTGCGATGCGAAGTGGGTTGTATTTCGTGCGCCATTGGTTCATCTGGACGTACCGGAGCAGCTGCGAGGCAAGTGACGACATCCCTTGCGTTGCGATGCGATGCTGACGGAGTCAATCAGGAAGCAGCCAACAAGTGCAGTTGCAGATCCGTTCGAAGATTTCTCGCCCTCGTCTAATTTCCCCTTCTAACGTCTCAAACTCTCTCTCTCTCTCTCTCTCTCTCTCACACACACATCAGATTCCCTGCTAATGCATAATAATTGCATATTCCTTTTTGGATTAATTATAAATATAAGCACGACTTATATTTATAAATGCAACTACAAATTTATAAAACAAGGATATTTCTATGAAACCTTATTTTGTGGGATTGTTTTTGTCTTTAACATCTGGATGGTTGATAAAAATTTACTTCATCTATCATATTTAGCGTAATTTATATTATTATGAAAATTTTTTTATTTATCTACTATCACTCTAGATGTTTTATTTACAAACATGTAAAATCAACATAATAAAATAGTTTAATACTAAATATTAATTTTAAGTAATATTTCAAAATCTAAACTATCTAAAATATCAGGATAAATAATTTTATAAAATATTACTATATTCTAATATATATATTTACGAATGGATCTAAGCATTTTCTAATTTATACATGAGTACACTTAATTTTCGGCAAATATGGCCTATAGATTTGGATAAAACTTGCTCTTGTAGCTAAATAAGTGATGTTGAATATAATAAATGAATTAGATTTTGCATCAATAATCAATATATCAAAAATAAAAAGATTACATAATATCGCTTCTATAAAGTCCAATTTCATATGAGCATTTTCATTTATTAAAATGGCATAATTAACCACATGTTTTACTCTTAATTTCAAACATAACAGCCTGCATGCAAAATGCCAGCAGCAACTTCCAAAGAGTCATCGGCTACGACAGAAGTCACAGAACTGCCAAATCTAGCATGGAAAAAGAGCACCTGGTCGGTGCTGATTCCAGGTTCCAAGTTCCTGCCCGGGAAAAAACTAACGGCGCTGGGCACGCCGCCCAAAACCATGCACGAAAAATGCCGTATCCGTTGAAAATGTTTTCACATGCAAAAGAATTTTGTATGTTTTCACATGCAAAAGAATTTTGTTTAAGGGCTGGCTAGAAGAAATTAAGCAGTTCACGTCGTTACTTCTTTGGCTTGAATCAGCAGGAAAAAAATTTCCTCAGCTTTTTACCTCCTTACATTAGCAAGACGTTTGTCTATACTTAGAGATTTTGGTATTATGAATTTATTTTAAAGCTATATCTACTTTCTCTTTATTTGTAACTGACGTCACTTCGATTGCATAGAATCACTTTCTACTCTTTAGCATTGTGTTCCAGTTAAGGCAAAAGAGATGTACTTAAAAGGAAAGCGTAAACATAAATATAATGACCTTGATATTATAAGAATAATGTAGTGAAATGACATATCTGGGGACTTATGTAAAGATTAAAGATTAAAATATTTTTGTCGATACAATATTTTTATGACAAATATACAGTCATGTAATTATTGGAGGTACTTTAGTGGCGTGTGATGCACCAAGCTAAATCTATGCATTTATCATATTTGGGCTTTATCTTAATGATTTAACAAAATAAATCTATTATTATATTCAACATCATCTATTTAACTGAGATTAAAAAAGCAGATTTAGTTGATGGAAAATTCTACATGCAATTTTGGATGTTGCCAATTGCAAATAAGCTGACCAATAAAATGAAAATCTAATATACTTGTTGAATTTAGAATAATTTACTTCAGTAGCATATTAAAATTCATCTAAACCAAATATATGTATAATGAAAATCTAATATAACTTTGTATTTAATATAATTTTGCATTTAGAATGTTATTTTAGTAGCACATTAAAATCATCCAAACCAAATATATGTATAGGTTTCATTTGAAAATCGTGTAAAATTATAATAACAAAATTATTTAATTTAAATATTAATTTTAAAGTTGTAATATTTTTTTAATTGGTATTTTACATTGTGACATCATAATATTACACTGTGGCACATTCACATTAGAGAGTGCAATTTAGACAGGGTACCTATAAATATCTAAGGTAAGGTACGTAATTTTACGCATGGGTATGGTATGGTACAATTTATTACCCAACCCTCAAAATAAGATGAGAGTAGAGTAGGCTTGCTGAGTACCCAGAACTGATCTACATGGGTATCCTCATACATAAATAATACTATATATAATTGTTATATTGATATATAAATGATTTTTATTATCCGTCTCCCTATTCGGCTGTACTCAGCAACTCACGTGCATAGCATGAGGATTGTGCATCGCGCGCATTGTATGAGGGGCACCTAAATTTCAAATTCCACTTTCCCATCCCGCCCTCTCAGTTGCAATTATCCCTCGTCTATTCCCAAACCTAGACTTAGAAACTTCTCATAACCCCAACAACTAGCATTGGAAGCTTTCCACCATAGCTTTTCCTGGCACCGAAAAGGGAAAAGCGAGCCAGCACCTTGCTCGGCAGGCAACCTACTCTCAGCCCTACTCATGAAAACCGAAAACTCTTCTCGTT
This sequence comes from Annona squamosa, assembly GCA_035584095.1. Taxonomy (NCBI): domain Eukaryota; kingdom Viridiplantae; phylum Streptophyta; class Magnoliopsida; order Magnoliales; family Annonaceae; genus Annona; species Annona squamosa. The sequence continues at coordinate 15,200,970 of JAXCLR010000050.1, forward strand.
GTTCTTGATTGCAAATTTTTGATTACCAGCCCGCATGACCACAAACCCTTCTCAACTGATAAACAAAATGTCATGGTCTTATAAATGGCTTAATGAAGTGAGTCTCTCAAGATTTAATCCAGATATTTCTTTTAGTTGAATTGGTGTTGACTACGTGATTTGGCTATTCAAGGAAATGAAAAGGGAATGTAGCTTAAGAACATCAAATTTGGCCTTTTTATATTGGAAAACACGCAACATGAGCATTTCAACAAGGTTGGAGATGGTTTTGACACTATTTAATTTGATCTACACTTCTATTACCCTTTGTGTTGTTGCTGATATTTGGTTTGGGCTACATGTGCTTGAATAGCAAATAGCAAAGGTGGTCGATGAGTCACTTGTAGAACAAGGTATGTGTTTGGTATTCTCATTATGCATTTTTGAGCTTTTCATTTTCTCCTCATGTCTAGATGAATTGAAAATTGGGTAATCAATATTGAACAGATTATAACCACAAAAAATATTGAACAGATCGTGATGTTTGGGTTCAAGGGTCCGAATTTAATAGTATAATTGCATTCTCTTTTCTATGTTTATCTTTTGTTGTCTCCTTTTCTTTTTTGTGTTTATTTTTTGTTGTGTTCTTTATTTGTGAAATTGATTCTTTATTGAGTGATTGTTTCTTAATTCCAATCGCCTCTACTTTTTTGTTGATTGAAAGATTAATTTAAATAAAAGGAATTCTGATTAACAGTGTCATATAAATAGCAACAAAATAACAAATTGGAACTGATTATAAACTATAAAGTATAAAATGTAAAATAGTATTGTTTCATATTATTTAAAAAAATACAATTTTTTTTTTATATGTTATCATTGATTATTACAGGAACTAATTTGGAATCAAAACCAGAGTCAAGCCTATAGTTAATGGGTAGGGTAGAGTATAATATAAACCAACACTGTAAGCGGGTAGGGTAAGGTAGATTTTTTAGAAATAAGGTATGAGTAGGGTAGGCTACTACCCAAACTGAACCAATCCTAGCTGCACCCCTAATTCGCATCCCTTGTACTATGGAGCGAAATTATTTATAAACAACCTTATTCTCAGAGAAATCTTGTAAAAATCCTCATTCAAGGAAAAATTGTAAAATCCTCACATTAGGGGGATTATTTTGTGAAAAACCCCTCCATGCATGGGAGGGCTCGAACATAGACATTAGGGCCTACTACCCCTGTCCTTGACGATGACGCCGCTTATGTCGTACCTTAAAGTTATAATCTTAAAATTAATGGTATGTTTGACATTTGATAAAACTTTTAAAAGAAAAATTTTTATTGTAAAATTTTTAAAATTGAATAAATTATATGATATAATAGGGAAAATAATGACTAGTAAATACAATAAAGTTAAGATAATGAAACAATTGTATAGATAACTCTAAAAAAATAATTGAAAAGTACAGTAATAGTATAAATGATCAAAAAAAGATAATTATAAAGAATAAAAGATATTAAAATGAAGAGTTTTAGATTGTTAACTTTTTGTTTACCAAACACACCTTAAGTCATTTAAAACTTCATACTTCATTCTTATATGGATAAATAACTACGTCAAGTGTTGCTATACTTTGATATAATGGCAAATGAATTTAAGTTTTTTTTATAATTTGCACAAAATATAAAAATTTTTAAGCCCTGCTTATTCAAGACTTTGATTAGAATAATTCTTAGGATCATGGTGAAATAAAATGATATTGTTGTGATTTTAATTTCATGAATGATGTAGGCCTTATTTGCGGCCAATGGCACTTTAATTTTGCAACCTAATATCTCCATTAGTTAACAATGCAATTATTAGCTAAATATCTATTTTAATAAAAAACTCAAACACTATGAATAAAGCCTTTCTTATCTTTTATTTATGGTATGTCCCGAAAGTGATATAATTTTTGAATAAAAAATTTTTTAACTAAAAATTTTTAAATCAAGAGAAAATTGATTTAATATATTATAGATAATGATAATGAGTAAAAAAAATAAATTTAAAATAGATAAGTTAGAATAGTTGTGAAAAATAAAAAAAAAAAGTTAGTAGGAAAAATTTTAGTTTGAAACAAACAATATTGCGAGCTAACAAATTTCCCCGCCGGTCCCGAACGGAGGTGTTGGCTGCAGTTACGCGAAAGCGATAGGATTGGTCAAACGTGACGGCGACGTCCGCGAAAGAATTCAATAGCCCGGACATAATAGCAAATTCCAGAATATAAGAAGCCAGTTTGATTAAAATATATTTGTAGAGATCCTCGGACTTGTAATCATCCCAAGTTAACTTGTTGCTGTTTTCTGATTATCTCTGATTTTGTCTTGAAGATCATTGTCATAATTCACCTAATTTCAAATTTTAAACATTTATATTTGGAACTTGATTATATTCAATCTGTATAATATTTTTTCATTTTACAACACTTTTATATTTTTATTTTTTATTTTTTAAAAATTAACTTTTTTAAAGAGTGAAAAAATGACTTACACGCCTCTCAAATGGATGATTTTTAAAAATAAAAAATAAATATATATAAATATTATAAAATAACAAAATAAATACAATATAATAAAATATTTATAAAAATTAAATAATAATAAAATAAAACCAATGAATATTGTATTTTAGTTTAACATATATCATCACGTATATAATCGTACTCCAATATATTTCTATAATAATTTAGAAACATAAAATTTGTAATCACAAGCAGTCCTTTTGGCATCCGGTAAAAATATCCGTCAAAAGAATAAAGGACGCGGCCAGATCTTCCACCGCTGACGTACAAACCGGTTGATCCTTTTGCTAAAACTGGAAGCGACTGAAAAGTGCGGCCGCAGATTCCTTGTGAATCCCCTCTCCTCTCTCCGTCCCTGTTCATCAGATTCTTCACCAATCTCCGTCCTTTCATCTCTTTCAAGATCGACACTGGAGGCCCGGAGTCCAGCATTGGTGCGACTTCCGACCGTGGTGTTTCCAATTTTGACGATATGGGGTCTCAGGAGGAGGAAGAAAGGCTGCTCCTCGAAGACGGGCTCCCGCCTGGGGTGTGTTTTTTACCTTTGTCCATCGATTTTTCCGTGCGAAGGTTGAATGTTGGCTGCCGCTCGCATCATCCTTCACATGCAAGCCCGATCCATAAAGTTTCTCACTCGGGTGATAATTCGATCGAAAAGTTGCTGGCTTTTGAACCGCTTGGATCGGCGGATGAGGCGGGTGTTACTAAGAGCAGCTAACTTTTGCCATGGTTGCTCCTTTTTGGATGTATTGAGTAATTGAATAGTTGTTCGGTGGAGCGGGGAAAGGATTTCGACGATTTTATTTAGGTTTAATTGCTTATTACTAGGGATAAGTTTTAAATTTTCAAAGCCGAAGGTGTTGCAAAAAACGAGGATGTTAGTAGTATCCTGGCCGGCTCGTATGAACCATTCCACTCTGGCTCCTCTGGCAGGGATTTCCTTCCAAAGAAATCATTTTAATTAAATATGAACTATGAAGTAATAAATGGGGCCTTTTTTGAGATGGCCAGTTATAATATGGCCTTAGGAGAGAGCTATTTGAAACAGAGCGCGAGTTGTTTGGAAGGGGATATCTAGAAAAGAGCAAGATGGACTAGAGCTCGTCACCAAAAGCGAGGTCTACCTTCCTGGTCATTCAGTTCTCAGGTGGAAGTTGTCAAGGACGCTGTTTATGAAAGCGTGATGATTTGTTAGGATCCTGCTCAAACTTCAAGGCTGTTTGTATTTGATATCTTAGCGTTTATGCTATGGTCTAATCAATATTTTTTAAAAGAATCAAGGCTCAAGAAACATGCTTGATCAAATCCTTTCGTATTACACTGTAGGCTTGAATATCCGCAACGCCTTTTCTGGAAATCAGGCTAGCAAAGGAATGATAATCAGCTTCGATACTGTTCTTAGTTCTTGAAAATTTGAATGGTCCAATTCTTTTGTCCAGTCTCTTCTTGTAACATCTCCTGCAGTGGATGAATCTTTATTTTCCATGCCATCGAGCTCAAAGCATTGGAGGATGAAAAATTCCATTCATGTGACCATGTCATATTTGTCAAATATCTCCAGTTTTTGAAATGTATCTTGTAACTTGAAACCATGTGCAAGGATGTCTTTTGTTTTTCAAGTTGTTAGAGTTTTTCTCATGTTTGTGCCATAATATTTTCAATGGAAAAGTATCAAGAGAAGTTTTTGCCTGATTATTTGTTTATATGTCATTAGATTAGTTGGTTGCATTAAAGGCTTGGACTTCTGCATGGCAGCAGCTGTACATAAGGGAAAGAAAGTAAGAAAATGGCTATTGGAAGACACCATGATAAGTTTAAAAGCAAGCCAAAGTAGATTCTAAAACTGTCTTTGGGCCTACTTTGGATTAGGATTTTAACTCAGAAAAATTTTCAAATTTCTCCATTCCCTCATATAATCTCCCATTTCTTAATACATGATATTCTTTTCTCATTATTATCTGTATTTTCTATCTCCTAATATATGATTTAATATATATACATTCCACATGAACTATATTTTTCAAACTAATTTTTGTTTTCAATATCAAATACCACCAACATAACAGGTCCTTAGTGTTTTGACTTATAAAAGGGGCTGGCGGGTTGTACATGCATGAAAATCTCAAATTTGAATTAGAGCATAAACACTTAGTGCAAAAAAAAAAAAAAAGTAAAGGGTTATGATTGTTTTTAGTTTATCAGCTGTACCTCACATAAAACCCTCCGCGGGGAGGACTGCCAATGAGATGCAACCTTTCTAGTTGAGGCTTAGCATTATATGTAATCAGTCAAGGTGCACTACAGCCAAATTTTGTAGCATTTTGAATATTATGATACCATAACTGTTTTTCTTTGTGGCATTATGAATATATGATATCTCGTGCTACTATTCACACTCTTAACTGATCAAGCGACCTAATATTATTTAAAGTCTAGTACCCATTCTGTTCACAAAATGAATTATAAGGGCATCTGCAATTGTCAGATTTGGTAGGAACTTGTGTGCGGAAGATTCTGGTGATGATGCCGAAGTTTCAGATTTTGAGATGATGTTGATTTGTCTTGGCAATTCTTTGATGTCTTTTCTGTTAATCCATTCTGGGCTAAAATAATTTCATGGTGTGTGAATCTTTTGCCATTTATGAATTTTTTGTCTAGAAATTTTTTCCATGATAAATAGACAAATTAATGCTGTGTAGCTGTCTTTAAGCTTCTAATCCTAATCACATTTCAAATGCTTAGATTATAACCATGACGCCCAAATGGAACCTGAATCTTGGAATTATTTTCCTATCCTGTTATATATGTAAAATTTTTGTTGCAATGATATATCTTTTGAACTGGTCCAGTGGAGTTCATCTGCCCCTTGTATTTGTTTGGAGCTCTCGCCATTCCTAAGTTTACTTGTTCAGAAACTTTTATATCTTTTATTTAATTAGAGTTTGTGAATTCCATTTTTTTTGTTTTGTTTGATGAGGTGCATACTGAAAATGTTGTTTTTTGACTAATAAGTTTAACTCCTAATGAAACATATGCTAATTTGTGAAATTTGGCAACCAATATGATTAATCATCCCTATGGAGAATCTGTTAACACTTCCCTTCTTGGTATCATTGGAAGATTTTTTTTTTTTTTTTTTTTTGGCGAAAAATTATATTTGTTTTGGTTTCAGAATGCTAGTTTAGGTCCATGTACTGGAGATGGATCAGTCGACCTCAAAGGAAATCCTGTCTTGAGGCACAACACTGGCAATTGGCGTGCATGCCCTTTTATTTTAGGTATTCTATTTTTCGTCATCATTCAAAATGTTACATCTATCTGCATGCATGTTTGGATGTTGGCATGGGTGTGCCTCTTGGGAATTCTTCACTTATAGTGGGAATATAAAAATGCAGGAACTGAATGCTGCGAGCGTTTGGCCTACTACGGAATTGCAACAAACCTTGTTACTTATCTTACAAACATTCTGCATGAAGGAAATGTCTCTGCTGCACGGAATGTTACTACATGGTCAGGCACCTGTTATGTCATGCCCCTACTTGGTGCTGTTCTGGCAGATGCTTACTGGGGAAGATACTGGACCATTGCCATTTTTTCCACAATATATTTTATTGTAAGTTTCAATCAGTTGCATGAATTCTTCATCCATATCTTTCTATCAGTCACGGGTGTGCAAGAAATTAGTTTTCTCTCTCATGCATGTTTCTTGACAAATGCCAACACGTGGCTAGTTAAGCTCTGGAATTCATGTTACTTGCCCCAAAACCTGGGCCCAGTGTAGCTTCCAGGTTGGTGCACAAAAGATCTATACAAATAATTCTGGACAAGGTTCGTAAAATGCACACGTTTTGCCTAGCTAGTTCAGCAACTATGGTTGTTTGCTACAGTGTTTACATTTTGTTGGTTTTGGTGAACTGAAAGAGAAATTCTGGAAATACTCAGGTATCAGAAATGGAAAAAATTGAGAGCTTTACGAGCAGACAGTGGAAAAACAAAAGATTTTTTGTCTGGATTTATGCTATGTTAGAAAATATTGTTACATACTGTACTTCTAAATATCACAAAAACTGATTGTTTGGGAAAGATTTCTTTAAGACACCTTATGGAATGTGTCCTTCAGAATAACGTCTTTCCATCTTATCCTTTTATTTTATGCAGATGATTCCTTTGTTGTAGGATTGTCTTTCACGTTATTCAGTTGCTCAACATTTTTAGATGTTTCCACTGAAAATTTCCCAAATTGGATGATCAGTTGCAAAGAACAGTAAGGAGACATTGTAATATCATTATGTCATTTGCATTATGGAATTCACGCAGGTAGTTTTGTCGCCATGTTCAATTTCAGTGTTTGTGTGGAACCTAAATTTCTGCCAAAATTTCAGCAGAATTATTGTTCGTTTGAGCACCAGTATGTTGTGTATTTTAACCTGGTTCCTGACTTGCACATCCATGTTGAGCTAGCTGTTAGTTCCGGGTTGCATTTATCTACTGGGAAGCATCTACAAAAATCCTGTTGATTTGTCACACTTGGTCATTGACTATGCTCAGGCTGTCAATGAACAATCGATTCTTTCTTACTGCCTCTGCATTATTGTTTTCATTTGTTTGCTGCCCTTATTTGAGCTGCTGACCTAACTCTCTCCTAGCTGGGATTGTTTCTTGGTTTTATTGGAATGTCCTGTTGTAGTTGTGTTTTCCTGATTTTTTGCATATTTGTTTTGCCTGTCTAGCTGCGTATGTAAGTGAGCTTTTTCTCGTGGACTTGTAGTTGGACTTGGGCATGTTGATGGTTTCTTCTTGCAGTGTCATGTTAGTAGTGTTTTATTAATTTTGTTCCCCTAGTTTTATTTTAGGAAGCCCTCAATTGTGATTGCATTTTATTGCAGTTGAAAATTCGGTCAAATAAGGGCATATTTGGTTATGCTGAGAGTTGTTAACAGTCATGATTTACTAATCATAATTTGGTCAATACTTTCATGATATATTGTGCAGCAAATGTCCCATAAGTCGCATGTCACCACATCCCATACCATGCCCTTTCGTAATGCTTGGTTTGTGTGAGCTTTGAAGGATGCTAATTGCAACGACCATTTGATGAGCAAACAGTTTTATTTACCAAGCTGTTTGTATGATTTAGTTCCACAATGGGCCAGCTGATTTTTACTTTTCTCCAGCATTTACATTTCAAGTATAAAAGAAAAGTTTTATGTGCTTTACTTGAACAATTTTTATTACTCGTTCAGGGAATGGGCACATTGACACTTTCAGCATCTGTTCCTGCTTTCAAGCCTCCCACCTGTGTGGGGTCCATTTGCCCAACAGCTTCTCCTGCTCAATATGCCATATTCTTCATTGGTCTATATATGATTGCACTTGGGACAGGTGGCATTAAACCTTGCGTGTCATCGTTTGGAGCTGATCAGTTCGATGACACAGACCCAAGAGAGAGAGTGAAGAAGGGGTCATTTTTCAATTGGTTTTATTTCTCTATCAATATTGGCGCTCTCATATCAAGCAGTTTAATTGTTTGGATCCAAGACAATGCTGGATGGGGATTAGGGTTTGGCATTCCAACATTATTTATGGGCCTGGCTATAGGAAGCTTTTTCTCTGGCACGCCTCTTTATAGGTTCCAAAAGCCAGGTGGAAGTCCCATCACTAGAATGTGCCAGGTTGTGGTTGCATCTCTGCGTAAGTGGAATGTACAGCCCCCTCCTGACAGCTCTCTGCTGTTTGAAGTACAAGACAAAGCCTCAGCAATCGAAGGGAGTCGGAAGCTGGAGCATAGCGAGGATTTCAGGTATCTATTCTCTTTTCAATCTGTCAATAAGTTCCTCCAATCAATGATTTTTCCTTCTATTAATTATATTTTTCCACTTTTGCCCCTACTTTTCAATCATTTTTCCTTTCGACAACCTTACTTATTACAACTTTACCCCTATCATTTCACATCAATCACACATTTTTCAAAATATTCTCTTTTCCATTTCCCACAATCCCACAATTTTACACATTACCAAACGCCACATAATATTCAAGAACCAATTTCCACTTGATTATGATAATTATTTATTGGCTTCTAAATATTATTTCTTGGTTACATCAAAAAGAAAATTCTTGGTTGCATCCTTAGTGGGTCCTATCATGCCTATACTGCATCACAAAACTGGGTTGCTTGCCAATTGTTAAAGTCTAGAGAAAAGGATAGACGCTTGTTTGTGATTGAGAAGTTGTTCATATTTGATGTGTATATTGAATGGCCACCACCATCCAGTTTGCAGACCAGATCACATCCATACTGCTATCAGCCTACCTGTTATCTACAATTAATCTATGTTAAAGCTATTGTCTAGGGAATTGTGATCAGTTGGATGAACAGACAGTTATTTCCACCAACTGTTCTGAAATGACATTTTCCCTGTGCTAATAATGGTGCTGATGTGCCTGGGTTAGAAACTTCTTGTTTAACTGTGAAAATGACATTTTGTTCTGCATCTGTTTGGTGACTGTTTCAGTGAAAGTTGAGATCTACACAAACAAAAGATCAGGAAAATGTGGTTTGTCAGCTCATAAAACTGAGTTGAGTTGAGTTGGTATTTTGCTGATTTGGGGTTGACTTTTCTGATTCAAGTTTTACCGAAGTTACCTATAATACAAACAAGATTTCTTTTCCTTTCTTTTTTTTTGATGGTATAATATCAACAAGATTGGATGTCGTGGAGTGGGAAACTCTTGTAATTTGTCTCTTGAGCTCTGCATTTGATGCGAACATAAGGGAAAGACCAAAAACATAGCCATAAAGGAGTTGGAGATTATACTTTAGTCCATGATGATTGTTTCTCTTAGTTATGTTCTGTCCTTTTTTTTAATTACAAAAATGAGATTATTTGGTCCATAATTTGTGCCCCCTTTGATAGACAGCAGGGCTTTCCTCAATGTTCATCCGAAAGTGTTTGGTTACTTTGATTGGTGCAGGTGCCTTGACAAAGCTGCAACAGTGACTGATCTTGATGTGAAGAATGATGAATTTTCAAATCCATGGCGGCTTTGCACTGTTACCCAAGTGGAGGAACTTAAGATACTGGTACGCATGTTCCCTGTTTGGGCCACAGGAATAGTCTTCTCTGCTGTCTATGCACAAATGTCAACTATGTTTGTTGAGCAAGGCATGGTTCTAGACACCACTCTTGGTTCCTTCACCATTCCACCTGCATCCCTCTCAACCTTTGATGTGATCAGTGTCATTGTATGGGTCCCAATCTATGACCGTATTCTTGTCCCAGTTGCAAGGAAATTTACAGGGAAAGAGAGGGGCTTCTCAGAGCTGCAACGTATGGGCATTGGGTTATTTATATCCATATTGTCCATGGCAGCAGCTGCCGTGGTGGAGATCATAAGGTTGCAAATTGCAAGGGAAAAAGGACTGACACATGTTGATGCAGCAGTGCCCATGTCCGTATTGTGGCAAATCCCACAATATTTTTTGGTGGGCGCTGCTGAAATATTCACATTCATCGGTCAACTTGAGTTCTTTTATGACCAGTCACCTGATGCTATGCGGAGCTTGTGCTCTGCCTTGGCACTTCTTACCACTGCCCTGGGGAATTACCTGAGCTCTTTCATCCTGACAGTTGTCTCTTACGTGACCACCAGGAATGGGAGTCCTGGGTGGATCCCTGATAATTTAAATGAAGGGCATCTCGATTACTTCTTTTGGCTTATAGCAGGTCTGAGTGTTTTGAATATGCTGGTGTACATATATTATTCCGCCAAGTATAAGCAGAAGAAGGCTTCTTGAGTATTGTCGGGAACAATGCTTTCTTGTACAGATGATCTCCCGCTGCTCAGTTTGTGGTGTTTCCAACTCAATGTAATCCTTCTTCTATGCTTGCTTGGATGCACTTGTGCAATCTTTGGCACTCATTTTAGTATTTATGCAATAATCTCAGTTTAGAACTCCAAAAATACATGAATCTCATACAATTATTCTGCAATTAACTGATCCTTTTAAACCTAATTTTTCCATTTTTCATACATCCTTTCCGGTAATAAATAACGACAGTTTCTTTTTCATCCCATTCGAGTCACGAACAGGTTTTTTTTTTTCCTTATAACTTTTTCAGGGTTGTTTGCTCTTGCTCACCTCCCCGAGGAGCTTCAGAAAAAAAGAAAAAAGTTAGTTATCCATCTTGTATTTCTTAAATGCCATGTCGTTAGGACTCTTATCCATAATCAAAACAAGACTGGATAGTCCAACCAGTCTTATTTGATCATCCATCATAGTCCAGCTCGATAAGAAAATTTTAACTTTTTAAAATTTTATTTTATTAAGTAAAATAGCCTAATTATAAAAAGAAGACATACTTAAATGATTCGCATGTCATTGAAGGTATTTTGTGCCGCCCCCATTTTGGACTCACATTTACAAGAAAACCGGATTCTTATCTAAATCATTAGCCGGATTTCCTTTCAAATCATTTGTTTTCCTGATACGATAAATAGATTAAGTTTCTATTATGTGATATTAGCAATATATTTGTCGAAAACGCTTTTTTCCTATTCGTCTCAAATTCAATATTTCCCTTAATTAGATGGAACCAGTGTGTCTTCCATAAAAAAATTGTAAAAATATCTTAAGAATTAAATGTAATAGAAATCCAGATGGTTGTAATATATATATTAATTAGAAAAATGCAATATTTCCCTAGTCCGTAATATTGTCAACGAATTATCTAAAAATACAAAAAGCCAAATGATTAGTCGATTATTATTTTAGTATTTCCCCGATGTGATTAAAAATCTAAATATATTCCCATATAGAACTCGTGGGTTACAACACCATGTCATCAATATATATACGGTTGAAAAGATTTTCACTGCTTCTTGGACTCACAAACATTTGATTAATAATCTACACCTTCGATAATATTCCTTCAACAAATAATGATACAAAAGATATGACAATTCGATTTTTTTAGAGGGTTATTTGATTTAAAACATCCCGCTATTTTATATCACAACCAAATAACTTTTTAATTGGTTATGATCTTATAAGCCTAAGCTAACACTTTTTAGTTGTTTTATTTTTTTCAAGTGTATTTAATTCCAAATAGTAATTTGGTAGGTTGGGCTAATACACTTATTTTTTAATTTTTTAAAATTTTTTCATAAAATTATTTTTCCATGTATATTTTATTCATATACTAAGGCACTGATCGGCAAAGGAGGAGAAGAAAACTTTCCGTCCTATTTATCATACATTTTCTAAAAAATGTTTTGACATTTTAACTATTTAATTATCTCACTTTTCGTATTTACCCTTATATTTTATTTATTTTATCACGTAACTACCATATTTATTTCCCCTTTATCATTTCATATCATATTACCATCACGCTTTGCAATAATCCAACTTTTCATCTCCTCGTTATCCATGTTACAACAATCCCTAAGTTTTGTAATTTTAGGATATTTGTATATATTTTATATTTTAAAAAAACCATTTTTAGAGTAAAATGAGTTAAATACGGAGCCCAATTCAGTGCACCCGGGTGCATTCAGCCTCAACACACCCGGGTGCACTGCACTTATTTTTTTTTGAAAATTTTTTCATGAAGCTGTTAATATAGGTTTATTTAACATATGTATCAATTTTTACTATTTT
>JAXCLR010000050.1:15216235-15236106 GCA_035584095.1 Annona squamosa
GTAAAAATGGGCCCTGGGGTTCGATGTAACTCCTTTAATTTTTATTGATAATTGATGCAAAATCTTTTGATATCATCCATTTAAATAGGAGACGATTCCTAATAAACAAGTAATTCTATTTTACTAAATTCTATTTTAGTAAAAATGGGCCCTGGGGTTCGATGTAACTCCTTTAATTTTTATTGATAATTGATGCAAAATCTTTTGATATCATCAATTTAAATAGGAGACGAAGTTTTATCCAAATTAAGTTTCAGCGTGAGTCACATTTACTAAAAAATGAATATATTTGTGTATAAATTAGAAAAAATGATTAGATCTATATATATATATATTAAAATGTAATAATATTTTATAGAATTATTTATCACATAGAAGTGATATTTAGATGGTTTAGATATAGAAAATACTACTTAAAATAGATATTTAGTATTAAATTATTTTATTATATTCATTTTACACATGTGTAAATGTAACATGCATACATGATACTAAATAAATGAAAAAAATCACTTGATAATATAACTAATGCTAAATACAATTGACAAAATGAAAATTTTCATCGAGTATCAAGATATTACAAATAAAAAGTATTACATAAAAGATAAGTTTCATATAAGTGTAATAAATTAAAATTCTAATTACATTTTAAGCTGCACTAAGTGTGTAAATCAAGTTAGTTTAATTAGGATGGTTGTTTTTTCAATTCTAACCCTTTTTATACAATGTTAACACAATCACCCAACCCTAAAGTAAACCTCTGTAAATTAGTTCGGTTCAAGTTACAACTTTGTTTAAAAATATTTTACTTAGTGAAATCTATTTTTAAATATAAATTTATATGAAAAAATAAAAATTAGTCCTTTTTTTAGAGGAATACTTTCCGATTTATTATTTTTATAATAACATAATTGTTAATCTTATTTCAAAGAAATCGTGTCTAGGTAATGCTTATGTTTTATGTTAATGGTGTTTAGTTAATACTTATGTTTTATGTGCTAATATATGACTATTTGTTAACAATCTATGATGTTTTATGATGTTTTACACAAACATACGAAGTCAAGTTGGGTTGGATTGACACTTATCTAACCTAAACTATCTTACTTTTGAAATGTTGATTTAAATCGTGATATATAATCAGTCAATTACCTAACCTAAACTGTCTTACTTTTGAAATGTTGATTTAAATCATGATATATAATCTGTTTTTTATTTTAAAAAAATGCATAACTCACTCTTATTATAAATCAGTTGGATTAGTTGTATTCCTATGGTGCAAACCGACTTTGCTTACGCACTTGGCTACACCCCAAGTTGCGCCGTACATTTCTGATTTGCCGGCATTGTAACGGATCGGATTTCTTGCCCCTTTTGAGCTGTTCTGCCGCCCCTAAAACCCTAGTTCTCCCCCTTCGCATAAGCAGTAAGCATTCTCCGGTCGAACGGCCATTTTCCTGCCTCTCCGCAGCAGACGAAGACAAGTAACGAGCGAACGAACAATCAGTTTCCAATTTCTTCACTCATCTACTCCACAAGATCTGATCTTCCTGAGAAAAAACAACCCACTTCCCACTCATGTCGCTTCTCGATGTCATCACGAAGGCGAAATCAGAACAACCCACCATTCCCAAAACTCTACCCGACCACCCCATCATTCTCAATCCCGATCCCATCTTTCCCCTCCTCAAATCCCACTCAAATCCACGTCCCTCCAACGTCGTCAACCCCATCACCGGCTGGCAAATCTCGCCTGTCGATTCCGGCGTCATCGAATTGAACAGAAGCTTCTTCAAGAAGCTCCAGCGCAAGCTTAAGAAGCCCAAGATCCTCACTCAAGATGAATTCTTGAAAAGCCTCAACTCCTTCCTGGAGCAAACCATGAAAGTAATTGGCCTGACCGTCAGCGTGGCCACTGCTGATCTGGATTACATCTTCGCAATTGAGAAGATGGGATTCGCAATCTCCCGCGAAGTTGCAGGCCTCATCGCCGAGGCCTGCCTCGTTCTCGGCTTGTGGGAACTGCTGGATGCTTTGATTGCTCAAGAGCTTATCCCAGGCCTCTCAACGTCTTCTGCTGTCCTGGTTGAAGGTCTCATAAAGAAGAACAGAGCAGATTTGTTGTGCAGGTATGTCAGGGCTGCTTCCGATATTCAATCATCGGAGCTTCTCCTTATTTTGAAATATTTCCTCTCTCCACCCAATGAGAGTAGATTGAGTTTGGTTAGCGTGAGGAATGAATGGGAGAAGCAGGCAATGGTATCGATTGACCGAGCAGCGGACAAAAATCTAAGTGAAATGAAGTCCCGCCGCGCTAGACAGGCTGCTATTCTGCTCATGATGGCACATGACGGATTCTCAGCGAATGAGCTCTGCTTGCACTATCTGTTTGCTTCGAGGAATGTCCTTGGGTTGCCTCTGTCATGGGCTGTCGGACGTCTCGACGGGTTGGAGGTGGTAAGATTGGTGAAGTATCTGGGGAAGTGGTTGAGGAAGTATGATAAGTTTCCTGAAGCTGGTCCTTGCCCTGAGGCAGCAGCTTGGGGACTAGAAGCATGCAAGTGGGTACCATCGATCGAGGTGATCGTGAGTTGTCTTGGGTCAGTTTTGGATGAGCATCTCTTATACCTGAGTTTGTCCAGTGAGTTGCATGAAGAGTTGAGATCAATAGAGGAGCTTGTGAAATTGTTCACCGCAGAAGCGGGGTTGTGTTTTTCACTGGCATCTGTCATTGAGAGTATGCGAAAGGATGCCGTTATTCATGAAGGTGGTCAGATTGGTGAAGAATGAGAAAGGAAGCTGGTGGTATTCATGGAGGCGCGTAGGCTACATTTTTCCCATGCTATCAGATCTCGTTCTTGTCAATTTCTATATCAATGCTTGTGCTTTGTTTGACCCATTGAAGATGATTGTTCTGCTGTAACGTATAATCTACTGATTTGTTAGACTGTAATTTTTTGGATTCAAAAGAATTTAGTCTATTCTCTGAGTTGCATCAAATCATCAGGATATTGGGACTTTTTTCCCATTTTTTTGATGTTCTTCTATTCCCATTCTTGAAGTCATTTGCATTTGAGATGCATCCAATGACGAAATTACAAGATTCGGGCAATGGTTATAGCATACAAAATCAATCAACTTGATCGTTGTGATTGTTTTTGTTGAAAATGGAAAACGTGTTCGTGGAATTGATTGTGATGTTGAACAGTGTATGCATATGCCGTATGCAATGCACACAACACCCCTCGTCGTGCGAATGCTTCGAAAATGCTAGACCAGCATTGAAGCAATTTGGGAAAAGGGAATTGATGGTTCTGTCCATTTAGTTTAGCTAGTCGTAGTTAATATTCAAGTTTCTCCATCTGCGTAAATTTCAAAGAGGAGCATTGGACTCTAATCCACTGTTTTAAGAACTGAACTGAACCGGGCAGTCGGACTGGTCCGACCAGGAACTGGACATGTCCCGGTTACTGGTTTTTTTGCCCAAAAAATCAGGAACTAATCATGAAACCAGTTCATTGCCTGGTTTGGTTTTCAAACATTGTCTAATAAAATGTATCGAAGCGCCTAGGACTGCTTCCTTTTGTATGTCTTTCCTTTCAAATTAAGGGTGCAACTCGGCAGGATAGGTCTGGCTCAGGATGAACTTATATTTATTTTATTTTTTAAAATTTTTTACTTACTCTATTTTAAGTTGGGTCAGTCCTAGATGTATCCTACCTTGTTATTTAATGTCAATTCAGATTTGTTTCTACCTTGTTATTTAATGTCAATTCAGATTTGTTTCTGGTTCAAAATTGGTTCTTTATATTATCTTTTTTTATATTTGTAAATTATATTCCTACCATACAGTTTACTTACAAACTTATAAATCAATATGATAACGATGTACATATTTTTTGAACAACTAATAATGATATATTTTAAAAACGAATTTATTAGGTATACTAAATAAAAAATAAATTAAACAAGTTTTTAGATTTTAACGTATATTTTATATCTTTAAAGATATAATATATTTTATAAAAGAAATATTCAATATATTTATATTAGTAATTCAGGTCAATTCTAAGCACGTGACTTTGAAATTTATCCTACCCTACTTGCACATGATATTTTTTTTTATTTGAAACCTATATTACCCTATGAGTAGAAAAACAGAAACCTATTTTACCCATTTTAGGGTGCCCCATGACTCGACCTACTGGCACTTTAACTAAGTTACACCCTTAATTCAGGTCCACACTGAGTTCATCACCACTGGTTTTTTAATTTGACTGCAGTCACTGACGGAGCCACTGCTTTCCTAATGCTTCATTTCTCAGAATTCGAGCTTGTATTGGCCTGTCATGAACTTGCTTTGAGTTGAGCTCTCTCTGTAGTTTGCCATGGAGTTTTGTCCTAAGCCATGAATGTTCAGCTGACTAATATGAGCAGCATTTTCATACCTGCATGTGCAACTTGAATAGCGGGCTGGATGATAAGAGGATTGGCTGATACCGAATTGTATTGGCTGTCATTAACCCATCCATAATTTTGAAATTTTGAGATAATAAATATTTATTTACATATATTTTTAAATGTTTTTTGTGGTGGAATTATGAAGGAGACAAGCCACTGTCCCAGCACCAGCAGTGGCATTTTAATATCTGAAGTGCAGCAATAATCTTGATTAAGATTCCCACATTCGAACGGTTTAATAAAACCGGCCTACAAAAATGTTGCTTGTGTTGGACTGTTGGGTAATCCAATATGAAATTTTGTATTGAACATTTAGTGGAAGAGGACATAAGCTATGAAGCTAGGCCACTTTTTAATCTTGGGAGTGCCTTTTGGTAATAACATAAAATTAATGATATGAAAAAATGAAAAGTAGATTTGTAAGGATTTATCTGACAAATAATGAAGAATTATACTTTCACCTCCAACTTTATTTTTTCCATTTTCAAGTTTAACTGGAAATGTTTTCTTCAAACCAGTTTTTCAAAAAATATATGCTAAAAGTGGAATATCTTCGTTTACGCTATCGAAATAATTTTAAAAAATCTATTTTATTTTTCGCTCTTAACATGATTCATTTCACAGTAATATTTGAAACCGTTTAACAAAAACATGTATGTAAAATCTATAGATGGTTGAAAATTTGGTAGATTTATCTATTTTCAAATAATTCCAATTTCATGATCTATCTAATTCTTTCAGCAAGTTAAAATTTATTTTCAAATTGTATTTAATATGATGAATGCATTTTCATGAAATTTGGTGGGGTTTTAAACAGAAAATTCCAGAATACTGCGTCATGTTCCCAAGTGGAATCGATGGCTTCGGATTTAGGAAATTTCTGGCTGGGTGGGCTTTCGAGAACTTGTAACCCCACGATCCGGTCCACAGCCCTCCCGTTTAAATAATGCGTCGACAGCCCAACCCGTTCGTCCTGCATTTTTCCCGTCTCCCCGTTTTCCTTCCTCATGCTCCTGTAACCGTCTTTCTTCCCGCCACATTTCCTTCAAAGCCATGATGGCCACTTTTCGACGGCTTTTGAAATTTCCTGCGAAGATGAAGAAGCCTCTTTACCTCATCACGGCCGCCACCGCCGTCGGTGCTGTTGCGCACCAATCAAACCCTAATCTGGCTTCTTCTTCCCTCGAAGAACAAGTTCTCCCTTTTTCTTTCGTCACTGTCGGATTCCAAGCAGTTGTCCGATCCTCCCGAGCTCTGTACACTGTAATCTCTCTCTCTCTCTCACATCATCTTTATTTCATTCCTCTGCATCCGCACCATTCCCTAGCTAGCACACTGCAGACGGACCTCTCTTGAAAGATTTCTTGCTTCGGATGGTGCTAGAAGATGCAATCTTTTTTTCCAAATGTTTTCCGACTGCGACTTTCATTCTCTTTTTCAGCATGTACTCACCAACAGCTTGAGAAAAAAGATTGTTTTAATTGTAGCGTTGCTTGTAGGATGGGCAATTTGCGGTTAGACGCATTTCACAACTTGAACACTGAGTATATTCTGTTCCGGATTTCGAATGAGTTATTTTCTTCTTCTTCTTCTTCTTCTTCTTCTCCATTATTATTATTATGGAAAGCTCTATAGTAAATAATATTCAATGTCTCAATTTTGCAGATTGCTTTCAATATTGTTGACTACAAGTATTCTTTGCATGGGTTATCATCTGAATCAGGAGAATATCAGAGTAAAATATCCGAGGTATCTTCCTTACTGCTGGGATTTTTTCTGTGTAGTACAATTTCACAATGCATTGCGCACAGAGTACGTGTGTGATTTTTGTTGGGGCAAAATATAAAAAGAGAGAAAATTAAGGAAAGTGGGGAAGTGAAAATAGAACCAAGTTTCACTTCAGGCGTGTTACAATGTCACTTTCCTTAAGGCAATTTTGCTACCCTATTTGCTGCTTAGGGTAATTTTGCAGTTGCCCCTAGGATACAAAAAATGAAACCTGAACTAGAATAGGAAGCAATACCTTTTCTAGGCACATGAACACTTGAAATAGAATTTTTTTGGTTGAATGGAGAGAATTTCAAAAATAATATGGCAATTTTGCAAATAAGCAACTTGGACATACTATGTTTGAATTAAGACAAGATGATATCTGAATTAAGATAAGACAATGTCTTAATTAAGACACTAGAAGATGGGAGGAGAGGAATGTTAGATTTTACGGATTGAATCTGCCGAATGACCTCATATAGTTTTGAAATGTCACTTTTCATCCATCGCATCCCATCCCTAGTCCGTTGCACCCCTTTGAAATTCTATCCATCGCATCCGTAGTCCATTGCACCCCTTTGAAATAGCGACCATTTTGCAATGGTCATGTCCGTTTGAATTGTTTAATTCAAACCGTTGCATCCATTGACGAATAGTTGCATTGTAAAAAATTGCCAAAAAAATGTACACAGCAACGATCGAACCCAAGACCTGTAATATGACTGCCCATGTCTCTAACCACTTTAGATATTTTAGTTTCGTTGTTTATCTATGAAATTATATTATATTTATTATAAATTTGAAAATCCCATGCATGGGTATATTCATTGTTGTAAGAATCCTATCACTTATGATTCTGGTTGAATCTTGGCCAACTCCGACTTCTGGAATCCATTTTGATTAAGTCTTGTGGTTTAATGCTTTTATTCTCGTGATTTTTACTCTGGCACACAATTAATTACTAAATTCACAGTCCTTGATGATTTGGCAAAACTTGCAGAAATTTTTTCGGTGTTCATATCTTTATCCATTCCAAAATAACTTTGGGCACTCATGACACGTAAATTGTTATCTTTTTATCTCTTAGCTTTCCATGCAACAGAAGCGTCCTTGAAGACAGTTTTATGGATTATAAATGCAATATCTATCCTATTTGCTTTTAGCTTTGAACTCTTGTTGTGTTTGTCAAAGATTTTATTATATGTTGCCCTAAAAAAAAGATTTTATTGTATGCTCTCATCACGATGATGATTCAATTCTTTGTCTAATAAAAAGAAAAGAACATGCAAAGGTTTAATTTTTACTGCTTGTTTTTAGATTGAATTTTATAGCTACGTACTTAGAGCATGATATTATTTGACGTTAAATACTTCTGTTTAATAATTTTGATGTTGTGACTACGACACACATGTACAACTGCATATAGAATTTGCTCTATATGAATTTATTTCCAAAAAAAGGTACGCGATTCTGAACTCAGAGTGTTAGTACATATGATTTATGCTAGCTTATATTGAGATTGATGAGTTTTGTAAGTGCCTGTATAGTAATGAGCAAAAAAGGCGGCATGATTTATGTGAAGAAGTTATATTAACTATAGAGAAACAGAATATTGATGATGGAAGAAATATATGTTTGATTGTAGAAAAGATTAGAATTGATGATTCTGAAGATATGCTCTTGACTGAGAACTTTTTATCTTATTTGGATAATAGTGAAAGAAGATAAATGTCTTCTCCAGTAGAAGGGAAACAAGTTCCTTTCCTTTTATACTGAGCCAAACACCACTTCAGGTAGCGAAAGGCTTAAAAACATGTTGGCCATTTGTTAAGTTCTTTGGATGAAACTAAAAGCACCAATATATCCAAAATATTTGGGTTTCAAGACAATATTAAACATATATGACATTGAAAAATATCCATTGGTTTGTATCTTATGGTTTTTGGTTTCTTCTGGTATTTTAGGTTCATCTGCGCTCAGCCAAAAGGATTTTGAAATTGTGTGAAGTCAATAAAGGTTTCTATGTGAAAGCGGGTCAGTTTGTAGCGTCTTTGCGACCTGTCCCAAAGGAATATTCGTCTACTCTTGCTTCACTGCAAGACCAGGTTTCATTAATTGAGCATGTTTTCAGTGCATTTGGTTGTAGTGGAACATAAGTATCCTGTTAATGTATCCCAATGTTTTAGGCAGTCCCATGTCCCTTCAAAGCTATCAAAAAAGTACTACACAGAAACCTGGGCAAGGACTTATCTGACTTGTGAGTTGCTTGCCAACAATGTTGTTCTCATGAAACATTTCATTAAAATATTAAAATTCCATCATTTGCAGTATATTTTTGCTTATTGAAAACTAATAAGTTGTACGGAAATTATAGAGTTGTGTGAAAAATATGTATAGTAAATGCATATGTAGTGCGCATGATTTGGCTGAAGGATCTCTTATTTCAACACCAGATTCTTGTCATTTGATGAACAACCAATAGCTGCAGCATCAATTGCTCAAGTACATCATGCACGATTGAAAGATCATCAGGAAGTAGCGATTAAGGTATCAGTGGAAGATGGAATATGTAAAATTTTTCCTTTTATTTATACATCATTGCTCATTGTTATTGATTCTTCCCTCTTAAATCTCATTTGCATGTCTACATTAATGGACTATTTTCATAATTTTTATTCATAGCTACTAATGCGCTTTGAGGTTATTGGATGGAATGTAATTATTCAATCCCATTTTTTATGTTAGAGTCAATATGAGATTGGTTAATTGCAATACTGAAATCAATTTGATTTTCTCTTATCTGATTTGTAAGTTTTTTTCCCATGTCCGGAGTCTCTGGTCCCATGGATATTTCCCATCCTTCCAGTTCTAGATCTCCACTGTTCTGCCCGTTGAGACATCTTGCAATTTCTGCCCATGACATTAATGGTTTTTCCACGGTGTTTCCACTTGTAAAGCGTCTGAATACATCATCCATGTTCCAATCAGATGATAACTCCAAGGCTGCAGGCTGAAATGTTTACTTATTTGGGACCGATAAAAAAAAAAAACAGCACAGCTTATCCAATATTGTTACACCTACTGTTCCTTGTGTTTGCATTGTTGTAAACACCATAGTTGATATCGCCAATATTATCAACAGTACTAGAAAGTGGCAGTGCTTATTCAAGGAAAAGAAAGGGGCATGGGGGAAGGGAAACACAAGGAACTTTATTGCATAAGACAAACTTATGGTAAAGATAGCATTTGAAATGCTATTGATAATATTTCGTATAGCTGGAAAACTATCCATCCTAGGTTAATTTCCCGGGTACCATTTCTTTGGTCTAAAACAACTTATGCTCCATTAGTTAGGCAAAATTTTCAATCTCTAGAGTTATTCCTTATGCTTATTACAAATCTTCTATGTTCGCATGTGCATGTGCTTTCATTGCAAGACTTAGTTTTTTGCCGACAAAAAAGCATGATGAAATAGAAATTAAAACAAAAGCTACGAAGCCTAACAATGTACCATAGAAGAGAACTATGGGTGTCAAAAGGAAGAACAATATAAACTATCTACAACCATGTGGTCCACATCTACCATCACTTATATACATAATATTTCAAGAATGAACAAAAGATGCATGCTTGGCTAGCTCATTGGCCATGCTACTGTCCTGCTATATTGGAATATCTTGACTTGCAAATATGCACACCTCTTTAAAGATGCAAACCAAGCATCAGAGAACTTTGCCAAAGCCAAAGATAGAAATTTACGTGTCCCCTTCATTAATGGCTGTTAGAAAATCTAATATCCACAATCATCTCAACGACGTAATTTGGTTAAAGAACTTATGTGGAAGTTCCTTTAATACAGCAGGAGGCTACTTTCAAACATGCCCTCACAACCAGGTTTTAAGGATTTAAAGGTTTACGTCAAACATCACCGGCAAGTTAAAGTGATTGCTGTAACTATTCCTTATCTATTCAAATAATTTGAAGTGGTTTTCTGACAGACCTGTAATAAGAATATATTATTGCTTCCTTGCATTGACAGATTTTTCATTTGAAATGTATGATGTTGCTGAATGGGTAGAAAGGCTTCCAAAATTGCATTTGAAAGGCTTATGAATTGAGTTTTTTTACTGAAAATTTAGTCTTAAATCGCCAAGAATGGCGTAACAAAATCCATACAGCCGACCCCACATAGGTGGGAAATGGCTTATGATGATGATGATGATGATGATGATGATGATGATGAATTGAGTTTTTTTACCCCAAATGCTGACTCCCTTTGTAAGAAAAATCTTGGTTCTAGTACTGTAATTTTAAGTTGTCTCGCTTTGACTTTGAAAACAGCATTTCTGCTTTCTTTTTTCCTTGTGCATGCGCATATGGGCCTGCATTGCTAATGGATTTGCAATTGTCCAATGTGCATGAAGCAGCTATTTACTCTTTTAAAAGCATTACCTGGTCCAATTGAAAGAATGGAAAATTTTATTCTATCTACTCAAATTTAGCACATGGTCGTCTTTTGAAAATGACAAGGAACAGTTAGGTGTGGGCAATGTTGATGATAGTTTATATTAATGACTGTCTTTCTAACCGGTATTGTTCATTTGTGGAGCCTAGGTACAATACCCAAACCTAGAGATCCAGATGGATATAGATCTTACAACTATGGCTATTCTCTCAGATGCTGTTACCAAGGTATGAGGCCTATTTATATTTCTTACTGCTTCCATGACTTTTGCCACTGACGTGCTACCCTATATTCATTCTTGTGATGGTTATCAAGCATGTTGGTCTCAAATTTCAAGGTGAAAATTCCTTGCATTCAATATTCTAGAGTAAATAAAGGATCCATGCATCATCTAAAGCGTGCAGATGTATGAATCCTGTTCAGCATTGAACTTTAACAATTTTAGCAAGTACTCAAAGAACACCACTGAAGAAGAAGTTAGCATCTGGAGCAGGCAGTCGATATATTGTAATTCAGAATTAATACAACTGACAGTGAAATGCACAAAGGATGTAATTCAAGATCTCTCTTTATTCAAAACTTTATCTTGCTGCATATAGATACAGTCCAACGCTTGGTAAGACTAGAAGAGCCCTGCCCTTCATACCTAGACAGACGCAAACCTACATCATGTAACTTGGCATTCAACCAACTGTTGGGACTTGCTTTTCACTATCCTGCACTTCTTTACATTACTCTGTATGATCCGTCAACCTCCTACTTGCTTGTGAAATTCTTTATGAGCTTCTACCATATTCTGAGGCACTCAAAAATTTGTCTGCTTGCAAAAGTGTCTTTTATGTCAATAGTTTTAAGTCTATCAAAAATTGTTAGGTCCAAAGATTAGAATGGTGAATATTTTTGTAGCATGATCATACACTCTCAACCCATTAGGATTGCAATATTCCAGTGAACGAAAATCTGAAGTAAGGCTTTCAAGATTTCCCATGAACCTATAATTTGGAAAATGCATCAATGAAAACAACATTGTTATGGGACGATAGGAGGATTAACCTCAACTTGGAGGCTTATAAGGGAAGGTTACCATGTGCATACAAAACCTAAGATAAATGGTGAGCTACATCAGTTTGGACTGTTATCTTTAAGGCATTTTCAGCCTTTGCATCTAAAGAAACTCAAGTAAGGAAACCCATGCATGTTAGTTTGAAAAGGAAGTTCATACTCAAAAGATGTTAGAAATTAGTTATATGTGCCAGAAATTTATGGAGATGTATTTGATTGTCATAAACCAGAGCACAGCAAAAATTCTCTATGTATGTAAATGAAGACTTTCTAAATATCCCATTTGATGTGTTTTATGAATTTGGTTTTAGATATATTGTCTGAAGCTTTGGACAAAGAGTGCTACTTAGCCTAATCATGTTGTCTGTTTTGGACTATACTTTCTAGACTTTAGAAGCACTATTTAATTCTTCTCTTCAGATTTTTCCTGCATACAGATTCAGTTGGATAGTATCAGAATTTGAGAAGGCAATTACTTTGGAACTTGGTGAGTAGGATGCATAAGGATGTTCTTGTTGATCATAATTTGCAGTATTTATGGTCCCTTCCCCTTCCAAATGTATTACAAATAGAAAATTCCTTTACATCTCTGATTTCTTCTTCTTCTTCTTTTTTGAATCTGTACTTGCTAAAGATCATATAGTCAAGTAATCAGCACAATGAAATAGTGGAATTCGTTTTAATCTTATCCTTTTGTCACTTGTTTCTGTTCATGTAGAAGACCAAGAAAATCCTGAAAGTTATCTGTCGATTTTTTTTTCTCTTTCTTCTGCAAGAGGAATTATACACAGTTCTATCACACTTCTGAGTTTCATGCAGATCTGATATCCCTAGTGTGTTGTTCTTCTACCAATATTTCATAGATGTCACAAACTTTAGTTTTTTTATTACCTGGTAATTGGTTTGGAAACAGATGGTTTTAGAAGAAGATGTTCAGGTAAAATGATAGAATCTCTAATATTTATGTGCATAATTTGCACACTGATTCTAAATGGACTTTAGTTGTTGATGATCCCTGTCATGTACTGGGAATTCTTATGGCACGTCTGCAGATTTCATTCTAGAAGCAAAGAACTCTGAGAGAACTGCCACGAACTTTAAAGACAAGAGGGCCCTCACTATTCCTCGGGTATTTTGGGTATGTCCATGCTCTGAAGGACCGTAAATTCTTTATTTAGAACTAACCTGTTCACAATTTTTGTGCAGTTAGTCTATATTCTTTACCATCTCTCTAGATTTTGCTGATCGATTTGCTAGCGAGGGAATATGTGAATTCTATTATGATTCTGTTTCAAAACTAATTATCGTTAAATTTTATTCAGGATTTGACAACAAGCCAGGTTTTGACAATGGAGTACTGTGATGGTCACAAGGTGTGGCTGTTGAAATATCTACTCATTTGTGCATTGCTTTTGGGATATGAATCTGTACACCTTTTACTGACTAAAATTGTGGGGAAATGAGAATAGCGTTTTCTTTCTTTCTTTGTATTCAAATTGTTCTTGTTCGGAATTAGAAAACTAGACAAAGATCCAACTAGTATCAATTTTGAATCTTAGAGGTGATATTGATAATCGAATTCGTATGAGATAATTTATTGGACACTTCCAAAAAGATGCTGTTTGAGATAATATTAGAGGTAATATCAAAAAAACCAAACACTTGTTTAAACTTTAAACCTAACCAGAAAAGCAACTGGTTTGGTTTCAACCATAGCAGCATAAAATGCTCTACTATAGGGGTACTAGTGATGCATTTGTGTCATCCAAATTATTCGTTTTCCATATAGCACTTATTATTGTATTACCATCTGATATTTGAAAGTGCATCAAGCTATAAGAAAGAAAACCTCAAAAAACTTGAAAGTTCGAAACATGATTAAAGCAACATATATAGTGGTGTGTACATATCTAGAGTCTATAAGAGAACCTATCCTTATTGTTGGGATAGCTTGGATTTTGGCTGTTATGTTTATCCAATCAGAACAAAAGAATTCGTGGTTTTTAATGACTCACTCAAAGAATTCGTGGTTTTTAATGACTCGCTCATTACTCTGAATTTTATCCCAAAAGTTAATTCCTCAATCATACAGGTGGATGATGTGCAATTTTTAACGGAGATGGGAATAAGCCCAGCAAAGGTTGGTTTCTACCTCTTGCTAGTGATGTCACCTGATCTTTCATGTGCTATTTGAACAACAGATTTCAAATTTTGCATTCACTGAATCATAGCTTTTCACTTCTTCTTGACAGTAAGATTTTGTTTCCTCAAGGCGAGAGACTAGTCTTTATCTTTTTTCGATTGAACTGCATTATATTTTCTGAGAAAAAGGAAGTTCGAAATCAGCTTTCCTAAAATGGGATAATTATTCTTTTGAAATAGAAGTCATTGTTTTCTAAATGCGTTATCGAGGTACTTTACCAAGCAATTTCCATCAAGAAGTTACTCAACTTAAAAGAGGGTTTCATAAAGTTGCTCTTGCGACCTTTCCAGAACCTCCTAACAGCCATGTGAAACAGGGACTGAATGTCATTTTAGTTTCCTTGAGATGAAAACTGCCTCCCAATCACCATTGCTCTGCTATTTGATATTATATTGGAAATGTTGTTTTAATTGCTTTGTAGGTTTCGAAAGAATTGATGGAAATCTTTGCTGAAATGATATGTGTACATGGTTTTCTGCATGGAGATCCACATCCTGGTAATATATTGGTTTCTCCAAGAGGTCCTGAAGGCTTCTCATTGGGTATGCGTTGAATACAGACTTCATTGCTGATCCATATTTTGAGTCATATTTAAGAGTAATTTCTGATCTACAGACTTAAAATGCAGTTCTTTTAGATCATGGTATCTATAAAGAGTTGGATGAAGGTTTCAGATTGAAGTATTGTCAACTGTGGAAAGCCCTTATTTTCCAGGAAAGACAAAGAATACAGCAACTAGCTGAACAATTTGGTGTAGGGAATTATGCAAAATACTTTCCGGTTATTTTCACTGGGAGAACTATTGACAGGTGATTGAAACTGATCATGTTTTGGTCATTTCAACTTTGTTTATTAAATTTTGAGAGTTGAGTTACCTGAAAATCTGGTTATTTGAGATGTATCACTGGTGATTATACTGAATATATTCTAGCCATTTGCGTGTTGTTTGTCAAGAATTGAGAGACTAGTCACTAGCATGCAAAAGTTTGCATGACCTTGTAAGAGAATCTATATGCATTTTGCAACCAGTAACTTATGAGATGAGATGTGGAGACAGCATATCACATCAATTCAGCGCATAAAGGTGCAAATGGGCTGAACTTGTCATCTTGTGGGTTTCATTATGATCATCATTGTCGTCACTTAGATCTTAGAGGTTCAGTTATTCACACTAGAGAATTGACATTGAGTTTATTCAAATTGCTTTTAGAGAACTAAAGAAAGGCTCAAGAAAACATGGCTAGAAGTAACTATGAGGGTATGAAAAAATTGGAGCTTACCAAAAATATAATGCATGACTAACAAGAACGCCACAACAGCATCATGCAGCTAATCCCACATAGGTTGAAAACAAATTATGGTGATATTTACTTCTTTAAATAATCAATTTCTTCTTTTATCAGATTGATTATGACAGCACAGATCTTCAAATTGGTAGCATTCTTATGCATTGGCATAGAATGATAGGAAGTCATATTTGAGTAACTATTCCTTTTAACTGTTTTGCATGAACATTATGAGTTTTACAGTAAACTGACAACATCCCCACAGTGACATTTTACCCTCATTTTCTGAACATAACTGATTAGTAATTCGGCACTTTGGAGAGGGATGTCAAAGCAGGAGCAAAAGATTCTGAAGCAGGAACTGAGATCTTTAAAGATGGATGATGTATCTTCATTTATGGAATTACTGCCTCCTGACTTCTTTACAATATTGAGGACTGAGTAAGGAAGCATTGCCCTAGAGGCCTTGATATGATAAATTTAAAACCTCCACTATTTCACGTCCTTTTTGTTCTTCCCATTGCAGTGGACTCTTAAGGTCAATACTTCGCAGGCTGGGTGCATCATCTCGTGTTCGGTTGCTAGCATATGCAAAATATGCAGCTTATGGTCTTGTGTCCACCACAAAATCTGATACTAGTAAAGTCCCCTGAATATCCCAAACTGGAACTAATCAGTAACGATTTTAGTCTTCATTTGAATCTTGATTATGATATATATTTTTTGATTTGTGATTATGATATTGAGTTGAATTGAAGAAACAAATTTGCTATAGTGGAAATTTCAAAACTGTGGTTATACATCACCCATTCATGAGGATCTGCTGTTTGCCAAATTTCAATGACATGTATTTGACATTGGACCTTTTTGCTGCCAATGAAAGTTTCATTTCCACAGTGGCTGTTCCTTTCAAAATTCAAACTTCTGCAATTCAACTAATAAGTCCAATATCAAATTCAACCTACTAATTTGTAATGTTGCTATTTATCCACATTCTGCAGTAGTAGGTTCATTGTCAAGACTCAGAGCAAGGGTGAGTTATATTCGACTGTGGGCACTTATTGGTATGTTTCTTCTGGCATTCTTATTCTGTACATACTGTGTGGTTGCTTACCCGCTTGCCTGTGGAAAAAATCAGTGTCCTGATATATGCATGATGCTGCCTATGAAAATGTAGGTTAGAGAGAATCTAATTGTGGTATTTATTAACTTGAAATGGCTGGAAGAAGCTGAGAAACATACCACTTTTTTTGTAGCATAACAAAAAAGAAAAATTTTAAAAATTGTCCCAACATTATGAAATCAACTCATTTTATTTGAGAATTTGTCTACCGACACTGTCACATTTTGCTCCGAAAACAGCTGAATGATAGGAAATGGTTAGGAATGGTAATTGTAGCATATGGATCTTCCAACGGAAAAGCGAGAGTCTTAACTTCTTGGAAGCTTCTGCATCAACTTTTACCATGTCTTACAATTAAGATGATCACATTTTATTGCCATGCATCTGTATTTCAATAGTGGATATCCTAAATAGGCAAAATATCAAATAAAATTTAGCTAACCCCATGCTTTGCATGTTTCAGAGATTTTTGACTTGCTTTTGTTGGTGGAAGAATATGGACGTTCCCTTGCTAAAATGTTCAAGAGGATGCTATTCATCGCCATTAACTATTTTTACAGTTATTCCATATTAAAGTGATAGTATGTTACTGAAAGCGCCTTTCAATGTGTTGTAATGGACGTTCCCTTGCTAAAATGTTCAAGAGGATGCTATTCATCGCCATTAACTGTTTTTACAGTTATTCCATATTAAAGTGATAGTATGTTACTGAAAGCGCCTTTCAATGTGTTGTATTTTTGTTCTGCTGGTTCTGTTTCCCTCTATTCCACTTCCTGGTTCCTTCATAGATGTCATTGTTGTTGCATATTAAGAGTGTGTTTGTTTAGGATAAAAAAGTGTCAACTAAAATTTTTCGATCTAAAATTTTTCTCTCCATAATTACTTTATTTTTTAATTATTTTTCACATTTTTCTACACAAATTACCCTACTTTTCAATCATTTCTACGCAACTACCCAATTACCCATACAACTAATCTATCTATTTTAATTTTATTATCTTTATTCTTCATCATTACTCTTATTATATTACATCACTTTCTATTGATTTAACTTCTACTCTGAAAACTTTTCATCAAAAGTTTTATCTCTAACCAAACACACTCTAAAGAATAATTTTCATCAATGGCATCTTGCTTGTAGCTTTTCAATCAGCATGTGATCTTCTTGCTCGATGATTGTTTAAATTCTGTCACATTAGAGGTTTCAGTGGGCTCGGACAAACTCAGAGAGAGAGAGAGAGAGAAAGAGAGAGTTTGGTCCTTGATGTACAACAACTAAATGGCTGCTGGTTAGGTGCAATAGGAAAGAATCTTGCGAAAGTGCTGCCTATTTAGAATCATGTCGGAATCTCTGGCTTTTTGCCTAGACACTGAGCGTAAAGGTGCCCGATCGAATCTATTACAGACGATTAAGGAAATGAAAGCAAATGAAGATTGAACGGAAATTACAAGGGATATTGTCAACAATATGGTGAATAAAGTTAAAATAAATTTTAGAAAAAATGAAAAAATATAGACTAAATGATGTAAGCATTGATGAGGGGGAAAAAAGAAATTTAATAAATATATATATATATATATATATGTGGAAGAATCCATAAACAATGGAATTGGAATCCATTACAGAACGTCCCCCAACCTCCTTGTTCAAACAGTCTCCAGTGTCTTCCTTTGAATGCAGTCATCATCGTTGTTGAGTTATGACCGGTGGGAATAAAACAAACAAAAGTAATAATTATGATACGCATGCATGTACAAAAACGTATCCTCAACCACAGAAACGAAAAGCTGCTCGGAAGGAGCACACCCAAGCGGTAACCATGTCCTCCTAAAGCAGCAGAGAGAAGTGTCTCGTGGTCGAACCTGCATTCTCAGCCCTGCCATTGCTTGTGGCTGTCTATATTTCCCATGTTTGATGGATGAGATTCGAGTATTAAAAGTTTATGCCAGGGGAGAGATGGATCATGCCCTAAGAATTTAATTGGTTATAGGGCTGACAACTCGACTTCCTGGGTGCAAGGCCGGTATGCAACGAATGTGCTGTCATTGGCGAAGGAACCTGGGTTGAAACATGTGATGCCCGTGTATTTGAACGCCTTCTGTTCGCTTCGGTCCCCCAACACTATCTGCATTCATCAGACACAATACATAAGCAATATTTTGGAGGCAGTAAGCAGGTCTGGCTTATCCCCATAGGTCTCAGATGGCCTCCTTTTTTTTATTTTTAAAAAAGGCCAGTATGTCCAAGTACAGATCTGAAAAAAATGCAATCCATTCACAGCCTTAACTTCCACACTGGAACGCATGCATATCATTCATCCGGTGCCAGATGGGGAGCACATACCGCATGTGGAGTCGGGTAGAGTCTCAAGCAGTGATCATAGTTCCAGATGATGGGCTGAACCGTCAGAGGAAGAGGGCAAAGATGACTCTGATGAGTGATGGTAGCAACAAGCTGCAGAAAGCAGAATCAGCAAAATTGAACAAATAAAACGTGCATGCATCGAAATTTTACTAAAATAATATTTCCACTTACATGTTCGAAAGGATCATTAGTTTCTTCCTTCGATGGGGGAATCAGGCATGACCGCCGCATTCTATAAAGGAGATCTTGGCGGAAAAATACAATTTCTTGTGTGTAAAATTTGATTCTGTATCCATCATATGAGACAGATAGGCTAGTAAGTCTCCAGCAAAGAAAAACAACCAACACCTCCTAGAATAATTCTGAAAAAACACCACTTTCTTTACATCAAACTCACACAAGATTTAAAAAAGGAAAAAAAGAAAGGTAAAAAAAAAAAAAAAAAAAAAAAAACTTCCTTACCCCCATCCTATATATCTTTTGCTATGATTTGACATTTTTAACTATCTATCTTATTTTTTTTATTATTATCTTTATATTTCAATTACTTTTTTTTATATCTTTCCATATAATTTTTTTTCGATAAAAATATCTTTCCATATAATTACCCTATCTATGATTTATCAAAGACAAGGAATGATTGGTATAACCTGCATGGGTTACTTGAAAAGATGACATTTGGAACATGTTTTTGTAGCTCCTCCGTTAGATACTTGGGTAAGGCACACCTTGGAAGAACAGTTGATGGACCTGCGAATGCCAATAGATGAAAAATATATTTTTTTAAAAAAAATTTAAAAAAAAATTAAACCAGGAAATGAGAAATGAGGCAACTGCATCCGACTCAAAAACTTTGAAAAAATAATGCACAATTTCCATCTGGACAGAATGGAATTATTGGGAAGTTTTGATGCATCACGATTCTGCATAGCATATGTTCCATCCAGGATTTACAAGGCCTAAGATTTAGTGACCCGGACTGAGTTTACAGGAAGAAGCTAATACCTGCGTCATCAGGACCTGGGATAATCAAAAATCGGCTTTGATCTTTCAACCTTGGATGGGATCCAATCATTTCCCCAAGCTTTCCAAATTGTGATCTGCAGGTCAAGAATGATCATTCTTCTTTGTTATGG
>JAXCLR010000050.1:15237981-15248756 GCA_035584095.1 Annona squamosa
CTTCTTTCTTCACTTCTCATCTATAGAGGTTCCTTCCTCTTTCTTCTATTTTCTTCTCTACCCATCCTACATCACTACCACTACACTTTTCAAAAACTACACTTATCATCTCCTCACTACCCTTACTACCAAATGATCCCCAGGTGTATTTCTTCTCTCATTAGATTTCGGATTAGTTTTTAAGCTTAGTCAATGTGTTTCCATCAAACAATTGTCATTAGATTAGTATATGTGGTAGCATATGGAAAATTAATGCAATGATTTGCAAGTACATATTGAAGAGCACCTACTAAGCTGCGACAATGAACCAAATCTTTGTTATCATGATGTGTCATGTGAAAAAGTTAACAATATTAGAATGTTAAAATGACCAGTTATAGCATAAATTGTTAGAGAATTTTGAGAAATATTGCCTAAATCGTAAATAACATTGTCTTTAAAATAGTAAATGCCCACACAGCATGTGGTTTTTTTCATTAGGCCTGCCTCCAAGTTGATCAAGGCCTAGCTTATAGACTGTAAGAAATACAATAAACGTAGTACTGTTGGGTAACCAAATACCCACAGCAGTCCAGAATAACAAAATTGGAAAGAACAGAGTAAATAAAATATAAAAGAGGAATAGAAAGAAAACCACGACCACACAAAATAGTTCCCTGATATTTTCAAAATAATTTCGAAAATGATATCTCAGTGCGCAACGTTGAGAAGCCAAGTGATAGGCATGTAAGGAAGGACATCAAGAATCACCTGAAAGATGCCATTGGGAAGCAGCTCACCTTCTGCTACAATTACGGTGTTCTCCACGAAGAATCCGGATGTAATCTTGTGTCAAGTGTCAAAGATAGCAATTATCTAAATCTCTACATGCAATCAACAAATTTGGCAGGAAACGAGAACTATTGCATCCTGTGGCCAAGACTCGCATCTAAATGGCATTATCTTTTCACTCTTATCATGAGTGGCATTGGTTCCAGAATCCACAACCAAAGTGTTTAGAAGAATTCACAAGTGATTTTTATTCAATTAATCTGATCGAAAGCACATAACAACGAAATCACAGACAATTATGAAAGAACAGGTCAAGGATATTGCACTGGATAAATTGACAGGCACTGCTGCTGTAAGATCTTCCAAGAAGAAATGGCCATCTTCCAGCTGAGATATTACCCCCATGATCCATCTCCTCCCTGTGCATCCAATCAAAGATTGAATGGGAGTTATCTGCAGTGAAGAGAAAAGGGGAAAAACAATAAGACACCAAACAAAATTTTCCATCAATAACCGCTTCCTTCCAATTTTCTGATTTGCAAAAGCCTTAATTATTCATGCTAATGGACTAAATTGTAATTATCACTCTAGCGTTAAGCGCAAAATGAAAGAAATAAGTTACAACTATGCAATGCTGAACCGGTAAAGGCACTGGAAAGGTATTCTTCAAGAGTAACCTCGCAGTTTCCAGACTGTGTCATCTCAGCATCAAATGCAGGTTTAGAAAAATAGCGATCTCGAGATAGCCTCTGAAGCAGCAATTGGTATCTCTCGCGGTATAAAGCAGCTTTTGCACTTGAATCACCATGAATTGGAAGCTTCCCAGTATGCCTGAACATCAATAATCAGCATAATGAAGTGAAACAGTAAGTGCATCCAAACTGCAACTGAATCTAACAACAAAATTCATGAACTGCCTCTAGCACTGACATGTAACCACGGAATTTTCATTATTCAAAACCTGGAATGATATGCAGATGTAAGTCATGGGGTCTTACTCATAAAACGCTTTCTTGATAGGATCGTAGGAGAATTTCCGTATCAGGAAGGCGTCTATTATCCGAAGCGCGGAACGGTTGCTGCTGCTCGTGTTCGCCTCTACAGCAGCATCAGCTTCCAGCAGCAGACTGACGACACGATGAACGGATTCCTTATCCAAGATGGATGATTTGACTGCCATTCAGATGCCAATACATGAATGACGATAGAAAACACATAATCTTGCGAAAACAGAACGAAAAAGACAGAATTTCGCGGCATTCTCAAGTGTATAGAAGCATGGAAAATGGAAGAAATTACGGGATTCCTTATCGATCTCGTCGACAAGTAGATCGAGGGCTTCGTCTTCGGCGTCTGGGAAACGGGAGAGGAATGAGAGGATCTCATCCAAAGCATCCACTTTCAGATTATATCCTCTGATCTTGAACTTCCTTTGCAGCTTCTTCCTTGTTCCCAACACACCCATCTCAACGCACAACCCTTTCGGTTTCGAGGAGTATTCTAGCGCCGGCCCCCCACGCTATCCTCTCCGTTGCTTTCCCGCTCTCTGGCTTCGGGAAATGGCGGGAAAATAGAACCCGCAAAAAGTAGGTGTGCTCTCGCGTGCGGTAAAATGGACTCTCTCCACACAGTTTATTTTTTATTGCCGTTCATCATTTAAAAAATTAAAAAAAAAAAAAATTTCTTTTTCTTATGTCTGTTAATGGAGATTTGAGACCATCCAATTGGATGATATTGGATGAAAATGGGAAGGAATTTTATATTTAAAAAATTTTCAGTACATAACCGTGTTTATTAGCGTGAAAATAAATATTTCATTCAATATAGGGTGTGTTTGGTAACAACAAAAAGTTGTCAATTTAAAATTTTTCACTCACTACAACTATCATATTATTTAATTATTTCTTTACATTTTTTTATATAACTACCCTACTTTTCAATCATTTCTACACAAATATCAATACAACAAATCTATCTATTTCAATTTTATCTTATTTATTCCTCATAATTACCTCTATCATATCATATCATTTAACAATTTCTCATCTCTGCAACTTTTCATTAAAAGTTTTATCCATTATCAAACATTTACATAATTTCTTATTTTGCAATATATGATCCCTCTAATATCATCCAATTCTATAATCCTGAACAACCTTAGATGGCTTTTGAGTTTTGACTAGTAATTTCGTTTTTTTAATTATAGACTTTTCTATAAATTTAGAATTTAGGATTTCGATAGAAGTAATCTGTGGTGGAACTTGGATAATTCCAAGATAATTTCGAGCGAGTTGGGTTTTTTTTTTTTTAACTGCCTAATCTGTAAGTTGAAATTTAATTATTGGATAGAAGTAATTTGGATGGATTAGCTTATAATAGCTTGCCAGAAAGAATTTCAAAGGAGTTGGAATTTTCTTTTATATTTTTAGAATTATTGTCTAAAATTTACAATTTAAGGGATGTGTTTAGGAGTGGGATTTTTTTTTACTATTTTTTCATCTTCTCATCCAACTATTATATTTTAATTTTATCTTTTTACTCACATCATATTATTACACCATATATTTCAAAAATTTGTCCACGAATTTTTTTTCCCATTCTTCCTTCTTTACAAAGATACCTAATAACCATACATATAAATGATAATAATGAAAACCTATTATTTCAATTAGTATTACTCAAAAGTTAATTAAATTTATTCAAATATAATTACCCTCAAGCATATATATTTTATAAGTGTAGTGGGTTTATCCTTTAAAAATAATAAAAAAAAAACGTCCATCTTCCATTTCAAATTTGAAAATTTGGGTGCGATTTCAATCGGTTTAACTTAAAGTTAGTGAGGGGTGTTTCAAGTGCTACCTGGCTCTCATGTATCCAGCCAAAAAACATATTTTTATTTTTAAAATTTTGTGTAGCTATACAAAGCTGTGTATACTTAACTTATAAATGAAGTTTTATCAGTTTGAGTTGCCTTTAAGTATTTTTTTAATTTTTAATCACATCGGCATTTTTTGTAATTTTTAAGTTAAAAAATAACAAAAATGTCATTGTATTTAAAAATAAAAAATACTTAAAAGCATCTAAAAATGGTAAAAATTAGTTTATAAGTTAAATACACTTACCTCTACATATTTATAAAAAGATAAAAAAAATATATGTTTTTTTTGGCCGGGTGCATTCAAATATAAATTTATTTACCCTCAAACATATATGCTCTGTGAGTGTAGCTGCGGGTCTGTCCTTAATTTTTTTTTTTTTTTAAAAAGAAAGATAAGAAAAACGTTGATCTTCCATTTCGAATTTCAAAAATCCGGTGCGACTAACACTTTTCCTTAAAATTTTGACAAAATTCCATAGCGCCAGTTCTCCGATGGGGTTAGGAATGCAAACGTAACTTTTTGGAGTCCATTTTGAACACTTCATAAATTAAGGGTATGTTTGTGAATAGATAAAACTTTTGATGAAAAGTTTTAGAGAGTAAAAGCTGTCGAATAATGTAATATGATAAAGGTAATGTAAAAAGTAAATAGGATAAAGTTAAAATAAATAAATTAGTTGTGTGGGTAGTTGTATTGGAAAATTTGAAGAAATAATTAAAAAATAGAGTAATTATAGAGAGTGATAAATTTTAAATCAAAAAGTTTTCCCAAGACATTTTTTCTCTTGTCAAACACACCCCAAATATACATGTATATTTAAAAGGTACCAGATAAATGTTGGTGGAGCAATACGAATGTCACAGATTTTGAAAAGAATCGCCCAAGCAAGAATATTCGTAAAATAAAAATCATTCAATAGTAAATTGCAAATCGACAAGGTAAGGTGAGGCGTGTGTAAAAAGCTTTATTTTCTGTATATTGTAACTATAGTGGCGGTTAAAGATGCAGGCTTTTTGAAGGTAAATCTTTCTCCCACGACTTTATGATTTAACATTCTATCTACGCGTTGTACTTTTCGGTTTTGCTCCCGAACGACTCTTTTTTCGTTTTGCTTCCCAGTGCCAATTCATGTATCTTTTTCTATGGGTAAGGTGTGGATGATTAATGTAAAATTTACCCAAACTAAATATATACAAGCAATGTTTACTCAAAAATAAATATAATCAAATTTAAATTTATAAATTGCTTAAATCTATCAACATATTAAGTAGAATGTAATAATAATTTATAAAATTATTTATCTATATGATGATAATATTTTAGATAGTTTAGAGTTTGAAAATATTACTTAAAAATTGATATTTAGTATTAAATCATGATATTATGCTGATGCTATATATTCATAAACAGGCCATACAAAGTGGTACTAAAAACATAAAACAAATTTTACGACAACAAAAATAATACTAAATACAATAGATTGAGTGAATTTTTAATCAATAATCAAGATATTAAGAATAAAACAAGTTACATGAAAGAGACCTATCATAGAAGTGGAGCCCATACTTTTTATTATCATCTGCATGTTTTAATATTTTTATATCTGTTTATACAATTGTTATATCTATTTTAATTTTTATTTACTTCTAATTATCACCTCTAGTAAATTACATAATTTTTTAGCTCAGCGAAATATTTTTATTCTCACTTTTTCGCTTTTATTTTTACATCTTCTCAAATATACTAATTTAAAAATTCTTATGCATTTGCACTTGCTGTGTATATTATGCATTAATGTAATTACAATAATTTTTCATATTATACAAAATATTCATAAACTATAATATGACGATGGCGTCACCACTTTCTCTTATAATCAAGTGATCAGCATAAATATATTCAGAGAATTAAGGCAAAGAGGCCTAAGATCCAAAATTGTGCAAAGTCAATCACCTCGTTATTCCTTCTCTGAATTACACTTCCATCAAGTACTCTGATCTTTAGGTGAAGTTAGGTAGGGTATGAATTACATGCATTTAGCTTTGAGCGATCTTCTACGATCAGGTCATCCGACCGTTAGAAAATAGTTTTTTTTTTTTG
The DNA here is from genome assembly GCA_035584095.1 of Annona squamosa. Taxonomy (NCBI): domain Eukaryota; kingdom Viridiplantae; phylum Streptophyta; class Magnoliopsida; order Magnoliales; family Annonaceae; genus Annona; species Annona squamosa. The sequence goes on from JAXCLR010000050.1 coordinate 15,243,735, forward strand.
TGAAATTATTAATTTTCACGTTTATAATGTATAAATTAATTTTATTTCTTTGAATATGTATATATTTTTTGAATTTTTAAACACAAGAATGTTGTGGTTATTTTCAACTTGTAAAAAATGATAACAATAGATTGACAGTTTTATTAAAAAATATAAAAAAAAACTATTTTTGATCAATTGAAAATGGGGCTATTTCCATCCGGTTTTAGAAGATTGATGGCCTTTAGATTTTATAAGAGCAAAACCCAAAGATTTTATAATTAATAGTTCTACTTTTTATAATATACCGTAATTTTAATTTTGGTTTGATTTTATATTCATATGAAAATATTAATTTAATCTGGATTACGAAATTTGGAAACTTTTCACTGACTTGTATTCCTTATTAAAAGAAAATTACTAGCCATTCATCATTTTTTGCACTATTAATTTGACTAGCATCTGTAGAATATATATAATTTAAAACCCGGAATTTGTATTTTTATTTACGATTTAAGCCGATAACAAGCGTTGTCTTGTTTGAAGATAAAATAGGCGTAATTAAGATAAAATTTTGAATTTTAACTGAAAAGCGACAACTAAAAAAAATAAATAAAAATGAATAGGACTTTCAAAATAAATATTCGCCAGCCTCGAACCAACATACAAATAAGTCGTGATTAATTGAATACCAGATCTGTGTAAGCAAGCAGAGAATCCTTCGGCTTTATTGACTTCCATTCATGAAATCTTATACTGGACCGCCTAACATGCCAAAATAACATGCTATCAATAGTTGGATACAGTAAAATATCAACAAAGGAAGTTGGATACAGTAATCAACTAAAACGTAGGAAATGTGTGTTAATTTAATTCCTCAATGACATGGCATAGATAAGGGGACTAATTCAATCAACAGGTTACGATGGACGACTAAGATTTTGTACCATGCATCATCACCCATGGAATATGTATTATCTAAGGGGCTAGGTTTTATGCATCGTTTAAACAACACAAAATGAGAATGGAACAAAATACCCAAAATCATTAAATCATCAGTTAGAAACAAGATCCAAATGTAGCCATGAATCTGCTACAAAATCTCCAAAAGCAGTTAACGTTGTAATCTAGGACCCAACAATTAATTAAAAACATGGAAACAGATTTTTCCATCGGCAAATTTCCCCTAAATAAACGCATGAGTTAAGGAGAAAAATCTATGCATCGCTGCCAATTTTGGTCCTCCCATCTCTATAAATATTTTTCCCTGCCCGAAGTCTGGGTAAAACAAGACGGACTGAAGACATGGCTTCTCCTTCTGTGCTTTTGGTTGCATTCCTTGTATTTGCACTCTTTTGCTTCCAAAGAGGTCTGGGCAATTGCATTTCAATATAACTTTGTCTCTCCATTTTTGTTGCATTTCGCACGTCAATTACTCACATTTTGAGTTTTACATTGCTAGAAAGATTACACGATTTTTTCCATGGGAGGGATTTTTTTTTACAGGCCTTATAGTATTAAATCTCAACTCTTATTACAAATAAAATGCAAAAATTCATGCATCTATCTACTTCATCTTACAATTTTAACTGAAATATCTTTACAAATTTTTTTTTACCATCAACAGCAAAGAAGATCAAAAGCTCCCAACCAGAGGCACAAAAGCTTTTACTCACGAAAAACAAAACTCCCACATGAGACTAGATTATATGACTAGCGACATGCATATCAAATGCTAGCGCGAATCAAGATGAACCTAATTAGCCTTCAGGAGGAATCTCTATTCACCGTCCTTTTCAGCATTACGTGTATAGTAGTCAAGTGATTAGTATGTGTGAAAGAAGTCCCAGTTTTGACTTTGGGTTTGGTAGTCTCCATTTAAAAAAAAAATATATGTAATAGGGATTTTTTGCATTTGTCTTCCTACTCCTTGTGATTTGAAAATTTCACTATTGATTTTGTGAAAACCAAAGTCAACAATGAGATCATAAGAGTTATTTTCAAAAGAGTTCATAAATAAAGGAAATTTATCAAAACCTTAGAAATTTGAATAGAATATATTTGTCATGAGGCAGAAAACAGGAAAAAAGTCTCTTGGGGCAAAGAAATGAATGTATTTCTTGATATTGATAGGATAATAAATTAATCATTTATGATCATTATACTGTAAGCTCGCTATTAATTAATTATTCAGAAACGTTAATGGGTGAAAATTTTCAAATGCTTGTCCAACTTAAATATATATAATATAATAAATAATCATAAAAATGTATATAATAAATAAAAGATGAGGAAATGGCCGATTGTTCTGAATGTAATTTTTTTGGAAACTATGTGATGATGCTATATGTAGGTTGGGCGGCTTCGTGCAGCCTCTCCAACATCCGAGTGACGCAGAGGGCAACGGGGGGCAGCGTGCAAGGGGCGCCTGAGTATGAAGTGACCATCTCCAACAACTGCATCTGCTCTCAATCCAACTTGCAGGTGAGCTGTGCGGGATTCAGCAGCGCCGAAGCCGTGGACGCCAACGTCTTCAGACCCGTCGGCGGCAACCTCTGCCTCGTTAACGGTGGCCACCCTGTTCAGCAGTCACCACCCTCCATCACGTTCAAGTACGCGTCTCAGACGCAATACAGTCTTACTCCCTCCTCTTCCCAAGTCAACTGCTCTTGATTGTCATATAAGAGGGGAATTAAGATGGTTACTACCTACTAGTGGTCTATTAGCTATATTGAGGCTGCCCTTGGAATAATAGATAACTATCGATCGTTGATGCTGCTCGCTCGGTAACTTGAAATTTTCATAATCAATAAGAAATTGCTTGTTTTGAGATGGAATGGAAAATATATGTATCGATGCTGAGAAATATTTCTATAAGAATGGATTTTACTTAAATTTTGTACGGAATAGCATTAATCACAAGTCACGACCTGCGATTAGGGGTGCAATGGTTTGGGTTCAACCCAGAACCCATCCATTTAAACCGGGTTAGGGTTGGGTTGGGCTGAAGACGGTCTGAGAAAATCGGGTTGGGCTCAAACTGTTTTTGAATTGGGTTGCCGTCGGGGTGAACAGTCAACGCATTTGACCTGCTTTTGCATCTCTTGCGGAGATCGAAAACAGTGCCGAACGAATTGAGGAAGCCTGCTTGAATCTGGCCGGAATCAAGGGAGGGAAAGAGGCATGGGGCTTCCAGATTTTCGCATGGCTTGCTGGAAACCTGGAATTTTGCTGAAGCCGCCGGAATTAATGGTTGCCATCGCAAGATTTGGGACATCTGGATTGGCCAGATCTGAAGGAAATTGTGGGGCTTGCAAAGTTGGCCAAATGGAGGCGTTCTTAGCAGTGTGGAGGAAGGTAGAAGATGGATCTGCTAACGATGACCGGTGATGGATTGCTGACAGGCTAGACAATAAGGTGAGCTGATTTTTTCAGCAGCCTCTGGAATAGGAGGCTAGATACGGTGCTCGGATGGATGGCCGGGATTCGTCGTCTTGCTGTCTTCATAGGAGAAGATGCAAGCTAGATTGGCCTACAAGAGTTTCCAGCGACGGTTGTTGTTCAAACTTGAAACGAGGCAGCCATGGATGCTCCATGGGTAGAGATTAGAGAACGGAGATGGTAGAGCATTGAAAGCGATACTCTGGCTGCTCGTGTACACATGCAATCAAAAAACACAATCTGAACCCTTGATTCATCTTTCGCATTTTGTTGCCAGAATTTTAGCAAAAGATCCATATTTAAAATTTTCGCATAAAATTTTTATTAAATGAAGCTTTTCATAATAAAAGGGTGAAAATTATTAAAATATATATGAACAAAAATCAAGATAGGAGCAAAATAGTTCAATAAGAAATTTTATGTTGAAGTTACAAATTATGTGTATGTTATTTTATTATTTGAGCAATCTTAGAATGATTATTGTATATCATAAGTGAAAATCGAGGTGGCTCATCTTTAGACACTTTGAGTTAGTTTCGGAGTTTCGGGTCAAAGCAGGTCAGAATGGGTTAAAGTAGGTTGAGATATGGTTAACCCGTGCCCATCTATTGAAATTGAAACATGAGACTAAAATCCTAACCCATCCCGCCTCATAAGATCAAAATCTTTACCTGACTCTCTAAAAAAATCAAGGCAAGGTGGGATGAGTCACAGGTTAACTTGACCTTATTTTCGCCCTTGCTGTATATATCTTATTTTGTTATTTTTTATAATATAACTTTAATTAATTCCTAACCATGAGTTTTTATATAAGTTTAATATACTTAATAGGGTGCTTTACATATACGTAACTTAAACAAAAAATAATAATAATCTTTTAAGCCAAAACTTTTTAATCTTTTTATAAGAAAAAATTAAAATCTTTTACTCTTTACAACTATATTATTTTTAATTATCACAACTACCATACTTTTCAATTATTTTTATGTAATTATTAATACAATTAAAATTTTTTTTATTTCTCATCCTTATTCCTATTATATCATATTATTTTTTTCTATTTTAAAAATTTCTACACTTAAAATTTTATCACTTTTTCAGAAAGCGGTGCTTTTTTTTTACCCTGCAATACACCGTTGCTACGGAGTCTGGAAACTAGGCTCACATCACATGGGCCAAGCCCAGTTACCAAAACGCGTGGTGGCTCCTAAGTTCAAGGTTCACCAACCCACACAGCCCCACCGCCACCACCCCGCCCCGCCCCGTCCCTATTATGATTATGCTCAAAGAAAATTGGATGAACTTTGAGAACATTGTTTACGGGTGGGGTTGAAATTTTGAGTTGACATTTTAATTTTATTAATTTGTTTTGAAGATTTTGAAATGAATAGTTTTATGATAATGTTGACACCCCACCTTCGGGGACCAAAGATGGATAATTGGACACAAGGTTCAAGCCCAAGCAAATTCAATGCAAAGCGAAATTCAAGCCAGCTAAGCGGGCCTTCCCGCACTCAACCCACATAAATTCAATGCAAAGCGAAATTCAAGCCAGCTAAGCGGGCCTTCCCGCACTCAACCCACATGAGCGAAGCTCTACTA
>JAXCLR010000050.1:15251233-15261429 GCA_035584095.1 Annona squamosa
CAGCGATCCGTAAAATATTCCCGGTGACGTCAAGGGCCAAAAAATCCAGGCAAAGGCAAAACAATTTTTTTTATTATAAAATTACAGATGAACATTGGCAGCCGCAATTAGGTTTTCAACTTCCTATTCCGAATCCATGAGTAATAAATCCGTTACATGCAATCAACAGCATACATGAATTCATTAATTTTTCTTAATAATCTCACATGAAGATTAGGCTCTGATACCACTTGTTGAAAACAATCATTGATTAAATCCATAATCAATACAGGATCTGTCTCATGCTAAAAATTATTAAGAAATTAAAACCATAAATGGATGCGTACTTGAATCCATTGATGCTATTAATCTTTGGATTTAGGTCTTCCAAGTTAATGCACCCAGGGTTTTAGGAGAGTGTAGCTCTTCTTCTTTACTGATGGGATGACAAAAAAGAACCCTGACCAGATGTATAATCCGGGGACCACAACCTATTTTATAGGAAGCCTAATTTCGTATTTCTAATTTAGCCCATCATAAAATTAGAAATTAGGCTATATATTTTCTACGCATAAGAGATCCATACTTTATTAAATGATTTAGGTCCATAAATACTTATAAGATCACTTTTATAATTTGGACGATTAATTTATGATAGCACATATATATAAATAATATATGTCTGTCAAAAATTCTGAACCATTAATTTATGATAGCACATATATATATATATATAAATAATATATGTATGTACAAAATTCTAACAAAAAACCCACCTATCATCACAGTTTCCAATTATCGTTTCCAATGTCGGCACAAAAACCGATCGCCGACCGCATTTTCCTCTTCTAAACCGGTCATGGAATCCATCGCGAACCAATCCCATCAGCTTGTCTTATCATGCCCACTGTCGCCCTCGCCGCAAATGTAAACGGGAGAACACGGAGAAACGTCGAAAATGGGCCCGTTAGTCTGTATCCCTGCTCATGATGGTATTTAAGGTGGGAACGGGGCAGGACACCCCGAATCAAGGTATACCCAATAATGATTCGATTTTTTAAAAATTTATTTAACTTTATTTTTTTACAGAGGCCGTGTCTTTTACAGCTGGGGGCATGATAACCCAAAAATATATATTTTTTCGTGGACAAGTAAAGTTAGGTGTATTAAATCCATAAATCAAAATTTACCAATTTTGGATGTTTTGTAAGTTTTTTTTTAATTTTTAAACATAATGTCATTTCTCTAATTTTTTGGCTTCAGAAAATTAAGGAAATATCATTGTGTTTAAAAATATAAAAAAATACTTTAGAACATCTAAAAATGATAAAAATTGGTGTATAAGTTTAATACACCTAACTTTACTTGTCTATGAAAAAACTAAAAATAAAAAATAAAAAAAATAAATTTTTGGACATGCAAATGATCATCTAGCTTTTTTATAGTGATTTGAGATATGGTGTGTTTTAATGACCTTATACCTTTTTCCAATAGGTCTTGAATTAAACTTTGGGTTAGTCAAAGTTGATATGAAGACGACTAGTCAAGTGAACAATGTGAATTAAGCAAAATAATTTTAAAAATTTATATACATCGCAAACATAAAAATACACCTATAAGAAATTTAAATATTATATGCTTTATTTTTTACTAGTTAAAAAAGTAAACATTGTTACTAAACAAAAATTGCGTAAATATAATATACCTTTATTAAAATATGTTAATAAAATATGCTTTATTCAAAATGGAGTTTTAACATTATAAAAATAATTTTATAAATTAGTAGTATTTTTTGCGAGAGTTTAAAAAATGATGAAAAAATTATAATTATGCACAAGAGTTATATGTATTTATGCAAATCTCTCTTTTTGATTCTTATTTTGTTAATATAATTAATAATAAGTAATGTAAGAATTTTAAAAGAAAATACTCTTACCAAATATACCCGTTACGTTTGTTCCTAATATCAAATATACTTACTAATTTTGCAGTCAATCTCAAAAACACCAAATTTGTAAACTAATGCCATTAGTTAATATGTGAAGTTACTAATATGCCTATTAAATTTTAAATATAATTGAAAATTTGAATGTTATAACTTACCAATGCCTTAAATACATATGAGTTCTAAATTTAGAGAACTCTAGTTTCATTTTATTTTTTAATTATTTTATAATAGGGGCATTTTGCATTTATAAAAATTTAACTAACGGCTTCAATGGAATGAGCATTTTTGTAATTAATTGCAAAAGTAGTAGGTATATCTAAAAATTTAAAAATATAGTAAATATATTTGAAATTAAGATCAAACATAATAAGTGTATTTGAAAAAAGCTCTAAAAGAAAATGAGGACGAGAATAAAAAAATATACTTGTGATTTATAATAATTTATGCAATGATAATTGGGAATATCCAGGTCAAGACATGATTGACCTATCTCAACTCTATTTTTGAATTTGGGAGCCGATCCGTATTTAAAATAACCTAACTTTGTGTATTTACATTTTAAACATTGAGGTTCGCGTATTAGTTTTTAAACCATGCGAAGTTTAGTTTTTTGCATTTTAGACCTTAAGCTTTAATGACTTTAAAAATTACTGTTAAAATCTTATAAGATGTCTAAAATATCTTTTATAACTATCTAATCTCATGGTGCTCATAACATTAAAAAACATTGTTAAAATTTTAATTTGCATATTCATATTTTAAACCATATGAAATTTAGTTAAAATACAAAATGTATTTTAGAAAATTTACAAGATTTTAATGCCGTTAGGGCTAAGGATCTAAAATGCAAAAAAAACTTCATAGAGTTTAAAATGCTAATATGCAAAATTCATACCTATAATTTATGATTTAAAATTAATTGTAGACACGCATATTAATTGCAAAAATATTTATAGTTATGCCTTTGGCAAGTGAGTCTTTTGATTTTTAAAAGACTAAGATGCTTTTTGATAAATTCAAATACTTATAGCGTTTATTAATGTGAATTTAGTTAATATATAAAAATACTATGATTGTATACCTCAATTGTTTATTAATGTGAATTTTGGTTAATATATAAAAAAATCATGATTGTATACCTCAATGGGCCCTAATCAATATAAATTATGATAAAATTGATTATAGTATCTAATCAAAGTAATTTTGATGTTAACTAAATTCACATCAATAAATACGATGGATCGTTTGATTGATGGAAAATATTCTATTTTTAAAAAATAAGAGATTCACACTTCCTACATGCATAACTATAAATATTTTTAAAATTGATAAATATATTTGCAGTAAATTTTAAATCACAGCTATAAACACATGTAAAAATCGTAAGCGTAAGCGCAAAGACCTAAAAAAATGTTAACTTGGTTCAATATGAAAATTTATGTTAATTTTAAGTCCTTAATGACACGACTTGGGTTGCGGGTACTAACGCCGTCATCAGGTCGGGCATTAGGATGGACGGTCACGATCTTGCATAAGTCGAACACTGTGGCCCATCGGATATATCTAGTATATATCTGCTAATCGTCATCTAAATTCTATAACTAATATCGGCAACCATAATCATGTATTGAATGAAATACCCAAAAGCGGACTAATAATCCCTTCCAAACTCAGCAGTGTAATCCACGGCCCGTGCAAAAATATGGAAATAGATCTGCTCCAAAATCCATAATGTCTAAATTAATACCCCACAATAAATAGATTCAATTCAAAGATATCAAAATAGATTTTCCAAAGAGAAATGAAAATCTCAGCTAGAAACCAAAAATAGACTGCTTTTCATTCCACTTCTTACCTCAGGCCCTCAACTTGTTATATAACGTCTTCCATGAGTCCCAGGTCTTGGGAACAAATAGGACCTAAGATATGGCTTCTTCCTCTGTGCTTTTCTGTCAAATATTCTTTGTTCTTTATCTCTGTTTCTTCCAACAAGGTTTGCTTTCTCTCCCTCTCTCCCTCCTTATATATGGTGTTTTCATATGTATAGTCCGTGTAGATCAAATCATCCAAATTGTCTGACTATTTATAAACTTTTCTTGTATTGGTAAAATCCCTCTTTGCTTATAGAGTACTTGCCATATTGAACGGGAATAATCCCATGCTGCATGGGACCCCTGTACGTAGTTTCGAAAATATTTTTATATGATTATGAGCCCCCCTTTGATATATCTATACAAATTTTTTTAGCTAAGTGAAATGAATTTAAATAAAATAAATTTAAAATTTTTGAAAAAATTATATAGACTTATCTAAGTGGGGCCCATAAGCATATAAAAATTTTAGGAAAAAAATAATGAATTGAATTATATGCATAAAAATAGGTTCTTGTTTTATTATGTCACCTACTATGGATGATCAAGCAACCGAAGGAGACAACTTTAATTGAGGGATAACGAGGAAAATATTCTCTCTATTAACTTTAAACTTTGTTTCATAAAAAAAAAAATTTAACTCTAGACCTCCTATCCTACACATACTTAATTCACTTTACTCAACCATGCCAATGACCATGACATGAAATTAGGCTTCTTAACTGTTTGGTAATTTTAAAACAGAGAGAGCAATTTTACCCTATTACATGGTATCATATTTAAATCTAAAGCTTGATTTGGATAAGTTGTGTAATAATATTTCGGGTATACTTTTATATAACTCTTTCCATTTTCAATATCTATATGGTTAATGAAAAATTCACTCCATATATTATATTTAACATCATGTATATTATTGTGAAAATTCTTTTGTTTTTCGAATATTATTGTATATGAGTCTTATCTGCAAATATGTAAAATTAATTTAATTTTAAATATCAATTTTAAGTAGTATTTTCAATATTAAAATTTTTTAAAATATCATTATTATATGGATCAATGATTCTACAAATTGTTATTATATTTTAACATATATATGTGAATGGATCTAAGTATTTTTCTTAATTTACATACAAATGTACCTATTTTTGAGCAAATGTAACCTATGCATATATTGAATCTGGATGACACTTAGTCTCATAATTAAACAAATGATGTTAAATACAATGACTGGATTTGATTTTTCATCGAATATTACAATCTTAAAATTTGATAGGGTCACATGAAATTTATTCTATGTGACCTGATTGGGCCCATTCATATATTAGCATTTTTAGATCAAAATGTTTATTCTATTGACATCATCATCCACAATTACATTTTCCCACGTTTCTGCGGAAAAAAAAAATATTAAATTTTGAAATGCCCCTTTCACAAGAAATGAATATCGACGGATTTGTGAAACATGTAGGTTGGGCTCAAACATGTGCGATCAACAGCATACAGATCACAGAGACAGGAACAGGTCGGATGGTGGGAGGGAACTTTGAGTTTGAGGTGATCGTCACCAACATCTGCCGCTGCTCTCAGGCTAACTTGCTGGTCAGCTGCGGAGGATTCGACGGCACCGAGACAGACTCCAGCGTGATCAAGAAAGTCGACGACGATCACTGCCTCATCAACGACGGGAAGCCCATTCACGAACACGAGCTCATCAAATTCAAGTTCGTGTCGTGGGGGCCGTTCACTTTTGTTCCACAGAGCTCCCAAATCAACTGCTGAGCTGAATCCTGAGAGAACAGTGCACAGTTGCAGATCGATCAGCAGGATGGTTTCAGTGGATTTGAGGTTTTTATATACGATGACTCATGGGACTTGTGCAAATGGTTTTTTTTTTTTTTTTTTGAAGAATGACCTGTGCAAATGCTTTTTTTTTTTTTTTTTGGAAAAAGAGAGCCGCGAGCAGGGTATTAGATATTTTGCATTGTCATGTGTAATTTTCAAATATACCGGCATAATTTCACCATAACTACAAATGTTCTCGTCTAGTTTTAGAAATCGAAAATAATTCTTATACAGCTTGACCATAATTACACATATACACACACTTATGATATTGTTACCAACATAACTTGATCATAACTATAAATATTCTCATATAATTTTAGAAATTGTAAATAATTCTTATATAGTTTGACTACAATTACAAATATACTTATACAATTATGACATTGTTACTGCATCATCATAACTTGAATATATTTGCAAGTATATTCAAACTCTGTGGGTATATTTGTAAAAATTAAGTATATCAACATAATTTTTAAAATTACAAATATATTTATATAGTTTATATGCCTTTGCGGATATATCCATGTCCTAACAACTCAGAAAATATTTATAATTATCATCAAACTACATAAAAATTATTTACAACTTTTAAAACTATATGAATGTATTTACAATTATGACCAAACTATATTGATATATTTGTAAATTACGTTACGGGTTGATCATCATATGCTGAAATCATAGAAATTGATTTTTAATTTGTACATATGGATTGGTCGTGTTAGCCGGCTTTTAGTAATTCTATTTGGGTATTGATGTTATATTTTAAATATTAATTATATTAATAATACTATTTTTCACCATTATCTAAATCTTAATAATTTTTTTTTAATTTTTATTCGAAATTTGTTTTATTTGCACGTTCTCGTATTATATATTTCTAAGGCACGACCTTTACGATATACTTCTGTAAAATTTTGAAGGGACGTTACACTTAATTTGCTTTACAGGTTCACACAAACCGGTTTCAATCATGACCCATTTTGATAACGATGTTAAACCCCATTTAAAGCAATACTGTTTAATTTACATATCCATTTCAAAGCTATATAATTCAACACGTAAACTATCCAACAAATTTTTATTTTATGGATGAATTGTTCTGTAAAGTAATATAATATTTGAGAGTGAATTTAAGTGTTTATATAATTTATATATAATTATTATTTATATTTTTGATACTATAATAAATATTACTAAACTACTTCTTTGTTTAAAAATTTAATATATGTATATATATCTTCAAAAATTACAGGCTAATACGAGCTAATGCTTCTCCCTTATTCCAACCTTGAATTTTTGAACAAAATGTCTCTTTCAAACCTTGAATCTTAAAATTCTCACCTTTTTACTTAAAAAAAAATTAAAATTAAAAAAACCCCACCCTAAACATTCTACACGTACTCGTGTCGATTATTGGACATCCAAGGGGTGTAAGACAATACTTATTGGTTAACTTACCTATGGTTCACCAGTTGAATATATGGGCACTTACAATTTGAGCTAATATATATCCCTAATGATTAAAAGAAGAGATATGTACATATTTGCTGTTTATCACGATAAATCGCCCTCGGGTATTACTGGTTTTACCTAGAGGTTCTTACAGGACCAGTCTAATAAATTTTTGTTAGTTGGAAGGAATTTGTAAATTTTGGGTGTCTTTGAGAATGGATTAAACTTTTAATGAAAAATTTCAGAGGGTAAAAGTTGTCAAATGATGTGATATGATAGGGGTAATAATGAGAAGTAAAGATGATAAAGTTAAAATAGATAGGTTAATTGTATTGTTAGTTGTGTAGAAATGATTGAAAAATTGGATAGTTATATAAGAAAATGTGAAAAAATAATTAAAAAATATGATAATTATAAAGAGTGAAAAGTTTTAAATGGAAAAGTTTTAAATTAACATTTTTTCTTCATTACCAAACACACCCTTTACTTTAAAAAATATATTTTTGTATTTAATTTCTTCTCCATCTCTTTACTATTTATTATAATTATTAATTTTCTTAACAAAGTCTAGGTGTAATCGATCAAACTTTCTGCGCCTGCTGAATTCAATAAAAATTGCATATCGATTTCTTTTCTAATTTCCAACGTAATCTTCCATTTCTTGATTCAATCTATAATCTTTTTATCGTGACTTGGACATGATCCAAGAAGGCAAGAACACGAGCCTTATTTTGTTGCGCGCGGTTTCCGACAACAAAAACTTGTCAGAATTGACTGAAAAGATGCTTCTTCAAATAAATTCCACAAGTCTGAGTCATTTTTCCAAGACAATTATGACATCAAAATAAAATTCCAAGAAGCTATATAAGAAACGCAAAAGAATCTTAAAATAATGGGCTCCGGCGCAGTGCACTAGGCGTTTTAACTCATTCTTTAATTTTTCTTGAAAACTTTTTTATATAAATGTTAATCTAAGTATATTGAACACGTGTATCAACTTTTACCAATTTTAGAAATTTTTAATTTTTAATTTTTGAAAATCGTTGGTACTTTATTCAAAAAATAAAAATAGATTAAATGCACTTAGGTGTACCGAGGCGCCTCTCTCGTAAAATAATTACGTTGAACCTAAATTTGATTTGAAATGGATTTTCATTTATTTAGTTTAATCATATTAACATGCAATAGATATAAATTTTAAATATATTGATTAATTAATGAAACTTTCATTAGAATGACTTATTTATGGAGGATTTAATGGATTCTTGTCAATATCACAAGCATATAATTGTTATTATTATTATATCAAATCATGGTAATTCTTTTATTTACTTTTACAAATATTATATAATTAAGAAATTGCCTTGCTTTTCTAAAGCCCTTCTTATATCTAGCTCCATACATTTCTATCTTCTTGTTGATTGATAAAAAAATTATTTTATCAATTGCATTTAGCGTAATTTATATTATAAAAAAGTATTTCATTTGTCTATAATTATTGTATAAGACCAGTATAATAAAATAATTTAATACTAAAATCAATTTTACAATTATATTTTTAACTCTATCTATTGCATTGACATAATTTATATTATAAAAATTATTTCATTTGTCTATAATTAATGTATAACACCAGCGTAATAAAATAATTTAATACTAAATATCAATTTTAAAGTTATATTTTCAACATCTAAATTATCTAGAATGTAATTCTTACATAAATAAATAATTATGTAGATTATTGTTACATTCTAGTGCATTACACATAATACAACCCAGTTTAGAAAATTAAAATTTGAAATGAATTAATACTTTAGGTTATAATATTTAAATAAAGCCTAATTTTAAATGTTGAGTAAATTACAAATACAATTAAAATTAATATTATGCTGGAAGTTTAGGTTGCAGTACTAAATACTTTTGCAAAACAATGCACTTGTTTATCAAATGAATTCAATGGATATTGTTAATGACATTAAGATTTTTTCTTAAAGAAGAGGGCACTGACTAGATATCAAAGCCAACTCTAGAAAGTCCAAGTTAGAAAAACTAAAAAAAAATTATCAAATATCTGGACTTAAAGGAATTGTTGTGTAATTGATCACCTTCATCTCTATGTAAGTAGTAGCCCGCTCGCCCTAAAAAATGCTAAACATGTAAGACAACCAAATTCAATAAAAAGGAAACAAGCATTGGCATGCTCATCGTCCAAGCTTTTCAATGGATATTGTTAATGACATTAAGATTTTTTCTTAAAGAAAAGGGCACTGACTAGATGTCAAAGCCAACTCTGGAAAGTCCAAGTTACAAAAACTAAAATAAGATTATCAAATATATGGACTTAAAGGAATTGTTGTGCAAGTAATCACATTCATCTCTATGTAAGTAGTAGCCTGCTCACCCTCAAAAACTCCAAACATACAAGACAACCAAATTCAATAAAAAAGAAACCATCAATGGCATCCTCATCGTCCAAGCTTTCCAATGGATATTGTTAATGACATTAAGATTTTTTCTTAAAGAAGAGGGCACTGACTAGATATCAAAGCCAACTCTGGAAAGTCTGAGTTATAAAATCTAAAATAAGATTATCAAATATCCGCACATAAAAGAATTGCTATATAAGTAGTCACCTTCATCTCTATGTAAGTAGTAGCCCGCTCGCCCTCAAAACTGCCAAAAGTACAAGACAACCAAATTCAATAGAAAAGAAACCATAAGTGGCATCCTCATCGTCCAAGCCTTTCTTTGCATTCCTTGCTATTTCTCTTCTCTTCTTGAAACCAGGTTTGTACATAAATATTTCCTATTTTATGACTTTCATCTTCAACTATATAAGTTGTTCATGTGCATGTTTTATAAAACTTCTCTTCAATATTTGCTAGCGATGTATCTCTCCAAAAAATAGATGATACTAATGTATCTCCTTCTGAAAATTTGTGAAAATATGTCAGGGCTCTATTATAATAGAAATTGAGATTATTATAAATATATACTGTAGCACCCACCGGGAGTGCTACGATGGGCTCGGAATGGGTTTTCCGGGCCTTGGAGATGTGGATCGTGTTGAATGGCAACGTGGGCTTAGATTT
>JAXCLR010000050.1:15283697-15293812 GCA_035584095.1 Annona squamosa
TACTTCTAAACTTTCCCACCGGTGGACGGCTCCCACAAACTTGAGGAGACTTGCAACGCTACCACTTCAGAAATGCTACGGGGGAGATTTGAACCCAGAACCACCTACTTATGAGGCCATGTCCTGCACAACCTCAGTGGCATTTTTCATCAGTTTCAAATTTCAGTGGATTACGTAAAACTGCGCAAAGTTACAAACATTTGTCCTGACAAGGTGTATGCAATACCTTTAATTTTTAATTTTTTATTTTCATGAATATAAAAAAAATTATTTTTATTGAATTTATCTATAATTCGCCGCGAGTGTAAATAGATTAATTCTGACAATAAAATTGTAATTATGGTATTCTTTCGTATCTTTCAAATTAAATCTTGTCGCGACTCATATATCCATGATGCCGGTTAGGCCACCTGTTACACTTGTTTATTAAAGTCATCAAAATAGGCGTGACCAGATTATCATCCAAAAATACTATATTATGAATAGAAAACAAAATATTGAAATGGAATTAGTGTTTAGCTTTTTTCTCCCGCATCTTACAAGTCAAAATCTTTTCCAATGCCAGTGCAATACGTGGCTTGTGAAGCTGGAAACCTCCTGATCCACCAATTATCCTAGTAAGGACAAATATTTCGAAGATCGAAACCGTTAAGCAGAAAAAATCTCAGGAAAATAGCACGGCCCAAGATCACGGGAGATGCTTCTCCTGGGTTACACGTTCATACCTGGTCAGATGCTAGACGTTTGAACGTCTAGTGGGTATGCATGAATAGGAACGGATAAAGAAGAAGAAAACGCCATTTCCGTTAAAAATAGTCAAGAAGCGATTGACGTTTTGTTCTATTTACAATCTAAACAAATCTATCTAGCTTCTTCCGGCCCTTTAGTGCGCTTTAAATTCGCGGAAGGCCGCGGAACAAGTGCATGAAAGAATAACTCTGGTTGAGAAGAGAAGAAAATGGTGGTGACGACGGCCGAGAAATCAGGATCCAGCGAAGTGCTGCACTCCACTTTCGCTTCCAGATATGTCCGCTCTCCACTTCCCAGGTGAGCGTTTTCAGGTTGCTACATACGCCGATCAACAGCCGTACACGTGGCACGCAGTGGACCAATCTAAGCCCCTCACCCAATGCGGAGTTTGCATTTTGGACCGTCGGATTCGCTAACTGGACGGTCTGGACCTGTGAACGGCTTGCGCTTCTAAATGACCGCTGATGCGATGTTGAATCGCGATCTCGATCATGCGCCTCCCGTCGTTTCGACGGTTGAGATTTCCACCGTCCCGCCGGTAGCGGTGGGGTGGATCTGATAATCCGGAAACCCGTTGACACTTGACAAGCCAGATAAATAATCAAGAAACGTCTACCATTTGAATGGTATGGATCATCAAATGATCCAAAGCTACCTGCCATTTTGACTAATCGGACCTCTTTTTTCTTTTTCTTTTTTTTTTGTTTGCTGGATTTGGATTTTGTTTTGGTGGCTTATGGAATCAAGTTCGTCTTCAGTTAAGATAGATCGCTTGTTTGTGAATTGTCAACTTAATTAAGTACTTGGCCTAATGCATTCGAAATTTGGATTGTGGACTGTCCAAAGAGTGTTTATAATTCGAACCTTGGATCGACTGCCATTTTGACTGTACAAAGAGTGTGCGATTTTATTATTTTTTTAAATAATGAGGTAATTAATATCCACTGATTTAGATTCCATAATTGAAATGAAAAAGGAAATGGGTCTCTGTGATTGTTAAATGGTTAAATGATGTGTCGAAATTGAAGCAGATGGATGTTTAATATTGTCTGGTTGGCTGGTTGCAAACAGAATTTGTGGTTCCTTTTTCAGTTCAGGCGGTTTACTAGAACATGCACATCCCAAGTTGGTGTAGCTCTTGGTCTTCTTCTCATTTGACCAAGGAATTAGCTGTTTTCCATCATAACATTGCCTTTTTCTGTTCAGTCTTCCTAGCCGGAGGACGTACATTTTGCTGAATTTGTTCATTGAGCTGCTCTCTCCGTGTTTTTATTTTTGGATCAGATTTAAGATGCCGCAGGATTCAATCCCTAAGGAGGCTGCTTATCAAATCATCAATGACGAGCTTATGTTGGATGGAAATCCAAGGCTGAACTTGGCATCATTTGTGACAACATGGATGGAACCTGAGTGTGATAAACTTATCATGGATGCTGTGAACAAGAATTATGTTGATATGGATGAGTACCCAGTCACAACTGAGCTCCAGGCAAGCAACTGTCTCCCAAACCTGCTTTTCTTTGGATGAAATTTTGCACGAATATTTCAGGTTGCCTCTGTGTGCCAATTTGTACAAGTTGTGTACGGGATTGTAACGGGATTGTCCTTCAGAAAGTAGCCTCTGTGCTGAAGCCAATGTACTCCTGGCTTCAAAATGTATATCTATGACCTTCCTCTTAGTGTCTCTGTAGAAATTGTCTAGAGTTAATTTAGTCCATTGCTCAAGTTTATGTGCAAGTGCAGTGCCACATATTTTGAATGCCACAAGTAGGGCAGTGGAATGCATGGTAATCTGAAAAAGTGCACACATTCACTCATCCTACTAGTCGTTTTGAGACTTCAATATGATCTTGTGATCTTGTGGAGGGATATTTTCAGTTTCTAGCAATGCCATGGTCTTACTTTTGGAATTTCTTCTTGTATTCACCAGAATCGCTGTGTCAATATGATCGCCCACCTCTTCAATGCACCAGTTGGTGAGGTTGAAGCAGCTGTTGGTGTTGGGACAGTGGGATCCTCAGAAGCAATCATGTTGGCTGGATTGGCTTTCAAAAGGAAATGGCAGAACAAGAGAAAGGCTGAGGGGAAGCCCTATGATAAGCCAAACATTGTCACAGGTGCCAATGTCCAGGTATTATGTTAACTACAAGAATCTCATTATGGAACTTAGCAAGGTCATCCAGTCCATTTTTGTTAGAAACAAATGTGATATCCATCCTTTCATCTTCGCTGGTGTATCTTAGACTAAAACATTTGGTAAATAGGTAGGCAGATAAATCAGGGAACAGTTTGGCTATGGGCATCCATGTCAATTCTCTGCAGTTCTAATGTTAATGGTTCTGTAAAGGACCACCACACGAAGAATTTGTTGATTGTACTCATCTCCTTGTTTTCTCAGTTGATAATGGGTTCTGGTGATGATATTGGCATAGGTTTGCTGGGAAAAGTTTGCTAGATATTTTGAAGTAGAGCTGAAGGAAGTGAAGCTGAAGGAAGGATTTTATGTGATGGATCCTGTCAAAGCTGTTGAAATGGTTGATGAGAACACCATCTGTGTAGCTGCAATCTTGGGGTCAACTTTGACTGGAGAGTTTGAAGATGTCAAGCTTCTAAATGAGCTCCTTACTGAAAAGAACAAGAAAACAGGGTAAAGTGGTACTCAAGGATCTATTGATCGGTGAATTAGGCCCCTTTGTAGACACTACGTCTCCCCATTTTGGAATTGATGGAGTCTGCAATTTTCATTTGATTTTCTGTGGACTACAATTTCATATAATTTTGATAACAATTTTGGAAATAACATTATATCCACCGCTTCCGGCCTGATAGTTATCAGACATTATTATGATGATATTATTAATACCCTCAGTTGTATGCTTTCATTACTTGATGACCATATGGTGTTATGACCGAAATTGGTGGATCTTGTCAGTTCAGGAGACATTTATATTTTTCTTATTAAGAGTGCAATGATGCTGCATAAGCATGCCAGAAATTTTAGTTTAGAGAAGTTGGTCACATGGACATTTTTGTCAAATGAAATGCATATATTGGTTCCATTGCTTTAGTTGCAGAGTACTGAATGAAAGCCAGCTTCCTTTTTCTGAATAAACAAAGGCCAACTTTTCCTTTATTACAAAAGCATAGCATTTTATGTTGCTCAGGTGGGATACCCCAATCCATGTTGATGCTGCAAGTGGTGGGTTTATTGCACCTTTCCTTTACCCAGAACTTGAGTGGGATTTCCGATTGCCATTGGTCAAGAGCATCAATGTGAGTGGACACAAGTATGGACTTGTGTATGCTGGTGTTGGGTGGGTTGTATGGAGAAGTAAAGAAGATTTGCCTGAGGAGCTAATTTTCCATATCAACTACCTTGGAGCTGATCAACCTACCTTCACCCTCAATTTCTCAAAAGGTAATACAAAATAATTGTTGACCCTGATAAGAGAGAGACCTATTTCCTGAATCTCATTCATGCATTCTCAGCCATCCTTTATAGAATTATCATTTCCTAAGCTGAAATCTGGGCATCTAGTCATGGAATACTTTGTATTTTTGTGCATGATTGTAAAAAGCCTTTACCTGTCATCTGCTGTAGCTTGACATGTTAAGGTTCTCCACATTAAAATTGATGGGACCTAATAGCTACCAGCTGTAATGCTTCTTAAAGCTACCAATCAGCAGTGGAGAGATATTCTAATAGAGATCTTCCTAGCAGAGAATGAAGTCTAATGACAGACATGCTAATCAGAATGGCTCAATTCTTGCTTTAGCATGCTTTGTCCTTGGACTCATTTCCATGGATCTTCCCCTTGGAGACATCTACCATGTATGGCTTTAGATTCCTACGAAGTACACTATATTATTCTTGCTTTAACTTCCTTCTGATTGCTGGTTACAAGTAAGGTTTTGACACTAAAATTTCATTGTACAGGATCTAGTCAGATTATTGCACAGTATTATCAACTGATACGCCTAGGTCGTGAGGTAATTCTTTTTCTTTCATTCTTTATTGTTTTCCCCTTAAAAAGCAATGGTCAAGTCCACTTTGTCCAAGTGAACTCACATTTACATTTGACTGCTGTGATCTGATTTGAAGCATTTGTGAATACTAGGTCGTGACTAGGGATGTTAACGGATCGGGTTGAACGGGTTGGAGCCTAATCCTAATCCTAACCCATTTAATATATCTCAACCCTAATCCGTTTATTAACCCATTTAAAAAACTTCTACCCTAACCCATTTACAACCCATTTAATAAACGGGTTAACGGGTTGTTAACGGGTTATGTTTATTACTAATTTTCATGCTAAAAATCTTCAATGAAGTCGGTAAATTTAAATAAATTAAATAATTTGAAGCTAACATACCTGAATTTAATTTATTTTGGCTTGAAAATATCAACGCCAATCTCAAGTCATCTCTTTAACGTTAATTCCTGTTATAAATATTATATATATATATATTATAATATATTATATTAAATGAGTTATACGGGTTGGACGGGTTGACGAGTTACGAAGCTTCAACCCTAATCCGTTTATTTAATTAAATGGTTGAACGGGTTGGCAGATCATAACCCATTTATTCAAAAATCTCAACCCAAACCCATTTATTAACGGGTTGAACGAGCTGGTTAACGGGTTGACCATGACCATTAACACCACGACTCATGACTCTATCTTCCTGGTAAACTAGATAGCCAAAGAACCATTTTCTACCTTTTCATAAAGCTAAAGGGCAGAGCCATTTCCTATTTTCAGCAAAGACATTCTGTACTTTTTTATTTTGTGGAACTTATCTCTAGCTCCTCCTTTAAATTAGGAGGATAGCATGAAAGGTTTTTTACGTAAAAGTTTCGGAAATTGGAAAAAATGATGTGATATGATAGGGGTAATGATAAGAACTAAAGAAAACAAATTTAAGATAGATAGATTAGTTATATTGGTAATTATATAAAAATGATTGAAAAGTAGGGTAGTTGTACAAAAAGATGTGAAAAAATAATTAAAAAATAGAGTAATTGTGGAGAGTGAAAAGTTTTAGATTGAAAACTTTTGAATGTATACAAATGTGCTCTGTCTGGATGATATTTACAATTTTTGCTGCTCTTAGATCATGTACAGAAAGGTTTGCTTTGCAAACAGAACTCCTTTACACTGCCAGGCTGGGTAGAGAATTGGCATTCTGCTTGTCAGAATGTACTCTTATGCAAACCAGAATAGATTACTGCTCAATCAATAATAAAAAGAGACTATTGTGCAGACTGTCACTTTGTGACCCATCCATTGGAGTGTATTCCATCAATCCAATCCATCAGATACTGCTTTCACTAGCAGTGCAGAAAATAATATATATTTTTTTGGATGAGGTGCAGAAACATAATCTAAGTTGAGCTTTTAGCACCACTTTTTGGGGTTTTAGCGCATCCTGAACGCAGAACATGTATTCATTTAGGTTTATTATGTTGAGTGAAGATCTCATATCTTTCTGTCTGCAATAATGTTGTATTTCTATTTGTAACTAAGTTCTTTACTGTGTACGGTTTTTATGCTGAAGGGATACAAGGACATTATGGAGAACTGCATGGACAATGCAAAGGAATTAAGAGAAGGGATAGAGAAGACGGGCCGGTTTGAAATAGTCTCTAAGGATGTAGGAGTGCCCCTTGTAGCATTTGCACTCAAAGACAGCAGCGAGCACGATGTCTTTGAGATATCTGAGAACCTGAGGAAGTATGGATGGATTGTCCCAGCCTATACAATGCCTGCGGATGCAGAACACATTGCAGTCCTTCGGGTGGTGATCAGGGAAGATTTCAGCCGGAGCCTGGGAGAGCGACTTTTGTCCGACATTGAGAAGGTTCTGAAGGAGCTAGATCACATGCCATCAAAATCAAGCAAGGTTGTAAAGGTCACAACCGCGACCCAGAACGTTAAAGATGCTGTTCCTGATGATGGGGTGGTTTTGAGGAAGAGTGTGAAGGAGATTGAACGGGATATTACTAGCTATTGGAAGAGGCTAGTGGATGACCGGAAGAAGACTAGTGGGGTTTGCTAGGGAATATGATTTGGGCAGTTATCGTGTGTGTTTCTTTTTGGATATGGGCATCATATATTCCTGTTGGTGTTTATATAGCAGCAGTCCATGCGCGCACCTTGTATTGTTCTATTTTATATAAGCTTTCCTTGTACTAGAAATTTTGAATGAATGTTGAACAATGTTTGAAATGCTAATTCTAAGGGTGTGTTTGGTAATAATTAAAAGTTATCTAGTTAAAATTTTTCCATCTAAAACTTTTTATTCTCCGTAATTATTTTATTTTTTAATCATTTCTTCACATTTTTCTGTACAAGCACCCTATTTTTCAATCATTTTTACACAACTACCAACACAACTAACCTATCTATTTCAACTTTATTTTATTCATTCCTCATCATTACCTCTATCATATTACATCATTTGATAATTTCTACTCTCTACAACTTTTCGTCGAAAGTTTTATTCATTCCCATGTTCACTCTAAATCTAGAAAGGATCTTTGTATAACAGCAGGTATTTGTAGCAAGCTAGCATAGATCGTTCCTAATGCATGAGCTATTTCTTTATGGTAGTTGTCTGTCGTCAGGCACGCTTGATAGTATATCTGCATGGATGCGATGACGGCATTTTGTTACTGACCTTTTAGATTGCAGGTGGCCAATGCCATTAACGTCATCGAGGAACGACCACAGCCCCAGAGGACTTGCACTCCCTGCTATTTCTTAAAACATACAGCCACTTTTCAAGGTTCTAATGCTGATGTCCAGCTAAATCGGCAGGAAATCCAATTCAAATGATCAAATTCAGGTTCTCCGATTCAAGATGAATCTTTTTTTTTTTTTTTTTGATTAAAGATTCAAAAAAAATAGACAAATTAAAGATGAATCTAGGCCGGAGCGGATAAAATAGACAAATTAAGTGTATTCTTCCACTTATTTTAAATATAATCCACAAATGTCAACCGAGTGTTAGCCCGGTTGATAACCTTCATTGGCACTGTTGTAGCTGATAGAGGTTCAGTTCCCACTAGGTGTGAGGGTTTGGCCTTTAGTGTAGAGCTTAGTCTTCCTTAGTACAGGTAGGAGCTTTATCTCCAAGGATAGGTGGGAGCTTCTTATCCTTTGTGAATGTACTTAATTATAATATTAGATATCATGTTGTTAAAATGCTAATTAAAAAATATATGTAATCCACAAATTTTCTACAAAGATTACTAACTAGATATATTAAGTGTGTTTTTAAGAAGTGATAAAACTTTTGATTGAAAAAATTTTTATATAAAAATTTTTAAAATAAAATTAATGATGGGATATGATAAGAGCAATGATGAGTAAGTAGAATAGGGTTAAAATAGATAGGTTAACTATATAAATAGTTATATAGAAATAATTAGAAAAGTAAGATAATTATATAAGAATATATAAAGAAATAATTTAAAGAATAGAATAATTGTGGAAAGTGAAAAAGTTTTGAATTGAAAAACTTTAGATTAAAAACTTCTATATGTTGCCAAACATACCCTAAGTGTTTTTTTTTTTCTTTTGCTAGAAAAACATGCCCTAAGTTGGATTAGAAGTAAACCACCGGAATTATACATTTGTTAACAAAAAAGATAATAGAAGTTACGAGAATAGATAAAAATTAATTACATCCAACAATAAAAATTATTTATATAGATAACATATAAAATGGTAGAGATCACAACATCACTAGATAATTTGGATGATTTTTGTCCAAAAAATTTGCATTGGAACCACCCAACGATAATAATACATAACACTAGATGTCTCCAACTAATTTCAGCTGCAAAAACATGGGCCTTGGGTTCAGAGCTTTTACTTTGTGGGCATCTAATGGCTGGCTATCATGGTTAACCGTTAACGCAGCAACTATATGACTGCATTGCTGGTTACCACCTTGCATAGGTGCGCCATTAAAACATTTTCCCAATGCCATCCTTCCGGGGAACAGATTCATGGATGTCCATGCGACGCCAGTTTCCCATCATCGTAGCCATTTGATCAGTTTTATCAAACAATCCAAGGAGACCCCCTGTGTGTATGAAAAGAACCTTCCTTCCTTGCCACTTCGTTGGGTTCTCAGCCATGTCTTTCAGCATCCTGTACGCCGCCTTTCCACTGCAACAATGCATGCAAATCCGACTATATAATAAATAGACCTCCAGGGGCCAAAAAGAAGGGAAAGAAAAGGGGGAAAGCACCACCTTTTCAACATCCTGAAACTGTTTCTCGTTAGATCACCAACTTCTAAAAATGACAAAACAATGGAACATTGCACCATAGCTGTATAGGGGACATGAGCAAAACGAGCCAAGCCAAGCTTTTTTAAATGTTATTTTTCAAAGAACAACACTAATTCCTACCTAATGTAAAAGGATTGATGAATCCATGAGTCACATGCCCTGAATTTCTTCACTTCCTATGGATATTCAACAATTTTTAAATTAAGCCAAACACTACGTGTGTGTCTATATAGATATGTCCCAATGCAGATATATGCACAAAAAATTACGGTACATTTAGCTCAAAATGGGCCCTACACACATGTTTAAAAAATAACTTTTATTTACATCAAACTATTTTGTTACGTTAATTTTATGCCATTTTAAAATGAGGCCAATTTGTACTAAAATTAGTATGCTAATAAAAAAAATAATTCTAAATGCAATAGGTGAAATAGATAGACATTCTATGATCATATAAGACCCATTTTAAGCCAAATGCATTGAAATATTTTCTATATATATATATATATAGGGTTCTGCTTCTTTATAACCAGGTTATATAGAGATTGTCTCATGTAACCTCCTTAATTTTCAAGTTATTAATAATTAATTTAAAATCTAATCCATTAATTGTATTTGACATTCTTGTTTATCTAGGGCACCCTGTTTCAACCAAATCAAGTACGTGCATAGTCCTCCTATAAAAAAAGGTATGTACATGGGCCATATTTGCTCAAAAATATATATTAATATGTAAATTACGAAAATGCTTAGACCCATCCACAGATGTATTAGAATGCAATAACACTTTATAAAATCATTTATCGATATAGTAGTGATATTTTAAATGGTTTAGATGTTGAAAAAACTACTTTAAAATTGATATTTTAGCATTGAACCATTTTATTACATTGATTTACACATTTATAGATGAGACATATATACAGTGAAATTATAAAAATAAAAGAGTTAATAAGATGCTATAAATTATGCTAAATATAATGGATAGAGTGGATTTTTTTGTTAACTATCAAGATTTTAAAATTGGAGGGGGTTATCTAGAAACGGGATTTTA
>JAXCLR010000050.1:15298044-15320126 GCA_035584095.1 Annona squamosa
CCCCTACAACGGCCCACCCAAAGCAAACGGGCTTAAGCCAAGCTCAAGTCCACCAAACTCAAGTATATGGACCAAGTTCGAAACCCTTCAAGCGGCCCAAGGCCCATGATCTCAACCCAAGCTCAAGTATGTGGATTGAGTTCAAGCCAAAAGCCCATGACCCCAACTCATGACAAGTCCATGGACTAAGTCCATGATCCCACTCAAGCCCAAGCCCATGACCTCAAGGGAGCCCAAAGCCCACTCCACCATCTATAAAAGGAGGAGCTCTTCCTCTCATTTCCACACACTTGAAGAGAGGCATCCCAAGGGTAGGGCGGGAGTCTGCAGTAACGCCCCGGCATCCCGGCCTTCGTGCTCTACGCGCTCCACGCCTCTCTTCTCATTTTCCCCTTTCCATTTCTCCCGTTCTCTTAAGCCTTTTTATTTTCCCCCCTTGCACGCCGTGTAAACCGCATCGGGTTGGCAGATTTCTCCATATTTGCTTCAACACGAAGGCCGGAACCCGCTTTCTGGATTATTGATGCCTTATTTCTTTAAATAGGGGCCGATCTCCCTTTAAAGATCGGTGGTCACTCCATTTTTTTTGTTTTCTTGTGTGCGTGTTTGAGCTAACGCCTTGTCTTAGCCGTTATGCCGCCAAAATCTCGAGAAAACACCCATATGCCAATTTTTTCTAAAAACTGTGAAGCCTAACTCATTTTACCCCATGTGAATGCAGGAAATCTAAGCCCACGTTGCCATTCAACACGATCCACATCTCCAAGGCTCGAAAAATCCATTCCAAGACTATCGTGGCGCTCCCGGCGGGTGCTTAAAAAACACACAGCTGAAGAAGATGTAATTAATGTGAAAGGGTTTTTGCACGCAAGCCCTTGTCAGACTTGAGCTTTTGCGTGCAGGTCTCTCTGTCTTAGATTTTGGTGGGGATGGTTGCGATTCAGATAAGAGGCCATGTCTGTGACGACGATGGGAAGAAGAAAAGCGGGGCAAATATGGCGCTACACATTCGACCGGCGATTTCTAGATGGGTTGGGTCGATGAAACAAATCCCTCCCAGAGGTCGATAGGTTTGGAATACACACTTTCCAGATGATGGAAGGGCTGCATGTGCACGATTTCACTGCCAGAGTACCGAAAACTCAATACTCCGTTTTCATCCTGCACAACGCACAACAGCCATATTTGCCACTTCTTGGGCTTGTCGGTATCCCAATCAAAGCCGACCAAACTCACCACTGCCGGCTAGATCCGTCATTTCCTTCAAATCTGACATTGGCAACGCTCTGCGAAATCCCTTACTCCTCCATCAATAAATCTAAACGCCAAAAAACCATCTGCTCCCTCATCTCAGATTTGATGCCGGGGTGCTTCAATTTGAAGGCCAACTTCTGCTACTGCCATCCCCATCTTGTCGGTGTGCTTATGCCGCAATCTATATCTGTTGATCGCCTTCTTCATCTTCGGCGTCAATTTTTGAAAAATTCAGCGAAAATCAGACCGGATTGCCATGCTGTCCCATGACAGCGCCCCTCTCGAAAATTTCAGCACTAGCTGGACACCAACGATTTCGGCATGAGAGGACCTGCATGATGAGGAAGAGACTGTCCAACAAGTAGGAGAAGATGTTCGGTGTCGACATCATCTTCAGCGAGTGAGCAAGAGCTGAGAGAGAAAGCTCCCCGCATGCTATTGTGGCTGGCAAGTCTGACAAGGGCTTGCGAGCAAAATTTCTAAGCATTAATTGTAGCAAATTCAGATGCTTTTATCGAACGCCCGAAATTCTTCCTGCAGAATTTGAACGGGATCAAACGGCTATGAACAACAGTCAAAAATCAACTCCCTCGATGACCGGTCGCAAAAGATCATTTCACATATTTCGTTGGATTGGTTTAATTTAATATTGAAGAATTTCCAATTAGTAATCTTACACATCTGCTGGCACATGCATGTTGACTACGCGGAGTGCTGCAAACCGACATTGCTTCTACACTCTTGAACTCCAAAATCTTATATGCGGATCTTTTCAAACCGGCTTTACAGTGGCCTCCGTAAAGCCAGCTCAAAAACTTATTTTTTAAAAAAATTTTTTGGATTTTTTTTCATGGGTAAGTAAATCTAGGTGTATTAAATCTATAAACCAAGTTTTACCATTTTTGAATGTTTTTAAGTATTTTTTTTTTTGGATTTTTAAACACAGTGACATTTTCGTAATTTTTAGATCTCCAAAAATTACGAAAATGTCATTGTGTTTAAAAATTCAAAAACAAATACTTAAAATTTTCCAAAAATGGTAAAACTTGGTTTATAGATTTAATACACCTAGATTTACTTACCCATGAAAAAAATAAAAATAATAAAAAAATAGGTTTTCAGGCCAGACGCACGGAGCAGGCCGTGTGTCCGGCCTGAAATGATCAGGTGTCTTTTTAGATGGGGTCCGTACACATATTTGATTGGGATGAAATTGATATAATAATAAAAAATATTATTATAAATACAATGAGTGGAGCATATTATAATTTTATCATCATGTAGTGCCTTATGGCACTGCATTGAATATTATATATATATATATGAGTGTTGTTCCCGGTGCAATTGCCCAAAAAATGAGCCCACATATATTAAAATGCAATACAACTTTATACGATCATTTATTCATATATAAATCATATTTTAGACGGTTTAGATGTTGAAAATACAACTTTAAACTTGATATTTAACATTAAACTATTTTATTATGTTGATTTTGCACCGTTTTTAGATGAGGTCTATACACACATCCAATTGGGATGAAAATTGGTATGACAATAGTATACATGATTCTAAATGCAATAGGTAGAGTAAATTATAATTTTATGATCGTGTCAGGCCTATTTTGGAGCAATTGCACCACTACGCTGCACCTGAATATTTCTCTCTCTATATATATTTGAAATAGAACTAAGGATTAGAATGTTAATATCTTCTCATGTAATGCTTACTTCACTCATATATTGTTCCCACGCATCTTTCCTTATACAAGGAGTTAAGCCAATCGTGGATTCAGTTAATCACTTATTCCTGTATGAATGGTGTCGCAGGTTCAGAGTTTCCAAAGGTGCCAGCATTATTCAAGAGTCCGTGACTCCAACAGTCATAAAGCCCACTAAAGGAAACTCAGAAAAGACCATCTCCTGGTTAAAAGAAACATCATAGATCTGGAGATTTCACAAATTTTCATTACAATGAATTCATGAAGACAAATTCAACCACCAATCTCACCAAAAACCAAAATCTACATTGAAGTTTTGAGACTGCAGCAGCACTGAAGACGTGTTTATTCAGGGGACCACATAAAAGACCATCTCACAGAGAGAAGCATCAAGTCTCAAAGACTTCCCAAATCCCTCTTATGTCTCTTATGTTTTGAAGCGAACCTATTGACGATGGCTGGAAAAGTTTACATAGGCTGATGCTTTGAATTCCATGTATTTTGACTAGCTATCCAGTGATACCGACCAAAGAGAAATGATCTCCCCAAATTATACGCCCCGAGTGTTTCCCACACATTAAACTGCTGGCATGTTTTAGCTGCCCAACATGGAAAGAGTCTGGACTGATTCTGCATGTTAGCCTCAGAAACATATAATTTAGCATTCAAAAACAGCTAAAACTTTGACGTGTACGAAAATAAGTGTAACAAATTTGCATTAAGTCAGAAAAAAGGAGAAGAAATATGGATAGAGTAAGAATTAAGATCACAAGACAACATAAGAGGATTGGATAATCCTATCTCACCAGGTCCCTAATGAGTTTGATCCGCCCATCGGAATGACATAAGGCCGTCTCCCTTCATTAAGTAGTCTCTCCTTTAACAAATTGCCAAGAGCCTAATGTTTCCCAAATGACAACAAAGAAAATCGAAGTCAAAGCATGCAATTTTTATAATATCTAACAGGAGATCATAAATAATTAAAACATCGGTAACTGGCAACAACTCAGGAATGCAGAAGATTAAAACATAAAGGCAGTATCACTCTTAAGGGAAAAGCTCTCAGGGGTATTCCTACTGCATGCATTCATCTCTTGCAACCAAAAAGAGTTAAAAAGGAATAAAGCTTTTTTGGTTTCGCCTAATGCATGCAACCGTGAAGCAAGGACTTCCTGTGGGCAGAACAAGCAATGAGAACTGAATCATAAACCATACAGAATTATGAGGCCGAACTTAAACAAAGGACACGGTAGGTGTGAGGAACAGTTCCGCCTTGAATCGTGATGCCTGTGGCACACTATTTGATTATAAAACGACGGGTTATAAATTATCTATAAAAAAAAAAAGAAAAAGAATAGACAATAAAACGAACCAGACAAAATGTGTATGCAAATAGTTAGATACAAAAATGGTAATAAATCTAAAAAGGGAAGTTTAGAATTATAAGCTATTATTATAATGAAAGATCTAGTGGTGAAAGACGTACCACACTCCCAAATTTTGAATATTCCTCTTCCGAGACAAGGTCAATGTGTGCTCCCACCAGCCTCTCAACAAGAAGGTTTCCCGTCAGGCCAGGATCTTGATCTACCAGAACCTTCAAATTTTAAAGATTATTTACATTAATACAAAAATTGAAAGATGATATTAAAAAAATAAAATCCTACCAACAGCTTCTCCATTCCTTCAAAACAAAGAACAAATTTGGCATACAATTCTCAGCCAAGAATAGCCATTTTATCCTCTTCTATCTTCATTAAGGCTGGCATATCTGATGGCAGCCAAAAGCTAATCTGATCAGGATATTC
Organism: Annona squamosa; assembly: GCA_035584095.1. Lineage (NCBI taxonomy): Eukaryota > Viridiplantae > Streptophyta > Magnoliopsida > Magnoliales > Annonaceae > Annona > Annona squamosa. The sequence continues at coordinate 15,302,827 of JAXCLR010000050.1, forward strand.
CATAATGAGATAAGTAAAGGCTGCCTTTAAAGTTTGTAACTTCCAATCAGTTGACAAATAATTTCTTTCTACACCAATTTTACAAATTCTGAAAAAAAAAATATTATGATCAATGGATAAGATAGAAACAGCCTGAGTTTTATTGGAAGGGAAAAAAATCCCAGTTTATGGATAAGATAGAAACAGCCTGAGTTTTATTGGAAGGGAAAAAAATACCAATTTAGAAATTGAGTCAATTGTCCGCCATTCAACCATGTAGAAGGCAATTACTTCAATATATATATATATGTAGAAGGCAAAAGATAATGCTATCAGGACTTTCCATTAGAATTTTGGAGCATGAATTCCCGATAATGGAGTGCAAAAGATCAATTATCTGGATCACAAATTTTTTAGCTCTAGTATTCTGCAAGAGAGCAAGGAAAAAAGACCTCGCAGCTAAACATTTATAACATCTATATTATTATTTTGCTACTTACGAAACCAAGTTGAGATGTAAACGTAAGTGACCTTGGATGTTCTTAGTATTAGATAACAATCCAGATTCAAGTACTTCGCAGCCACAGAAGTTACACGGCAATGGTTGCTCTGAATTCCTCCTATTGTGATGATGCAATCTGCACCCTGTGCTGTCGCATCAGCCATCAAGAATTCCAGCTTCCTCACTTTGTTGCCACTCAGTTGCATTTCTGAAAGATCCTCACGCTATATTTTTCAACAATATTTTGTCAGTTTGTAATGTCTACAGGCCAAAAAATGCTGCGGTTTGGAGGGGGCCAAGTCAAAAGGCAGATGATGAATAATTGAAATTAGTGATGGCAAAAAGTTCCAAATAACTGGTTTGTGATTACCTTAATGAACACTTCAGTGTCTTTCGGCAAACCTGGGAGGTTCCACTTGTGAAGAGGAGTAGGAAGCTGAATAAAACAACATATTTTTGTCGACAAAAAGGAAGTAAAATAAGGCTGGCTTAACATGATTAACATGTTGAACTATGAGAAACAACAAAAATCTAATCATGAAAGGTGGTCATTAAATTGTATGACAATAATTGTGTTCATTGTCAATATTTTGTAAACTGCATGCTATATTAATGAAGCAGAACTAACAGACCACAACTTTGAGCTCTCAGTCCCCGAATCTCTCTCTTTTCCTGTACTTCTCCTTTATTCTCTAAATCCTTAAACTGTTGGTCTCTTGCGGAGAGTGGACATTGTATTGTCAACCACAGTTTAAGAAAATACAGTGCGCATTCTAGTACGAGAACGCAAAATGATCTAAAGAGGGCCATGAAACGGATCACACGTTCGACCCATGTATCCAATCCATGTCAGACCACCCAAAAGGGGTCTTGTTTAAATACCATGATTTCAATTATCAATGGACCAAGGAGAGATTGATCGTAGTAATTCCTGCTTCTCCGTTTCGGTAGTCAGTCAGTCAACAGTTACGGGCATCATCATCTGCTCAAGCCCGTTCCGGAGAGAGTGCTCCCGCTAGAATGTATTTTTTTTATTTTCTTTTTCACTTAATTGGTCGCTCGAATGTAGTCTTAGCAAGCATGTTGGGGTTTTTTATTCAATGCACCACTTCAGCTTCGGTGCACTCGGGTATATTTAACTCATTTTTTTATTATTTTTTGAAAGTTTTTTTTATAAAATTAAGTGTATTTAAGATATAAAACAAATTTTTACTATTTTTAGAAATTTGTGGGTATTTTTTTAAAATTTTTAAAAACATGGGTATTTTAGTCATTCGAATAACTAAAATGCCCAGAAAAATAATTACAAATCTCAAAAAATAGTAAAACTTCCTTTTAATCTTGGTCCCATGGTTGGACTATCGGGATGTGCATTGTCGGAAAACTTTCTTTTAAATCTTGGTCCCATGGTTGGACTATCGGGATGTGCATTGTCGGAGGGTCGAAGCTGAGACCTCCTGGGTGCATACCCGAAATGTATACCACGACGCCTCTAATGCCAGCTACCAAAAATAGTAAATTTTAATATTATATTAAACACACCTGAAGTATGTTTAAGAAGTCCATACAACTTTTCATGAAAAAATTTTTTTATAAAAATTTTGAAATGAGAGAAAATGATATGGTATGACTAGAGTAATGGTGATTAGTAAAAATAATAAAATTAAATGATATTTTGTAATGTGTATTTTTAGTGAAATTGTGAGATGAGTAAAGAATCGAAATTGAATTATTTTGAAAATTATATGATTGATATGAAATAATTGGGGTAAAGTTGAATAAATAGAATAGTTGAAAGAAAACAATTGGAAAGTAAGGGTAAAGTTGAAAAAATAGGATTGTTAGAGTTATAAATGATGGGGTTAAAAATAACCTGGCCGTTCAATCTCCGCCTCCCTCTACATGCTTCCATTAACAACGGTCGAACCGTCGTGGTACGAAGCTTTCACCACACGGGTGATGCTTCAGTTCGACTTCGCCCACAGCGTTTTGCATGGATTTTTTGACAGCAGCAGTTGACACTAGAAATGGTGGCATTACTCTCCATTTTACGTGGGAGTGTCCACCGGTCGAGATAGGAGGAAAAACAAAAAATATTGTCAAGGTGTTTATAAAATATTATTAGAAAAATTGTAAGAATGTGTATAAAATGTTATTAGTTAATTTATAAGAATGTTTTAGAAGTCTGAATGTAATGTCAATTGAGATAATATAATATACAAATATTCATAAAAAACAAACATCCATTGGAATAAATAGGTTGGATGTCCAGGTAATTATGAAAAAATAATTAAAACATAGAGTAGTTATAAATATGAAAATTTTTTAAAGGTAAATGAACACCGACTAGATTAAAATTGCATTAAAAAATTTTCAAAAGAAATTTAAGTGCGCACAGGTGCACAGTATCCGCACGTTATTTGTCAAGAAAGTTCACGATTCTCACGGGCCGCTGTGGCCATTTCTTAAAAATAATGGCCGTGTTATTATTCAATCTCCAGCTGCAGCGGAGAGGTAGAGAAGATGCTAGTGCTGGTGACAAGCAACTTCTTTGAAGCTGTCAGGCGTGTACAGCCGAAACAAAGGGAGTGATTCCATGAAAGAAGTAAGTGCAAGTGCCACTCTCATAACCGAAAAAACGAAAAAAGAAAAAAAAAAAAAAAAAAAAAAACTGCAAAGCATTCACAGATAATCCGATGAGACTGAACAACTCAATTTGTACTGCGTTTTGGGAGTTTTTGGCTGCACCACTGAATAGATGATGGATTGATCAAATATCTGTTCAATGAAGCGCAGTTCAAAGCTTCGCCACCGCCAGTCCACTCAATAGCACACTATCGCGATGCCAAACGTTTTCGGGAGGCGGATTGGGAATTACGTGTCCGAGAGAGTAGACATGGGAGGGGATGGGATTGAGCATGGAAGCCCACGACGGGGGATGGTAGGGTCGCCTGCTGAGGAATCCTGCTCCCTTTGCGCTAGGATTACCGCTGTCGGTCTCCATGATTAGGGTTTTCAGAGAGCAGAAGTGCTTGGCTCGAGTAGAGAAGAGAGTGGGAGATAGACGTAGAAACAGAGCCTGATGATAGCCCATCCGACTTTTTTTCCCTTGCTATTATTCTAATTTTTTTTCCGTTTTAGAGAAAATGAGAATTTTTATTGGTTTTGAGTGTATTTAGAAAGTGATAAGATTTTGGGAAGAAAAGTTTGACTATACTTTGACTATATTTTCATTATATTTCTGCAAATATAATAAAATTGCAAACATATCTCTATATTTTCAAAAATTGTAAACAATCTTATATAATTTGACTATAATTACAAAATATTCCTAGATCATTGTGACGCTATTTCTGCACTGTCACTACGTATATATGCTTGCAAAGATGAAAAAGTTAGGGAAGTATATTTGCAATTTCAAAAAATTTAGTGGATATATTTATTTTTTGTAAATATATTCATGTAGTCTACATACCTTTGAAAATATACTCTTATCATGAATGTGCAATAATTTTGTTATAATTATATGCATATATTTACAATTATAGTCAAACAATGTAAGAGTTATTTGCAATTTTAAAATTATATGGGTATATTTGCGATCATGATTAAGCTAAATGAGTATATTTGTAAATTATCCAACAAAATTTGGGTAAAGGCTTTTGAAATTGGAGAAGTTGGTGCGATATAATAAGGGTAATAATAAGGATTATAAAGAATAAGGTTAAAAAATATAAGATATTGATTGCTTATAAATGATTAAAAATAGATTAATTGTACAGAAAAATATGAATAAATGATTAAAAAATAATATAGTTATCGACGATGAAAAGTTTTAGATTAAAAGTATGTTCATGAAGTGATAAAATTTTTGGGATAAAAGTATAAAATTTTTTGAAATTTGAGAAAATAATGTAATATGATATGGGTAATAATTTAAAAATATGATAGTTGTATAAAAAATTGTGAAGAAATGATTAAAAATAATGTTAAAATAATTTAAAAGTATGGTATCCATGGACACTAAACAAGTACACTCTAAAAGGTGTTTATTTTAAAAGTTTTCATTGCAGTCAAATATATTCTTAATCTTGGATTTTGTTCGATCATGAGTTGGCCCACCGAAATTTAAAAGTAGGTATAGTATTGACATTGTCCGTGCGTGGACAATTGTATTTATTGAATAAAAATCTATTTTAATTAACATACTAAACACTAGTTTTCTCATATATTATGACAAACCTACTAACTAATTTAGTATATGTTTGGAAAATTATAAGACTTTTGATGAGAATTTTTTATGTAAAAATTTTTTAAATAAGAGAAAACAATATGATATCAAAGGAGTAATTGCGTATATAAATGATTAAAAAGTAAAATAATTATACCAAAAAAAGCGAGAAAAATTAAAAGTAAAGTAATCATGGGGAGTAAAAAAGTTTTAAATTGGAAAATTTTAGTTTGAAATGTTTTTTTTTTTTTGGGAAATAACCACCCCAAAATTTACTATTCATTACTATATACTGTCTGTGCGTGGCAACATTAACATCGTCTTAATCTGCGTCCAATTCAAAATTACCGTTCTTGTAATTTGGGACGTCGTGTCATTCCCGTGAAACGATGAACAAATTCGAAAATGCATAAATCACAGGTTAATTATGCAAGAATTACATGGATCTTATTCCATTATGCCTATTAACTTCAATTTTCATTTGCAATTTATCCACGTGTTACGTGATTAGACTTTTTTAACCCAACCAGGGCCAGATGGATTTGAACGGTTATTCATAAAGTATAATTTGAAAACATTGATTTGAAGGGGTATTTTAATTTCCAAATTTTCCCAATGGATCCCCAAACCCTATATGATTATGAGGTGTGACAGTGACCGGAAGTTGAAAGCAACTATAAAACTTTGTAAATCTAAAACTTTTAATCCTCCTTAATTATCATTTTTTAAATCTTCTTCTTCACATCTTTCTATATAACTACTTATTTTCAATCATTTTTCGATAATTACTTAAGCAACTACTTATTTATTTTAACTTTACTTTCTTTATTCCACATCATTACTTCTATTATATAACATCACTTATCTCATTTTAAAAAATTTTACACCAAAAGCTTTTTATTTCAAGAATTTTGTAAAATTCAAAACATACTCTAAGAAAAGTATAAAATGCAACTTTTACAAACTTAAGAGACTCATATGCAAATTACCATAGGAGAAAATTTTAAAAAAGTTTCTTTTTTTAAAAAAAAAAAAAGGAGCACACGAGGTAATAATTAGTCAACCTTATAAATTTGCCTTACTACTTTTTTTATTTTAATCATTCTTCACATCTGCTCATATTGCGAGTTTATTTCACTTTATCTATGTCATATTTATTTAATTTCTTTTTTATTGTTGTATTTGCAATTAATTTGTAAGTATATTTTCTCAATCTTGTTCAACAGAATTTTTAGCACAAATAATAAGGGACGACACTCATAATACAAATGAGAGACACAAGCTATGCCAATAAATAGGAGACAAACAACCAACCGGAGCCAACGTGGAGGTTTGAGTCACACCCCATGCAAAATAGGAGCAATTGTTTTCCTAAAAAAAGTGAAAGCTTAGTTTTCAGTGAGTATAGATGAAAACTTGTTGTATCCTTTAAGGATAGGTGAAAGGGTGGTTTGTTTTTAACAAGTTAAATTATTTAATTAAATTGGCTTTTTCCATGCAAAGTGAGATTAATTGTTTCCTTAAAAATATGAAAGCTTAGTCTTCCGTGAGCACAGGTGAAAGCTTGTTGTATCTCTTAACTATGAAGGGGAGGTTTGGTTTTAACAAGTTAAACTGCTTTTTATGGAATTAAATTGGTTTTAACCATGTTACAAGTATGATAAATTATAATATAGTGGAGATATTAAATAATTTAATTTTATATAAGGCTTAATTTCAAATATACTTACCACTTTTTCCTTAATTACAAATATACTCACTATGTTAGAAAACTTTTGCATATACCTATTAAGTATTTCGTTAATTTCAAATATACCCAATAAGACAATTAAGAACATTTAATAATTTTTAAATCCCAAAATACCCCTGATTGATCTAGCATCATTATCATTGGTGACATATCCAGACCGTTCAAACTCATGCTATCTTGTTTCCCTCTTAAATTGAATGAATTTTCATCATATCATTCAACTTCCGTCGTAGCCAAATGACTATTATTATTAAATAATAAGAGACATTTTAAACATTTCCTATGATGAATAATGGTGATTTTTAATTGCGCCTGACGAAATAGGTATGAATGAAATTTCACCCATACTTAGTGAATATATGTGAATGTTTTCAAACTTCGTGGGTATATTTGTAATTAAGGCAAAGGTAGTTGGTATATTTGAAATTAACCCTTTAATATAAATATTAAAAGATTAAAAATTTAAAAATTATATATTTCATACTTATATATTATTTAATTTCCAAGTCAAGTAAAGATAAAATATAAAAATTAATATGAAGATTCAATATTTATGGTTATGATGATAAATACAAGAGAAATGCATAAAATTAACTCTTTCACCAAATCCAAATATGCATAGAATAAAATGATAAAAAAAAATTTAAAATATATTATATCTAATTATTTTTACAATACATTGTTAATAGGAGTGCTACTTTTAAATCCTAGCCACAAAATATACGAGTTTAGGTATCTTTGAAAAAATATAAAATAAAAACATTAACATGAGTGAGTTGCGTGATATGAATAAGATAAGAGTAAAAACTAGAAATAAATAGAATAAAATTAAAATTGGTACGATAGTTGCATAGAAAAATAATGTAGTAATAAAAAATATGATATTTAAGTAATTATCTTATCATATCAAAAAGATGCGCAGAGAAAAATGAAAAATTGTTTCCTTCTCGTATTATGTAAAAAAAAAAAGGATAAATTTGTGTGTAAAAATTATGAAGAATATGAAAGTCACGTGTTATAATAGGATAACAACAAGGAATCAAACGGAGTAAAGTTAAAATAGAAATAACAATTATATGAAAGTGTGAAAAATAATTGAAATATAGAAATAATTATTAAAAAGTAGGTTAATTACATGCTACATGCATCATATCAAACGAGATGTATGTAGGAGGTGGAAGGAAAATTTTTTACTTTTAAACATTGCCAATTAAACGTAGCCTGAAGTTTTCAAGTAAGGAAACCACAGACATAAAAATCAAGTTGATAACTCCAATAAGATAAAAAAAAACAAGTCGATAATTATTCACACAGGCATCCTTTAATGGCGCTGATTAGTTATGCTAAGTTTGGTCACAGATCGATTTTAATAGAAGTTTAGTCCTTGATAGATGCACTTTCAAATAAAACTTCTAATGTCAAAAAAGTGGACTAAAATTCTGTCAAGGTCTCTTTTTTTCGTGGGTATTCATATACAAGGGCTGATCCTCAGGAGCCACATCTGTGTAGCCGTGGGATTTTTTTTATTTTTTGATTTTTTTAATAAACGTGTAGAGTTAGGTATGTTTAATCTATAAATCAAGTTTTATCATTTTTAGATGCTTTTAAGTATTTTTTATTTTTAAACATAATGACATTTTCCATAATTTCTGTGTCAAAAAATTACGATGATGCTACTATGTTTAAAAATAAAAAATACTTAAAAGAATCCAAAAATGACAAAATTTAATTTATAGGTTAAATACACCTAATTCTACATGTTTATAAAAAAAATTTTAAAAATTATTTTTTTTTGTAGGGAGAGGGGGGATAGTATCACCCATCTTCATATGTTACAATCATCACAACTGATATTACAAGTAAGCCCTTGAGACATTCTTATAAATGTTCTAACAATAACCTTACAAACATCTCATACATCTCACCTAGTGGACAATCGCAAATGCTCTCACAAACTGGGAAGAAATAACATCAACACACATAATGCAGTAGTCTGGGTCATGCAAAAACTATAAGCACTTCAATTGGAAAGACACGTGAGGAACCGCCCGTCATACCATTGAGGCATTGCCTTAATGGCTGTTAAAGTCTTTTATTTATTATATTATGGTGTTAATTTTAACAAGGTTCAAATCAATTTTTTTTGGAGTTACCCATTATTTAATATGCAAAAAATAGTTTAGATTAGGTGCCCACGTAAGACGTATTATCTTAGAAGGAACTAGAACTATTAGCATGATCTATATCTCAATCCTTTTGTATGATGTAATTGTTAGGGTGCATTTGTTAACACTGAAAACTTTTCAAATAAAAACATTTCAATTTAAAACTTTTCATTCTTTACGACTATTTTATTTTTAAATTATTTTTCATATTTTTATATACAATTACTTTACCATTCAATTATTTTTATATAACTAACCTATTTATATTAACTGTATTCTCTTTATTATTCACCATTATCTCTATTATATTAGAGAAATTGATCTTATGCACCTAGGTGAACTTAAGCTAAGTGCACCTGGGTGCAAATATCCATTTTTAATATTATTTTTTGAAACTTTTTTGGCATAACTGTTAATCTAGATGTGTTTATCATGCGTATCAATTTTTACTATTTTTGAAAAGTTTTAAATCACTAAAAATGTCACTGACTTTTAAAAATCCAAAATAAATATCTAAAAATCTCCAAAATCAATAAGTTTCAAAGATGGGTATTTGCACCCTGGTGCACCAAAGCTAAGTGCACTCAGGTGCATAGAATCAAAATCCATTATATTACTTTATTTTCTTTTATTTTAAATACTTTTGTATTAAAAATTTTTCACTAAATGTTTTATCTCTTCTCAAACACTTGTTTGTGAACTTTTATTAGTGAAAACTCCCATTCTTATTAGGGACAAATATAAAACTCTGATCAATCAACTTGGCAAAATTTTATGATCGACCTAAATGTAATCGGGCCATGTAATCATAAGATCAAATCGATCATATGTTATCTTATTTTGATTTATAGATTTATAGACCTTCAAAATTAGGAAGTCAATAGGATAAGTAATTTTAAATTTGCCTCATAGACCTGTAAGTTTCAGCACTTATATCCATCATCATTTGGCTAGTTTTTTGTAAGAACAAATAGGGCACATTTGTAGATCCGTAAAAAATTTTAATATTTATTTTTGTCTAGGTTGCAACATCTAATTAAATTTTTTCTAGGAAAGTTTAATGGGTTAATTGTTTACATTGATCATGATTGTTTTTTTGCAAAACAAAGTTCCCAAACGTATTACTTTTGCAGAATTTTGTAGTTAATGGATATTGCAACTTTTTCAAAAAGATAGGGAGATAAATGCAAACGACCTAAATATATATATATATATATAGGATATATTCAGGTGCAGCAATGATGCACCCGAATTCTCGTGCAGTGGCGCGATCCGACCATCTGTAGTAACGGGTAAAATCTTGGCCGCGCTCAGAACAAAATGCATTCCTATATATATGTATGTATGTATACAAGTTATAATTCACATGGAAGATACTATAGCTAATGTAATCTACTCGACTAATCTCCCGTCTAAACAAGACCGAAATGATCAATGCACATGTAAAATGCAACTGCATTAAACAAACATATACCCTCAAATAAAGAAAGAAGAAATCCTAGGAATATTATTTGAGCATAGCTTGAGACGGGATGCCCTTGAATGGTATATGTCACTCGACTATAAGCAAATTAAAACATGGAAGTAACTATTTTTGGCCTTTATGGATTGACTTCTTATGTGCTGAATGCTACACCCAGGAGGGCCGATTTAGAGGCCTTGAAGCCGAAAGATGATGAATGGCAAGATGGCAGGCTCTAGCAGCAAAGATGAAGATTTTGTTCCCCCTCAATGAGCAAATATTTATCTTTATTAACTCAACACATCCAAATATCTCTGGATATTTAGTCAAATATCTCTTTACTAGTTTTACATAACTATTACAAGTGGCAGAGCAAGTTAAAAATGGCTTAAGGAAGGAAAGAATGTCGTCATGGCCATAACGAGAGAATGATATTTATCTCAAGCAGGCAGGCCAAATGTCTCAAGTGGCTAACATCAATATGAAAGTCAATTTTGTCAAGGGTAATGTCGAAAGTTTTGAGCTTTTTATTTTTAAAACAAAAATCCAATCTCATAGTGATCCTGTTATTTTGCAAAGTCGAAACGTCAACCCTATCCCTTTTCAAGGAAAATGTATCAACCTAGTAATCCTTCCAAGAAAATCTCTAAAGATCATGAACATACAAAAAAATCCTACTTCATGTGAATCACTTATTATCGAAAGAAAGCTCTTCAATATTTCTTCTATAAATCCAAAAGCTTCACAAAAAATAACTAGCTAACAAATTTTACCTTACCTATCTCCAGAAAAATATTTATTTCAGTCAATCAATCAACATGCCCATTGTTCAAAAATGCACCTCAAAGCTCAAAAGCCCCCCCATATCCCCACCTATACTATCCATAAAAAGAAATGTCATCATCATCACAACCATTCATAGCCACAGAAGGTGAAATATTAGTTTTATTAACAAACTAGACAAACATCTCAGAAAAGAGAGTATTAGCCAAAGAGCACGAATTTGAAGAAGTCCAGATAAAATAAAAGTCAAATGGAAAAGGCTACTCACAAGCCACAAACAAATTTATTTCTTGCATAGACCATCAAGTAGATGATTTAAAAAGTCTCAAAAAATCATCATAAATACGGATAATATCAACAAAGTCAAACAACCAGCAAGGCTAGCCCCGAAAGCAGTAAAATGCACAGGGCACACAACCATCGCCAATCAACCCACCGTCACAAATGCATCTCTGCCACACCAACAAGGGACACTTCAAAATGGCTACAAGATAGTCTTTCAACTCAGTTTGCAAGAAAAAATGCTAGTGACAAATGCATATAGTATTTCACCAGGGGGCAACATTTATTCCAAAGATCTAAAAGCAATACTCTATTTTGATGGAATAGCTAAAATGGATATCATTCAAAAGAAACAAACTATCCACGCTACCTGTCAAAGCAACATTAAATTCAAACCACAAAAAACAGTCTACAAGCAAAGACTAAAGGGTGAAATGCGGATAAAAATACTTCTACATCATCATAAAGGACGGGAGTTGGCAATTTCAAAAGTAAAGGATATAAGTTACCTTCATATCAAGTCGCATCTTGTATGGAATAAGGTATGAGATTCGGGAGGAAAAGCTATATGAAAAGAGGTATTTATGTATATATTCTCTTTTCAAAAAAAAGAAAAGAAAAAAGAAAACAAGTTCAACAGATGAATTTGTAATAAAAAGGAAGACAACGAAATTGGCGGCCAAAAATACCTCGACTTAGTGAACATCTTAGAAAATTTAGGGTGTTGTATTCTTTGCTATTCACCAACAAGCAGCCTCTAGCAAAGGGAGGCAGTTGAAGACACCCCATTTTTGAGCTATTTTTGGCCACATTAATTAAATATGGGTCCATTTATGAAAGCTCACTGATCTTTTACGGCCGGACGCACGGAGACCTATTTTTTATTCTTTTTTTTCATAGGTAAGTAAATTTAAGTATATTAAATCTATAAACTAAGTTTTACCATTTTTGGATGTTATTAAGTATTTTTTTGAATTTTTAAACACAACTGCATTTCCATAATCGAACCTTGTAAGTTTTCAGGCACGGAGGTGTTTGACAGATTCTGCTCGCAACTCCACTTCATCAACTCTGTAGCAGAAAATACAATAAAGCACAGCAAACCAAGGTGCAACAAAGTGGCAAAAAAAAAGGGAGAGCTGCAAAAAGAATTTGTCTAGGAACCTAAAATATTTTTAGGTCCAGGAGTGTAAAAGAAGCTCCCCTCACGGCTAGCTCTAGCTTTGCAAGTCCACATGAGCATCCCATATTTTATATCCAAAAGGGGGTTACGATTGATTATCAATCACGAAGATTCTTCTCCTGGGTCACACCACGCGCATGCATGGTCAGATGGACGTTTGGTGGGTATGCATGGATAGGAACGTATAAAGAAGTAGAAAAAGCCATTTCCGTTAAAAATAGTCAAGAAGCCGTTGACATTGTGTTCTATTTACAATCTAAACAAATCTATCTAGCTTCTTCCGGCCCTTTAGTGCGCTTTAAATTCGCGGAAGGCCGCGGAACAAGTGCATGAAAGAATAATTGTGTTTGAGGAGAAGAAAATGGTGGTGACGACGGCCGAGAAATCAGGATCAAGCGAGTTGCTGCACTCCACCTTCGCTTCCAGATATGTCCGCTCTCCACTTCCCAGGTGAGCGTTTTCCGGTCGCTACGTACGCCGATCAACAGCCGTACACGTGGCACGTGGTGGACCAATCTAAGCCCCTCACCCAATGCGGATGTTGCATTTTGGACCGTCGGATTCGCTAACTGAACGGTCTGGACATGTGAACGGCTTGCACTTCTAAATGGCATGCACACGTCCACACGAGACCGCTGATGCGATGTTGCATCGCGGCCTCGATCATGCATCTCCCGTCGTTTCAACGGTCAAGGCTTCCACCGTCCCGCCGGTAGCGGTTGGGAAATGATAGAATTTTTTGTTGTAAAATTTTTTATATAAAAGTTTTTAAAATGAAAAAAATAATGTAATATGATAAGAGTAATAACGAGTAAAGATAATAAAATTAAAATTAATTAATTAATTATATAAATAATTGTATAACAATGATTGAAAGTGTAAAATAGTTATATAAGAATATAAGAAATAATTAAAAGATAAAATAATTGTAAAAAGTGAAAAAAATTATAATGAAAAGTTTCGTTTTAAAAACTTTCATATAGCCAAACATACCCTGCGGTTTTTTTTTTTTTTCAACTAGAAAAACATGCTCTAAGTTGGATCGGAACTAAACCACCGGAATTATACATTTGCTAACAAAAAAGATAATAAAAGTTACGAACGAATATAAAAAAAATTAATTACATCCAACAATAAAAATTTATTTATATAGATAGCATATAAAATTGTAGAGATCACAATATCCAAATAATTTGGATGATTTTTGTTCAAAAAATTTGCATTCGAACCATCCAACGATAATAGTACATACGCTGGAAGTCTCCAACTAATTTCAGCTGCAAAAACATGGGCCTTGCGTTCACAGCTTTTTATTTTGTGGGCATCTGATGGCTGGATATCGTGGTTGCAGCAGCGACTCGAGGACTGCATTGCTGGTTACCACCTTGCACGGGTGCGCTATTAAAACATCTTCCCAATGCCATCCTTCCGGGGAACAGATTCATGGATGTCCATGCGACGCCAGTTTCCCATCATCGTAGCCATTTGATCAGTTTTATCAAACAATCCAAGGAGACCTCCGGTGTGTATGAAAAGAACTTTCCTTCCTTGCCACTTCGTTGGGTTCTCAGCCATATCTTTCAGCATCCTGCATGCGGCCTTTCCGCTGCAACAATGCATAAAAATAAATAAATATCCAACTATATAATAAATAGACTTCCAGGGGCCAAAAAGGGGGAAAAGCACCACCTTTCAACCTGAAACTGTTTCTCATTAGATCACCAACTTCAACAAGTGACAAAACAAAGGAAGATTGCATCATAGCCGTATGGGGGCAAAATCAAAAGAGCCTAGCCAAGCCTTTGTAAAGTTTTTTCGGAAACAACATTAATTCCTAACCAATGGAGAAGGATTGATGAATCCATGAGTCAAATGCCTCCTTCACTTCCTGTGGATATTCAACAATTTTTAAATCAAGCCAAAAACTACACACACATATATATAAGGCCTTTGCTTATGGAACTTTTCTTTTATGTAACCTCTTCCATTTTTAATATATTAATGTTTATAAACAATCCACTCCATCTATTATATTTAACATCATTTATATTATTATATAACTTCCATTTGTCTAGCATCCTTGTGCATGGGCCCCATCTACAATGTGTGAAATCAACATAATAAAATTATTTAATATCAAATATAAATTTTAAAGTTGCATTTTCAATATCTAAACTATCTAAGATATCATTATTATGTGGATAAATAATTCTATAAAATACTATTACATTTTAATGTGAATGCAAATGGATCAAAGCATTTTTTATAATTTACACAGGTAATATATATATATTAGCAAATTTGGCCCATGGGTATATTTGATTTGCATAAAACTTTGTTTCTTAGCTAAAAATAATGCTAAATATAATAAATAAAGTGGATTTTCCATCAAACATCAAAATGTTAAAAATGAAAGGGGTTATATCGAACTGTTTCTATGTAAACTAGTTACATAAAGTATTTAATTCAACAAGAGGAGTACAGAACATTCTCTTCACTTCTCTTTTTTCATATGGCGTTGGTGGCGAGAGAATAGCAAAAAGGACTATTTTCTAGAGTCAATTTGTTGAAGCACTCAACACAAGTTACAATTTGAAGGAACCAAACAAGCTACAGTAGACTTCTATTGTCTTAGAATAATAGTAATCTAGCTTTGAACAAATTGCCATCAAGACAACAGTTCCCACAGAAGATTCTTTTTTTTTAAAAAAAAGCTATTTTTAAATAGAGCTAAGGGGCCGAAGCATGATGTGAATTGTCCCAACCAACCATATTATGGCTCCACCATATACTCTTGGCTAGTTGGACTTTGCATCAAGAAACAAGCAAATAACATCTCCAATGGGACAGTTAACATCAGTTGACAAAAAAGAAAGAAATTTAAAAGTATTATGTTATGAATGAGGCAAGAAGTAAAATAAAATTTAAGTATTGTGTTGATTGTGATAAGAAGTCCTATCCTACACACAATTGTAAAACTCAACAGTTTCACAAAACTATTGACAAAGTGGTTTGTACAATAAATTGTCAGCCTTGAGAACAAGATTGTTTCCATTAGAAGGATGATGCTGTCTGCGAATCCCAAAAAAATAGGGGACGTATGGTAATGAGCCTACCGAGTAACATGGTTTCTACCTCTCTCCCCACACATCTTCTCAAAAATAATTCATCTTTAACTATCTGACAACCCTACTTTTCCAACTTTACCCCTATATTCAATTGTTTTTCCACACTATCACCTTATTTATTCCAACTTCACCCCTGTCATACCATGTTACTCTCACACTTTTCAAAACACACTCTTTCCCACTATAAACACATTACCCAATGTCCCCATAGTCAATTTCAATGAAACACAACTTCCCCTATCTTTGTGCAATTCTTGTTAGATTCATATTGCGCTTATTGTCTAGTCCTAGTAGTAGTTAGCATTCACATATGTTCTCGATAAATTCATTGTAAATGTCCTGTGAAGATTTATTGACCAAACTTATTTGGTAGTTTTCTAACTTGGAGGGATGAACCCCTTCAAATCCAAACTCAATAAGTAATTGATAGGATTAGGACCATATCATTCTTGTTGTTGGAACAAGAATCTCAAAGCAACCTTCATAAACAACTTAAAGACTCATCATTTGCTCCTCCACACGAATATAGGAAGCAGACATCCTGTGTGGCATTGTAATGCAAAAATGGTGTATTAGATAAACTGGAGTGGAGCATAGATGGTGTATTAGACCAATGGGAGTGGAGCACAAAATGCATATCAGACCAACTCGAGTGGAGCACAAATGTTGTATTAAACCAACAGGAGTGAGGCCCCTTTTACTTGACCAACAATTAAATTATCCAAACCATGTTCCTTTCCATCATGTACATTCATTTCCCTGCGCACAGACTGAATGTTGAGGATGAGGCTGGTGGACAGAAGAAATTCTCAGGAGACAATAGCTACAAATGGTTGGGAGCTGTCATAGTGCTTACCCAATTTCAAGATTGAAAGCCTGGTTCCACTGTTCCAGAGAATAACAAGAATAGCTATAAAAATATTGAAACAGACGTTCATGTTATACCTGTAAACAGGGTCAAGAACAACACCAGTAGCTGCAGCAATTTCTTTAACAAATTTAAGCTCTTCGGCAGTGTTCATTGCATAGCCAAGACCCTTAGCCTATGAAGATAACCAAATGTTAATCCAAAGCCTTACATTGGCAATGAAAGGGAAGCATAATTGATGGAAATAGTGATATTCTATGTAGACAAGTCTAGTTTTGCCGGTATATCATGGAAATAGAAGAACTGGGAAGAAGCGAAGAAGTTAAATGAATAAAATGCATCCTCCAAATTAATTTATTTCACAACAAGAATCTTTCTTAGAGAAAGCAAGCAGTCAAATTATTTTTGATTGAACAGGCACCCATCTAATTTTTGTTCCATCAATTTACACAAAACTGATTACTACCATGTCCATCAAATTTCTGATGGTATCAATTATCAATAGTAAATCATGTTGTGCAGACTAATATGTTTTCTACCAATCCCATGCTCCCAAATCCATTTGGAAATCAAGAAAAAAGATGCAGAAAAGACAAAAAAAGAGGAAAAAGTGAAATCTGAAGATGCAGAGGAATAGGAATGACATGACAAATAAGCAGTTATAGGTGAACAGAGAAATTGATAGGAATTTTTCCTAACATGGTGCAAAATATTATTGGAAATATAGGTAATAGTAAAAATAAGGGATTTTCCCAAATATACCCATTACGTTTGACCATATTTACAGATATGCCCACTACATATCAGAAATCCCAAATATACCTACTACGTTTTGCCAAAATCTCAAATAAGCCCACGCCGTCAGTGACCGTTACGTTAAGTGACGGAATCGTTACACAGTGGTTAATAATTTTTCAGAAATGCCCAAATTACCCCTGGCGTCTATGTTGTTGTATTTTTTATATTT
>JAXCLR010000050.1:15320226-15332211 GCA_035584095.1 Annona squamosa
TGACGGCGTGGGCTTATTTGGGATTTTGGCAAAACGTAGTAGGTATATTTGGGATTTCTGATACGTAGTAGGCATATTTGTAAATATGGTCAAACGTAATGGGTATATTTGGAAAAAGCCCTAAAAATAAATATGGTTGTTAGGATATGTGGAGTAATTAAATATGACATCAAATGAAGTGTAAAAAGGAGAAAAAAGGATTTCCTCTTAACCTTGTGACAAAATAAAAGCCAACCATTAATCTTATCATTATTTGTTTAGTATCTGAAGATTATCTCAATCAAAGACTCTTGCTTGTTAGAAAAATTAATATTCTAATGGCCAAGTCATCCCCATCCTCCCTGCGCCCACCCCCGAACCAAACCAAACTCCCCACATTTTCAAGCTATACAACTTTGATTCTAGTATCTTAGTTGAATAAATAATCTTAAGTATGATGGTTGGATTGGATTCACATATCCTCAGAATGGGGCCTAAACATGTCAGTACTACCAATTCAACACAAAGTTATTCCCCAATACATGGTACTTAGTCCAGGATGTATTTTGCAAGTGATGCAACACCTAGAAGATTACACTGTTACCTTGATGGGCACCAATATTGATAAAGAATCTCCAAAAAACTTTCTAGACAATTACACTCAATCCCATATTAGCGACACAAAAATTACAAATAGCTGAAAATAAAAAGAAAAAAAAAATCATATACCAATAGGCAATCCAAGCCAACAATGAAAAAAAAAAGGAGCAAACAGCATATTTCCAGGTTAAACATATACAATTTTCATTTACTGGAGGGTCTCTTTGACTAAAAGCCTTGTTAATGGAATTCAAATTTCTGATCTCGATCTCTAGCCAAAGGCTGCCATAAGCTTATTCTAAGGCCAAGGATTAAAAAAAATCTGGCTACACTAGGAACTACTTACAAACTAAGTGAAGTACAGAAATAACAATTGAACAATGATCATGAAATTGTTTGTCATGTAAGGAATTTGCTCACATCTTGAATGTTGACTAGATCACGTGAGTTGAGACCAGATTGAAGACCATCAATCAGGCCTTGAACATAGTTATAGAAATAATCTGGATCATCACAAACAGAGAATGCATGGACCTGTGGTATAGAGAACTTGTCAAAGGAAGCACTAGTTCAACAAATAAAATAAAGCCAAGGAATGGGAAAAAAGGAACTGACATACTTTAGCCTTCAACTTACTTAACCTTGACCCCAGTGCCAGACCAGCTATAGTCCCACCGCTGCAAATTGCAGTTGCAGGATCATTAAGTAAACACATGCTACAAAATAATATTGTCACCAGATGACAAGCAGCAGGTAATAATTAAAAAAATATGCTACATAGAAGACAATTTAACTACTAAGTTTTTTAGAACAGTTTCCCACGATGAGCAGAAGAAAAGAAGATTACAAGGGATATAAAGTGTAAACACACAAATTAGACAACATGCAGCTTATTGGCAACATGTAAAAACCCAACTACATATAAAACATACAAGATCCAGAAGAAGAATGTTATCTTGATGGAGGTCTTCTCCCTAATTGAAAGCTTAGTATGATACTTTTCACTATGGAGGATGCAGAAGAAACAACTACAGAAACACTTCTATCTCAGCTAGTGCCATGCCATAAGCCTGTGTATTTGTTTTTATTGGCAGAACTGCTCCCACCCTTCTTTTATCTACATCCACTTTCAGCTTTTGTTTTGATGTAAAGGAATATTGTTGATATTTGAACCACATACATGGTTATATAAGCTTTTTTACCAGCAAAGTGGATTAGCAAAAAGTACATATGACCTGGTAACAAAACAAGGATGTATTAAAATGGGATACTCATGTTACAAACAATAGTTAACTAAACAACCACCATTTTTTTACCCATAATTTTGGAAGGCCTGTGGCTGCTCATGTTAATTAACAATTACAATCACATAAGAATACAAACATATGGACTGCATAAGTCATTTTTAATGCAAAATTTTATCATTGGCTGGGGAAGCCAAAGTCACATAGCCAAAATACAAAAGAAGGAAAGTAACCATGATAAAGTCCTACAAAGTTCCTCATTTAACTGGGACCTGCTTATATTCAGAGAATGCCAAATACAGCATTTTACCATCCAGGTAGCATACATGGGGACTTTGTTAAGGTTTATCAACCATGAGACATCTCATGGTTGAACCCCACAGCATTGCGAATCCCCTTCAATCAAACCATAGAACCATAACTACAATTCATATACTATTTATGTGCTGCTGATTCAAAAATGGAGTAATTCATATCTAGGATATTCTGAAGGTCTAGCCGAAGAATAAGAAGCACCATAGGTAAAATGACTGCTAGCTAGATTCACTTAGAGAAGTACGACCTGCCACAAGCAACAACAATGTCATCAAATCGACTCTCACCGGTGCCCATCTCAAGTTGTTGCTCTATCTCCCTGACTGCTTCAATGTAGCCCCTAAGGAAAATAAGCATAAAATGAGTGTGATACAATTATAAACAAGTTCCTTTTCCACACCATGAAATGCTAGCATACCCTTTGGATGGACAAGAGAGGAGTCTTATCGAAATAAAGTACAGTAGAAAAGAAAAATGAAGCACTTCGCCTTTGTCTGTGAGAAGAAGAAGAATTTAAGCAATAAACCAGCCTTTTGCGAAATAAGAGAGACATCTAATCAAATAATGTTCAGTAGGAAAAAAAAATTAAAGAACAAGAGAGACATCTAACTAAATTATTAAGTGCAAAAGTTAACGAAGAAGGGGAAGGAAAAAAAAAAAAAAAAAACCTTGTCCGTGAGAAGAAACCACAATGACATCAAAGAGACATGCAAAAGATACTAGTTGATTTGCACAGAATATATGAATTTTTGATCAAGAAATTTGAGGATATTCATGTCTCAAGGGTTTATGGATGCCGACATTCTGAGCCGAAGGCAGGAATTGTATGATGTATATGCTTTGTGATGAACAAGAAGAAATACTATCCAATTCCACACAGCCCAAGTGAGAGAATTGCGGGGGTGGTGGGTGTGGGAAGGAAGCACTAATTTTAATCATAGGGGAACCCTGTGATAATTATCAAAATATGCATGGCAAAAAGAAAATAAATATGCTTTTGGACACAGAAGTATACTTATACTTTCTGATGAATATACATACACATTGCTATCAAGGCTGTCATGGTATTTTTGTGAAAAAAGATGTCCGTAACGCATTATAAATGGA
This sequence comes from Annona squamosa, assembly GCA_035584095.1. NCBI lineage: Eukaryota > Viridiplantae > Streptophyta > Magnoliopsida > Magnoliales > Annonaceae > Annona > Annona squamosa. The sequence continues at coordinate 15,323,472 of JAXCLR010000050.1, forward strand.
AGATAGTCATGTTTCAGCAGATTCTAAACCCAAAACAATCAATCAGCAGATGCCCCCAATTCCAAATATTTATAAAACAGGACACGCTGACACCAGGAGACAACTGATAGTTGTTGATGAGCCAATGCAACTCCTTGATGCAGATCTGACTAGATGCAATACTGCTCATTGTCGACATCAAAACACAAGGACCAGAAAAACAATAAGCGGGCATGCAGTTCATTCATATCAACTCAAGAAGTTTTTGTTCTGATATTTTGTCACACAAAGATACAAACCAGGAGACCAACAAATCCAGATCTAGAGTCTAGCATTGAACTCTTCCTCCAGAGACAAGCAGGCAATTCTCTCTATAAGAATCGTTATCCAGACAGCCACAACTGTTATAAGAGAATAAGCACTGGCAAGGACTTCAGACCTTTAAAAACAAGACCTACATGAGCTCACAGGAGTACAGGACACCCTCACCCGAAGGGCTGAATTTTTTATGGGCTGGACAGGGTACATGTTTGGAAGGAACAATTTAGTGTTTGCCTAGGAGACAGTAAGGAATTATGTTAGTGGGAGAAGAAATGATGTCCAAGAGTATCAAGGTAAAATTAGGCGAATGGATAAAAATAAAATAACGTGATGACTCATATACGTTGTTGAAAGAAAAAATAGACTTTCTTGTAGAAATATAGAAGTAACAACGTGCGTGTGTGTGTGTAGAGAGAGAGAGAGATTCGGGTGCAATGCAATTGCATTGTAACAATGGTGCAGTTGGCCCAAAATGGGCCTCACATGATCATAAAATCATAATCTACTCCACCCATTGTATTTAGAATCATGTATTCTATTACCATATTAATTTTCATCTCAATCAGATATGTGTATAGACCCCATTTGAAAATGGTACAAATTCAACATAATAAAATTATTTGATGTAAATAACAACTTTAAAGTGATTTTTTCAACAAGTAAATCATTTGCTATAAATTTATATATGGATAAATGATTGTACAAAATTTCATTATATTCTAATATGTGTGGGGCCCTTTTTGGGCAAATGTACCGTTGTTCTAGTGCAGTTGAGCTGCACTGGAACAATTCTTATATATATATATATATATATATATATATATATATAATGCTCCAATACAACTAATTGTAATGTACAATCAATTGTATTTTTTGATATTTTATTTAATATTCAAGTCATCCATCATATTTTACTTCATTAATATTTGCATGACATGAAAATTCATGTTATTTGGATTTATATACAATTTGTAACAAGTGTAAATGTGTGAGGTTGTTTATAGTTATATTTTTCAAGATTATTAATTATTAAAGTTTCCAATTCACTTAATTTCAAACACAATAGATGGATTGGATGTGAAAAAATATATAAAATAAATGGTTTATATTAGAACATCTGAGCTGTGTGTGTGTGTGTGTGTGTGTGTGTGTGTGTGTGAAAGAGTCTAACTATGGAATAGAATGTGAATGTCTTATCACACAATGCTTACTTCACTCATACATGGTTCCCATGCATATTATCTTATCCAAAGATTTAAGCCAATTGTCGATTCAGTTATTCAGTTATTCACTTACTCCCGGATGAATGATGTTACAGATTCAGAGTTTCCAAAGGTGCCAGCATTTTTCAAGAGTCAATAACTCCAACAGTCATAAAGGCCACTAAAGGAAACTCAGAAGAGACCATCTCCTGGTTAAAAGAAACATCATGGCTCTAGAGATTTCACAAATTTTCATTATAATGAATTCATGAAGACAAATTCAACCACCAATCTCACCAAAAACCAAAATCTACATTGAAGTTTTGAAACTGCAGCAGCACTGAAGATGTGTTTATTCAGGGGACCACATAAAAGACCATCTCATGGAAAGAAGCATCAAGTCTACAAAGATTTCCCAAATCCCTCTTATATCTTTTATGTTTTGAAGCGAACCTATTGAAGATGGGTGGAAAAGTGTACATATGCTGATGCTTTGAATTTGATGTATTTTGACCAGCTATCCAGTCATACCGATCAAAGAGAAATGATCTTTCCAACTTATGTGCTCACAGTATTTCCCACACATGTCAAACTGCTGGTATGTTTTAACTGCCCAACATGGAAAGAGTCTGGATTGATTCTGCATGTTAGCCTCAGAAACATATAGTTTAGCATTCCAAAACAGCTAAAACCTTGACATGCATGAAAATAAGCACAACAAATTTGCAGTAAGCCAGGAAAAAGGAGAAGAAATATGGATAGAGTAAGAATTAAGATCACAAGACAACATAAGAGGTTTGGATACCCCTATCTCACCAGGTCCCTAATGAGTTTGATCCGCCAACCGGAATGACATAAGGCCTTCTCCCTTCATTGAGTAGCCTCTCCTTTAACAAATTGCCAAGAGCCTAATGTCTCCCAAATGACAACAAAGAAAATTGAAGTCAAAGCATGCAACTAGAAAGCTTCTCAAAAAATAAAAGAATTTTTATATATCTAACAGGAGACCATAAATAATTAAAACATCAGCAATTGGCAACAGCTCAGGAATACAGAAGATTAAAACATAAAGGGAGTATCATTCTTAAAGGGAAAAGCTTTTAGGGGTATTCCTAATGCGTGCATTCATCTCTTGCAACCAAAAAGAGTTTAAAATGAACAAGGCTTTTTTGGTTTCACCTAAAGCATGCAACCGTGAAGGAAGGACTTCCTATGGGCAGACCAAGCAATGAGAACTGAATCATAACCCATACATAATTATGAGGTCAAACTTAAACAAATGCCACAGAAGCTGTGAGGAACAGTTCCACCATGGATCGTGATGCCTGTGGCACACTATTGATTATCAAATGACAGTGATAAATTATCTCAAAAAATTTTTAAAATGGAAAGAAAATAGACAATAAAATGAACCGGACAAATTCAAAATGTCAAAGAACAAAATGTGCTAGAAAACAGAAGGATGCAATGCATATGCAAATAGGTAGATAGAGAATGGGAATAAATATAAAAAGGGAAATTTACACTTATAAGCTATTATTATAATGAAAGATCTAGAGGTGAAAGATGTACCACACTCCCAATTTTTGAATATTCCTCTTTTGAAACAAGGTCAATGTGTGCACCCACCAGCCGCTCAACAAGAAGGTTTCCTGTCAGGCCAGGATCTTGATCCACTAGAACCTTCAAAGTGTAAAGATTATTTACATTAATACAGAAAATTGAAAGATAACATTGAAAAATAAAATACTACCAACGGCTTCTCCATTCCTTCAAAAACAAAGAACAAAATTGGCATACGATTCTCAGCCAAGAATAGCCATTTTATCCTCTTCTATCTTAAGACTGGCATATCTGATGGCAGCCAAAAGCTAATGTGATCAAGACAGTCTGTAATGAGACACACAAAGGTGGCCCTTCAAAGTTTGTAACCTCCAATCAGTTCATGAATAATTACTTTCTTCCCAATTTTACAAATTCTGAAACAAAATATTATAGTCAATGGATAAGATAGAAACAGCCCTTTTTTGGAAGGGAAAATAATCCCAGTTCAGCATATTAGAAATTGAATCAATAGTCCACCATTCGACCATGTAGAAGACAAAAGATAATGCTATCCGACTTTCAGTTAGAATTTTGGAGCATTAATTCCCCAATAATGGAGTGCAAAAGATCAATTATCTGGATCACGAATTTTTTAACTCAAGCATTCTGCAAGAGAGCAAGGAAAAAGGACCACCTGGCTAAACACTTATAACATCTATATTATTGTTTCTCCACATACGAAACCAATTTGAGATGTAAAAATAAGTGACCTTGGATGTTCTTAGTATTAGATAACAATCAAGATTCAAGTACTTCGCAGCCACAGAAGTTGCACGGCAATGGTTGCTCTGAATTCCTCCTATTGTGATGATGCAATCTGCACCCTGTGCTGTCGCATCAGCCATCAAGAATTCCAGCTTCCTCACTTTGTTACCACTCAGTTGCATTCCTGAAAGATCATCACGCTATATTTTTTCAACAATATTCTGTCAGTTCACAACTTCTGTAGACCAAAAAATGACACCGTTGGGGGGAAAAGAAGTCAAGAGGCGGACGATGAATAATTGAAATTAGCGATGACAAAAAGTTCCAAATAACTCATCTGTGATTACCTTAATGAACACTTCAGTTTCTTTTGGCAAACCCGGAAGGTTCCACTTGTGAATAGGAGTAGGAAGCTGAATAAAACAACATATTCTCGTCAACAAAGGAAGTAAAATAAGGCTGGCTTAACATGATCAACATGTTGAAGCATGAGAAACCACAAAAATCTAATCATCAAAGGTGGTCATTAAATTGTATGGCAATAATTGTGTTCATTGTCAATATTTTGTAAACTGCATATATCAAGGAAGCAGAACAAATGGACTGAAACTTTGAGTTCTCAGTTCCCCAATCTCTCTCTTTTCCTGTACTTCTCCTTTATTCTCTAAAACCTTAACATGGTATCAGAGCACAAGACCAAAGCTCATTCTATTTCTATTCCATCGTTCTACTATACCCACATCTCAACACTGTTTGCCTATTTGCTTTCTTGGGCCTAGACATGTAAGCGGTGCTAACGCAACCAAAAATGTTCACTAGAGTGGTTAGACATTTTGAAAGAAAATTGGCCATTTGGCAAGAAACTATTTAAGATTTAAAACAGTCATGAAGAGACAAGTTTGATAAGTTAGGCAGATGGTTTCTGCTTTTGGAATGAAGGAAACTACTGTTGATCACCCAACATTTGTATGTCATAATAAAATTGGATTGATTTTTCTTGTTCATATTTGGAGGATATGGTGATTACAGAAGTGTCAAAAAGAGAATTGCACAAATGAAGCAATGTCTGGGAATATACTTTGATACAAAGACCTTGGAAAGCTTCAGTATTTCCTAGGCATTGAAATAGCTAAATGCTAGAAGGGGATATCACCGTCTTATAGGACATATGTTACTACTTCATTATGAAAAGACAGGAGTGTTGGAACCAGGGTCAGCGGATGCTCCAACAGATCCAAATTTAAAATTTCATAAGAATGATGGTCATCTTTTTGGTAAACCTACCAAGAGGACAGTGATTGGTTGCAAAGGTTAGTCATTCACAGCAATTGAATGAACGTAACCTTTGCAGTCAGAATGGTTCGCTACGTTTACGGAAATAAGAAAACCCAAGAACACAAACAAACAAACAAACAAACACACACACACACACACACAGCCTTGAAAGTCATTTGTCATATTGTAACATATCCCAGAGAAGTTTCTAGGATCAGATTATAGTTCAGAAGGTCAGAAGCTTTAGATATAGTTGACTTTCACATATCAGTCAGGAATCATCAAGGCAGGTCTGTTTAAGGCGACGTCACCTTTGGTTGGAAGTAATTTTGTTAATCAAAAGAGCAAAACAGGAAATGTTGCAAACACATCACATGTTGAAGCAAAGTATAGGGCTATGACACATGCAACTGGCAACATTAAATATGGTCAGCAAAATTTCTTTCAAGTAGGAAACTGATGAAAAAATTTTTGACAGTCAGGCAACAAGGAGTATAGCTGATAATCATGTCTTCCATAGAAAGAACAGATTGCTCTTGTATATGCTAACTTTCATGATCAAATAAGAAATATGTAACAACTTAGCCCAATGTGAACTGTAAAGTATTGTCCACTTTGGACCTATCAGATTCCTCTAACACACAACGCTCAAAGGGTTTTGTCCTTTTGTGCTAGAGAGCTAGCCAAAAAGGAATCTTACTCAAACCCTCAAGCCGAACTTAAATTGGCTTCCAAACCAAATTTCTCACCAACTTAGCCAGTAGCTCAGTTGGTACAAGGTTTGGTTCAGAAACCAATAAGACCTTGTTGGGGATTCTAGAGTAGATGTCCTTATGTGATAAGAAATAGCATAGATCCAATATATCTTGGCCGTTAACAAGATGTTGACCACAAAAATATAATAGAACCCTGAGCTGTATCATATTTGCAATGAGGCTTAATTTGCTTCAAGGAAATAGAACCACCAAAAGTGTCTTGCTGTTTTGAGCAGGAATTAACCCACATCACATCTCCAACATATTTCCCTTTCAAATTGCATCTACTAGTCCTTTACACATAAAGATAATCGAAACTTCTCCTCCTTGTAGAAACCTTAACCAACAACCACCAATACTAACCACACACATTTTCTCTATCTTCTTTACAAACAAAGTTGTAGCCAACCTATACAGCCAACCTCTTTTCAAAAGCACCACAATCAATGCTTCACATTGACTAAAACACACTATTGCCTTCTCTTTCCTCTCCTTCTCAAATTAAAATCTTTCAGTCTTTTAATTTGAAAAAGAAAGAAAAGAAAAGATCATAGTCACCAAACGTGAAGCAATTTGTACTTTTGAAGTGGCAACAATTTTTATGCAGGGATAGGAAGAAAGAAAGAATGGTGGCAAAGTGCAAGCAACTTCAGCTTGACGCAAAATGAAAGAGAGAAAAGAAGAACAAGAATTTATCCATAGCTTTCCCCTTTTCACTACTTTCCCCTATTTCAACAGCTTTTCCCTTTTCACTGTTACCCCCTATTTTCAATAACGGTTAGTTAGAATCATTTTCCCATTGTAATTATGCTCTACTGTGAAATATAATTATTACAAACAGAAATTTTGTAGCATAGGAATACCATGCTGATCAACAAACATAAATACTATTCATGTCAAGGAGAACAAAGACATCAGTGTTCATTTGCAATTTTACAGAAAAGGGCATACAAAAGAGGCACCATACCAACCCTAGGAAGAAACTAAAAAGGAGATGCTTTTAGATAAATACACAGACCATTTGCACATTAATTACAAATGTAAATGGCTACAAAATATAACAGAAAAAGACTTCAGTGTCACCCACTATCACTAGAGCATTTAAACAAGTGGTACAAGTTCTTTGATATGATATCCAAGCAAGATGGGTCCTGAATACAAATTTTGATTTTGCTACCACATTAAGCAGTCATAGTTTGACCAACCAAAGCTTGAACGCCAGCCACAGTCTGAGCAAGTGAAGATCATGAGGCCCACCACCTCCACAATATCAAGGACCAAAGTATGTGCCACCATTTTGTGAAAAGCACTAGCTGACCAATTCCATAACACCTTGTATGCCGCAACCACAGCACATTTTCCAAAATGCAACTGTGTATTGTAATTCCAATTGCAAGTTTGGAATGCATGATGTATTCTCCAGCTTGAATGGGACTCTTGCGGAGAGTGGACATTGCAATGTCAACCACAAGTTAAGACAATACAGTGCACATCCTAGTACAGGAACTCAAAATGATCCAAAAAAGGGCATGAAATGGATCACGCATTTGACCCGCGAATCCAATCCATGTCAGGCCATCCAAAAGGGGTCTTGTTTAAATACCATGATTTCAAATATCAATGGACCAAGGAGAAATTGATCGTGGTAATTCCTGCTTCTAGTTCCGTTTCAGTAGTTAGTCAGTCAGCAGTTACAGGCAGCATCAGCTGCTCAAGGGCATTCCAGAGAGAGTGCTCTAGCTAGAAAGTAGTCCTTTTTTTTTCCTTCTTTTTCTGATTGGTCGCTCGAATGTAGTCTTAGCGAGCATGTTCCTCGTCAAAAAGTTCCCAATTCTCACGGGCTGCTGTGGCCATTTCTTAAAATGATAGCCCTGTTAGGATATCAATCTCCAGCTGCAGCGGAGGGGTTGACAAGATGCTAGTGCTGGTGAGAAGAAACTTCCTTGAAGCTGTCAGGCGTGTATGGCCGAAATAAAAGTAGTGATTCCATGAAAGAAATAAGTGCAAGTGCCAAACTCATAACCCAAATAATAATAATAATAATAATAATTGCATAGGATTGATAGATAATCCGATGAGACTGAACAACTATATCATCTCAATTTGATTTGTGTTTTGGGGAACGTTTGGCTGCCCTATTGAATAGATGCTTGATTGATCAAATATCTGTTCAATGAAGCGCAGTTCAAAGCTTCGCCACTGCCAATCCACTCAAGATGCAAAACATTTTCGGGAGGCGGATTGAGAATTACGTGTCCGAGGGAGTAGACGTAGGAGGGGATGGGATTGAGCTTGGAAGCCCACGCCGGGGGATCGTAGGGTCGCCTGCTAAGGAATCCTGCTCCCTTTGCGCTGGGATTACCGCTGTCGGACTCCATGATTAGGTTTTTCAAAGAGCAGAAGTGCTTGGCTTGAGACGAGATTAGAGTGGGAGATGGACGGAGAAACAGAGCCTGATGATAGCCCATCGGCTCTTGCTATTATTCTAATTTTTTGTTTCTAAATATATGTCTCGGATATGGGTAGAGCCTCAGCCGTAGAGAGAATGAGAATTTTTATTAATTTTTTTTCATTACAAAAAGTTTACGACAAAGATAAAACAAAACTCTCCAGCGAAAATGCCGATATTCCCTCACGGGAAATGGGCATGAGTCGACAAGCCATTCCGTAGAGGCTCATTACTACAATCTGGTGGAGTTAACCGACCACCACTGCTCAGCGTTCTTGAGAGCAAATTTGTTGGGGAATTAGCGCCATCAATCCTCTAGCTCCTGTGTGGAATTTTGGACTTTAAAATTTGTGTATTAGCATAATAGATTGCTGATAGGGACCATTCCGATGGCCCCAATCCAGGCTTAGATGGACCTCTTGTCCATACACGAGAGGGTCGTGCTAATC
>JAXCLR010000050.1:15336905-15349718 GCA_035584095.1 Annona squamosa
TGGAACTGAGGATGCAAACCATTTATTTTTGAGATGCGAAGCGACAGGGGGTATATGTTGGAAAGCTGCTAGGATGTCGTACAGCGAGGTTTTGGTCCAGGACATACTGTTGGTGCTGTCGAGATCCAACAGACACACGGATATCTCATTTTTCATTGTGTGCTGTTGGAGGATTTGGTATATGCGCAACACTTATAGAGAAGATGGAAAGCATCCAAACTTTGTGGATACATTGGATTGGTGTGTGGATTTTCTCTACAAGTACCGGCATGCCCCATCCTTGGTTTGGTTGGGTGTGCTCGAAAGATACATTGTTTCGAGGTGGTGTAAACTACTACCGGGGCATGTAAAGATCAATATTGATGCCCATTGTCATCGGAATGGGGATGTTTTCGCTTGTGCGGCTGTCATCAGAGATTCTCGGGGTATATTTTTTGCAGCTAGGGGTTGGAGAAGAGGCGGTGTCCTGGAGCCAATTCTCATGGAGGCCACTGCATTCCAGCTGGCAATTAAATGGGCGATTCTGCAAAAGTTGGTCAGGGTCTAATTGGAATCTGACTCCCTGATTTTGTATAATTTTTTGTCTACATCCGAACCCATCTCCTCTCCTGTGGGTTTCATCATTTCTGAGATCAGGGCTTTACTTAGAGAACATATGTATTTCTTAGTTCATCATGTTTTAAGGCAAGGAAATGAGGTCGCTCATTCCTTGGCTGAGTTTGTGCTCGGTTCTCCTGAGGTGCACCAGATGTGGTGGGGTAATCCCCCTCAGACTATTTTTGGGAAAATATGTACAGACAATTTTTTGGAAATAAATTGCTTGGACTACCCTATCTCTAACTCCTTTTATATCGAAATGGGGTAGAGATAAGGTTCTCCTTTACATCAAAAAAAAAAATATATTGTCAGTCAAAAACAGTTTGCTACGTTTATGTTATTTTATAATTTTTGTTATTAATAAAAGAAAAAATTAATTCGATCTTCAAGTTTTCATTGCTAGTCATGAGTTTCGACCGATGATCCGTTACGCAGTCGAGTCGTTATAATCGATCTCGTGGATAAGTGAATCAATACTATTAAGGTTACCATTAAAAAATTCTATTAATGTTATCTTAACTGGTGAAGGGGTTTTCATAAAAAAAAAACTGATGAAGGGGTGGTTTGGTTTTAACAAGTTGAACTTTTTAATTAAATTGGTTTTAACCGTTTGTCCCAAAAAAAAAAGCGGTTTTAACCCTATTATAATATAATAAATTATATTCTATAAAAAAAAGTTATAATGAATTATAATATAGTGGAGATATTAAATAATTTATATTTTTATATAAATATTAAAAGATTAAAACTTTAAAAAATTTATATTTCATACTTAATACATTAATTAAAAATCCAAGTCAACTAAAGATAAAATATAAAAATGCATATGAAGACTCGATAGTTATAGTTACGATGATAAAACTTAAAGAAAATAAATTAAAAAAAATATGCAAATAAAAATGTGTAAAATTCACTCTTTCACCAAATCCATATTTACATAGAATAAAACCTATAAACAAAAAATTTAAAATATATTATATCAAACTATTTTTACAATACATTATTAATGAATAATGTTTCAATGCAACTAAATGCATTGGAATTTCAATGCATCCAGCTAAATTTTTTAATTTTTAATTTAAAAAAAACTCCTAATCTAGATGTATTTTATCTATAAACTAAAATTTACTATTTTTAAAAATGGGTATATATATTTTTTATTTTTTAAAATAGGGGGTTTAGTATTTTTAAATGACTAAGATGCCCCTATTTTCAAAAATAAAAAAAATATATACAAACTTTCAAAAATTATAAAATTTATTACGTAAGTTAAATACACATAGATTAAGAGGTCTATAAAAATTTTCAAAAATATTAAAAAATTAAAATTCGTAGTTGATTTCATTGAAATTTCAAAGCACTTTTTATTGAAAGTGCAATGCATCTAGTTGCATTAAAACAAAATTCATATTAATAAGAGTACTACTTTTAAATCCTAACCACAGATTATATGAGTTTGGGCATCTTTAAAAAGATATAAAAATAAAAATGAAAAAAAGAAATAAAATCAGCGAGTTACATGATATAATAAGAGTAAAAAATAGAAGTAAATGAAATAAAATTAAAATTGGTATGATAGTTGAAAAGAAAAATAGTACAATCATAAGAAGTATGAGTAATTATTATGTCATATCATATCAAAAAGGTGTCTGAGAAAATAAAAATTTGTTTCCTTATGTTATTGTGGGAAAAAAGAGGATAGATTTGTGGGTAAAAAATCATGAAAAGCATGAAAATAAAGTATTGTAATAGGATACCAATAAGGAATAAAACAAAGTAAAGTTAAAATAGACATGATAATTACATGAAAAATGTGAAAAGATAATTAAAATGAAGAAATAATGATTAAAAAGTGGTTAATTGCATGTCACATGCATCATATCAAAAAGGGTATACGAGGTGGAGGAAAAATAAATTTCCTTTTAAACATGAGTAAAAAAAGTCTAAAATTTTCATGATTGGTAACATCATAGTTTGCTAGGGAGCAAGTGTGATCCGTGCCAGTGTCGTTTTTCCTTTGTATTGGATGGGAGCGTCTTCTTAGTTGATGGATGAGAGTATATTGTTGTCATTCTCTTGAAAAAATTGCGAGAATGTCTATCGTAATAAAAATCGAGGGTGTGTTTAGAAAATAATAAAATTATTAGAAAAAAATTTTGTATAAAGGTTTTTGAATTAAAAAACGATGTAATAGTAATACCAGAGGATAATAATGAAGAGTAAAGAAGATATAGTTAAAATTTATAGGTTAGTTGTGTGGGTAGTTGTATAGAAATGATTTAAAAGTATGATAGTTGTATAAAAAATGTAAAAAAATATTTAAAATTAAGATAACTATGAAGAGTGAAAGGTTTTAGCTTCACATTCTCCACGTATTGCCAAACACACATGGAGATGAATGTAAATTTATGGGAATGCTTCTATGAAATTCTCTTTCTTTGTTATCTCTTTTATTTTTAATATCTAAATAGTTGATGAAAAATTCACTTAATCTATTGTATTTAACATTATTTATATTATTATAAAAAAAAATTATTTGTCTAATATCACTGTAAATGGGTCCAATCTATGAACATACAAAATCAACGTAACAAAATGATTTAATGCTAAATATCAATTTTTAAGTAGTCCTTTTGACATCTAAACTATTTAAAATATCAGTACTATATAAATAAATAATTAATTTTATAAAGTATTACCATGTTCCAATATATTTGCGAATCGATTTGAGCATTTTCCTTAATTTACTCTCGAGTGTACTTATTTTTGAGCAAATATGACCTATGCATATATTAGATTTGGATGAAACATGGTCTTTTAGTTAAACAAATTATTACTAAATACAATAAATGGATTAAATTTTTCATCAAAGATCAAAATTTTAAAATTTGAGGGAGTTATATAACCTCTAGTAAGCCCCGTAAATATGTACGAATAAAAAAGAAGTAAGAAAACCGTAAACATTCATAAAAATCAAGTTGAAAACTATTCACAGGGACACCCTTTAATGGTGCTGATTAATTACACTAAGTTTGACTGCAAATCAATTTTAATAGAAGTTATAGTCCTTGAAAGATGCTCTTTCAAACAAAATTACTGATATCGATGTTTCATCTTGTGATCAAATTCTTAATCAATTAGATTATTAAATTAAACAAAAGAAAAAGAAAGAGAATGTCTCATTTTGACCGGACAAAAGACTGCAACAAAAATTTTAAATGCTATATTTTAAATCCCTCCAGACTTTGTCTAGAGTGACCCACTAATTGATTGGCCTTGTTATTATTTAATAATAACCATACCATGACTTCCATGACTAGCCATATTGTTCTAAAAGATTTGTTCTAAAAGATTGCGTCGACGCTGGCAAAAGATGACGACAGATCATCACACGTCACCCTTGAGATTCAAAACTGATCGGCTACTCACCCTCCGGGGAGGTGGACACCTGCAATTATCGAACTTGATGAGAAAGAACTTGAGAGATCTTCGATCTTTGTCAGTCTAACAATAAACGGCATAGAACACTGCGAAATGGACGAAACTTCTGTCAAAGTCTCTCATTTATATATTTTCATCATAATTTACATAAGGTTCAAACCATTTTTTTTTTTGGAGTTTCCCATCGTTTAATTGGCGAAAAATAGTTTGGATTAGGTATCTACGCAAGACATACTATCTGGAAAGGGAATTTCGGCCATAAATCCTTTAACTTTGCACATTTACATTTTAGATTTTAAAGTTTGTGTATTAACATATTAGAACATGTGAAGTTTTGGCCGTTGTATTTTAAAACCTCACTCCTAACAACATTACAAAAACATCATTAAACTCGTGTGTAATATTAAAATACCTTTGCATCTATACGAAAATAAGATAGTCATGATTAAAAATCAACATCATTTGCACAATGAAGCATCATGATTCTGAGGATGTGATGACACTTAGGAGGATAATGATGGTTTTTCGTCATGACTGCTTTGCTTTTTATACAGATATAAGAGTATTTTCGACATTACATATTGGTTTAACGGTATCTTTTTGTTTTTGTTTTTGTTTAACGGTGTCTTTTAATGCCACTAAAGGTGAGAGTTTAAAATACAAATACCAAAACTTCATCAAGTCTAATATGCTAATATGCAAATTTAGGGATCTAAAATGCTAATATGTAAAATTAAATAGTTTATGGCGCAAATTTACCTCTCAAAAGGAACTAGAACTATTAGTGTCATCTATATCTCAATCCTTTTGTATGATGTAATTGTTGTTATAACCATCAAATTTTGTACTCTGGTACTTGAACTTTTCTCGGTGGAAATATCAATTCCTATTGGGGCCAATATATGTTGGATAAAACTCTGATCAATCAACATCGTCAAAATTTTATGATTGATCTAAATACAATTAGGTCATGTAATCATAAGATTAAATCAATCATATTTTATCTTATTTCAATTTATAGATCTTCAAAATTAGGAAGTCAATAGGATAATTAATTTAAATTTGCCTAATAGACCTATAAATTTCAGCATTTATATCCATCGTCATTTTACTAGTTGTTTGTGAGACCAAATAGGACACATTTACAGATAAAATTATGCGCGTATTTGTTAAAAAATAAAATTTTTCACTATCTATAACTATGCTATTATTTATAGGTAATTTATAAATATATACACATAATTTGCACCAAAATTGCAGATATACTCGCATAGTTTCATGAATTTCAAATAACTCCCATATGATTTAACCAAAATTGTGGATAATCCCATGAGCCCACTTTTTTGTCATCTATCATTAATATAGGGTTTGAAATCATGAAATGATAAAAATAAACCTACTCATCATCTCCCTCACAAAGGAGATGGCCATAGTTGCCGAAATTAAAGGAAAAAATTCACTAATCTTTCTCTTCATCAATGGCAGTCCAAATCAATTCTTTTCTTCATTATCGTAAATAGTTGCTAGAAATATTTTAGTATACTGTATGATTGTTGAAGTACTTCTTATGACGAGGACGTCATGGAAAGGAAAGGAAAATAAACGAGAAAAAAAAAAAGTCTAAAAAAATGCGTTCATTTTGAAAAGTTGCTAAAAGTGGATAAGAATGTATCATAAATATCATCGGTTTGAAGTGCATAGCTCAGACAATTGGTCTGTATATCTCAGAATTTCACGCGGTCTCACCTGACATGATTCTACTAGAGATAATACAAGATTTGATTATTTCTCTCCAACAAATTACTTCGCTTATGTCTATATATATGGAAAGCAATGTGATTTAAGTTTTTTTTTTTCCATCTTCAGCATGGTTTCTTTTTTGGGCTTCGAGACAAATCTCAACCGCAACAACAAAAAACTCAAATTAAGTACCCATCATCTAAGCATCAGCAATGACTATGATGCAGAATTTCAAGTGTTCAATTACAACTTCAGATTTCTAATATTTGAATCCTGAAGCTTTGGAACCATCTATTCCGTTCATGCCCCAAATTGAGGTAATTTGGGAATGATAATTTTCATTTAACAACATATACTCAACCGTTCCCATCCAACTGTCAATATGAGGGTTATGGGCAATTATGACAAAACTATGTGGAGGTTATTTGAAATTCATAAAACTAATTGGGTATATCTGCAATTTCGGTCAAACTATGTAAGTATATTTGCAAATTACCCATTATCTATTTATTTTTTTACATTTTTTTGTACAGACTATCTTATTTTTTAATTATTTTTATACAATTACTCATAAAGTAGCCTATATATTTTACCTTGATTATCTTTATTCTTTATCATTACCCATGTTATATTACATTATTTTTTTTATTTTAAAAATTTTTACGTAAAAAAATTTTTCGACAAAAGTTTTATCACCTTCCAAATGTACCATATATAAATTTATTTTGTATTTTTACATAAAAAAATTTTTCGACAAAAGTTTTATCACCTTCCAAATGTATCATATATAAATTTATTTTGTCTGGGTTTAAGATCTAGTTATAATTGTTCCGGCAAAAGTTTAATGGATCAAACGTCTACATTGGTCACGATTTTTTTTGCAAACTATAGTTCAGGAACGCAGTACTTTTGCATAAATTTGTAGTTAATGAATATTGGAACTTTTTCAAGAAGACAGGGAGATAAATGCAAACGGCCAAAACAAATGTATATTAAAAAAATTATAATTCAAGTGGAATAAAAGATAGGTAATATAGTCCGCTTAACTAATCTCCCGTCCTAACAAGGCCGGAATGATCAACACGCGTGTGACATGCAACCGCATTAAACAAACATATATGCACGAGGAAACGATCAGATCAGTCACAATGCCACGTGCACATGATCGGAGGACGGTAATATTCCTTCCCCATATGATTCCTGTGTAGCGCCTGATTTTTAACGCTATACGATTGGCGGCAAATGGGCCTAAAAGTGTAAGGTAGACTCCATATATAACTATGAACTAAATGAAAAAATAAATGTACATATGCTAGAGAGGAAAATAAATATGAGATGCAAATTAGCGAATTAGCTGGTTAGATATGATGCAAGTTAGATACAAAAATTAAACATGCAAAATAAAAAATATAAACGATGTAGAAAATGGATTCAGGATCAGAAATGGAAAAAATATAAAAGGTGTAGATATGAGGGTTAAAGAAGGAAGATGCAAGCGTTAAAGTTTTTAGATGATGCAAGTTCTTAGAGATTTTTAAATGATGCGAATTAATCAAATACAAACATGTGTCTCAATTAGGCGCAATTAGTAGTTAGTGTCATGCGTACAAATGCTGATAAAATTTGATATACTAATTTTTGGAGCCACCACTAACCATATAATGATGTTTAGTTCGTGTATAATAAGGCACTGAAATACAGAGATTTTATGGGTGAACTCACTACTAAAAAAATACGATTTTATTTTTTTAGTATATTGGTCCTATGAGTGAAGAAAATTAACATATATTTTTTATATGAAAACTCAGGAGGGTGAAAGCGGAAAGTTAATCTCTATGCTTTTTTTGAGGCCCTAACTCAATCCGCAAGAGGGTATAGAAACTTTATTTCTATAAATGGTGTTTGTTTTTATTTTTATAATTTTAAGATTTTTTTAGACAAAGTGACCAATATTTTTTATATAAATGCTTGATTTAGATAAAAAGAAAATTTTATGAAATGTTGAGAGAAATGACACAGTTTTAACAATATTTTATTTTTTTAACAAAATATGTCAATTAATATATGATTTGCATAAGCATGTTTTGTCTATTTTAATAATTCAGCAGCAGCACGTTATGAAAATATATTTTTAACAATATATTATTTTTTTAACAAAATACCTCAATTAATATATGATTCGCGTAAGCGTGTTTTGTCTATTTTAATAATTCAGCAGCAGCGCATTATGAAAATATATTTTTTTCAAAAAAAAAGAAAAATTCTTTTCAACTATCCAGAGCAAATGGTTTCATTTCAACGCACTTTTTTTTTAAAAAAAATAAACTAAAGCACAGGGGTACGTTATCTGCAGTTAAATATGGCTTCAAAAAAATGAATATGTATGTATATATGACCGTGATATGCTGAAGTGGGATGTTGCCTTAGTTTTTCTTTTAAAAAAAAAAAAGAAACTAAAATAAATATGTGGGGCAAAAGACGTTGGAACGGGAACGGATATAGATTACCTTATATATATTTAGGGCACGAAATGAAATGACGAAAACAACTTAAAAATAAATAATTTTTAAGTAAGCTCAAAATAAAACAGTAGGAGGATCTGCCGTACGAAAATAAAATAAAATAAAAAAGAAAGAAAGAAAGAAAGAAAGAAAGGGACGAGAATGTTGGATGGATCAGCACCCATTTTTTAATATAAATAATGAAAAAATCAAAAGGAGAACTTTGATAGTGTAAAAAATTTAAAAAGAAAGGGCCAGAAGGGTGCAGAAACCTAGATGCATTTTTTTGCTTTCTTTTTTTTTTGTAAAAAAAAATTAAAAGAAGGCAAAGATGGGCAGCGTTGAAGGATGGAGGGACAGAGAATCCCGAAGAGGCTCTCTGGACTTTTTTTTTTCGCCCCCTTTTTTTTTTTGGGAAAATGAGAGTGTTGGGACGGTGAAGGAGTGAATGTGAAACCTGCTTGGGAAGGGGAGGGTTCCCTTTTATAGGATTTGAAGTTTGAAAAATTGCACAATTATATGTGTTAATAATATTTTGCACAACTTCGTTTTTCCTTATTTATAAAGCTCTAATAAAAATGGATTTTTTTGTAAATTTATGGGTGGTTTTTGAAAACCACCAATGGGGTCATAGTTTTGCTTGTCTATGAGTCAACTCTCTCATAGCTGTTTATTTTGTGCATTTTGTGTATTTTAGCCATGCCTTGATCATCATCTATTTTTCTTGATCTTAGATGGAGCTCACTTTTAATGATGTCTATTATCCACTTTAACGATTTAGATTTTTATTTAGTGGGTTGGATCTAGTAGTTTTTAACTACTATTTGAAATGTTGCGAATGTACATTCTTTCTTGGTCAAACTTATTTTGACCATTAAAAATATAAAAAAATATTAATTTTTTTTAATCTAAATTGTTCATCACGTTGACTTTGTTTCAATTAACTTGAAATAATATTATTTATTTCATCTTGAATGCAAATTTCTCTTGATCAACTGTATGAATTATTGGCTGTTACTTCTGTAGTGGGCTTAAAGCATTTGAGGCCCATTGATTCTACACAAAATTTGGCTTGCAAATACACAAGTTAAAATTCAAATATAAATCCACAAATAGCCTTAAATGGGTGGGCTAAAGGTAGTAAGGTCATTTGAAAATTTAATTTCATATTTAAGTACAGTGTTAATATTTGGTCACATGAAAACCATCCCAGACACAACAATCGCCACTGGTTAGAGGCGCGAATTCGAAAATCCATTCTAGCGATTAAGGGTTATTGATGGAGATGCAAAATCTCTATTTTAAACTTAGTCGGTACTTATCTTACACTACTTTTTTCAAGGGCGGGTTGATTGGAGTTTCAGATCTAAATCAGTTCTAAAAGAATTATGTAATCGTATTCATCGAAAACAAATTTATTTTACAAATCTATCGAAAACGAGTAACTATTTAACATAAATATATTTTACAAATTTGTAAAAAACGAGTAACTGTTTAACACAAATCTACCTTGCAAATTTGTATAGAGCCACTGTTTTACGGAACTGTCAAAAAACAAGCAACTATTTAACACAAAACTGTCTTACGAATTTATATAGCTTGTTTTGTAGATATGTATATGCAGCTAATCCTTTAACACAAAAAAAGCTATAGACATAGAAAATAAAATCATTTAACTAAAATAGTAATTCGAAACTTAGTCACCGTCAAATATTACTTTCAACAATTTCTCACTCAACTATTTGAGCATTTGAGGATGTAAACATTTACAGTCACATATATACTCACTTACACTCAACAATGTCTCTCTCAACTATTTAAGCTTATGAGGGATGTAAACATTTTTAGTAACATATATACTCATTTGCACTCACAAATATAAATAAAAATTTGGGAATGAAAATGGTATAGACTTATGTGTGTACTTCACGGTTGAAAATATCAATACAAAATTTGTGCATATGTTTATTGATATATTACTTTTTGCCTAAAATTTATGTTACATATCAACCAAAATGCTAAAAGTCTTGGTCCAACATAATTTTTATAATAAAGAAAGAACATATCAATGAGACAAAAACAATGGTACATCTACGTTTGCACTATCTGAATTTTAAGCAGCTTAAAACAAAAGAGATGAAGCTCTAGTCCTGAAACCAAAGCAAATTTAGAGAAGAAGAAGCATTGAGGCTGAAACTAATACAAAGATATAAGATTTAGATGTGTGTAAATTAAATATTTGGGGCAAAAATGAGATGCAAGAAGCAGATTTGAGGTGGAGATGAAATCTAAACACCCTCAGTTAGAACAAAAGTATAATTGAATAGTATATGAAGAATATGACCTTTAAAGTTCAAAGAAATTGACAATTTTGGTAATAAAAGGTGCATAAGTTAGAAATTTGGCATAAGGATTAGATGGAAAGAGTAACTTTGGGTGGAGATGAGATCTAGCAAGGAGATTTGGCAATGGAATGGAGAGAGACATGTGGTTAGGGTCATTTGCTATAACAATTGTTGGAGTTTTTTAGAGGAGAAAATCATAAAGAAGAAGTCGAAATGTAGAAGTCGTAAATGAGAGGATGAAATGACAGTGTAATTGAAGTTGAGTAGTTACAATATTAGAGCTTATAATACAATATTGCATATAATATATATCTAATATATGTTACCTAGGTCGGTTCCAAATACCTAACCACTAGAACAAATCATATTCGAATTTCAGTAGCATTTTATATCTAAAACTGAATTTTAAATATGATTGAAAATATTGATACCAAACCTACTCAATTTAAACTATCTAGTAAATTGACTCACAGATGCCCGGATTGAATTGTGCCCTTAGTTAACAAGTATCTAAACAAAAACAATCATAATTTTAATCATAATTAAAAGGAAAGAGAATACTAATAATAAAATGAATAATATAGTACAATAGTTATTAGTCATATGAAAAATACAGAATAATAATAAAATATATGATTAATAAGTCAATTGGTCAAATTCATAGGTAAATTGTTTGAATTTTATCTTTTTTTAAAAAAACTTATTATCAAATGGATTTTTAGGCTCCAAAATAAGGTCTGACCCCTTTATCCTGCTGCTCCACTGCACACATTTGTTTTTTTATTTTTTGAAAAAAATTTATTTGGGATAGAATCATGGAAACTGCATGTATATGTTAGAATTTCCACAGAAGAAATATCCGACGGGGTGGCGACGAGACATGCCCCTGAGGGTCGCGCTAATCAACACACTGCAATAACAGACGAGGCGGCGAGCAAGGACCACCTGTCGGAGCTCAGAAAAACTTCGGTGATCTGACACAGTGTGATAGATGATGCGCTTCTGGTGAAGAACAGAACCGTGTTGAATTATGCGATATACTGGTGTTTATTTATTTATTTATTTATTTCGGTCTTTTTATTCCTGAAGATGAACTCAGGTACAAATCGCACACGTTGATTTACCTTTTTTTTTACTTTCTTTTTAAGATTTAATTCAGCATTATGTTTAAAACTATTTATTTAACTTAAATATAAAAATCAATTTAATTGAAAATTTTATAACCTATGATATTAAAACTATAATTATAAAGCGTCTTATACATTTGTATTTTTGTAAATTATATATAAATTTAACTAAACTGAAAAATTTATATACTTACATAGGAGAATATAATGCATGACTTGGACATTAAGTAAAAATAAAAATTAAATTAATAATCCAAAAGGGTGCAGTTTGCAACCGGTTTTCCGAATGAAAAAGCCTTTCCTTTGGTTTTGACAGATGTTAATGTCCCGTTCATTAAATTTCTTACACAAATGTCAACTATCTCGTTATCCAGTGATGGGAAAGCCATTTTTTGTCAACCAATCAGCTGCAGATGGTTTTAACTTTTAACTACGTTAATTAAAGGCATATCTACATTTTCGAGTGCGTATTGAGCCCGGTCCAGAGGATTGAAAACTACTCTACCGCGTTCTGGCTTGACGCAGCACGGAGCGAATGCCATCAGGCTCGCTGTCCAGTTTCTTGCAGTCAACGGCGTGCAACTCCCTGGATTATATCAAAAGTTCTCTCAGCTCGCAAGTTGCCCGCTGGCTCTGTCACTCGCGACACATTAAACAACGTGCGGCACTCTCACAGGTCAACAGATTGTGCGACGGTGAAATTTAGACAATTGGACTAATGAAGATTATTTCCAGTGTTTCTTACGTATGTCTAAAAATTTACAATTGAGATCCCTATTTCATCCAAAAAAACTATGTCCATAATGATAAATAAAATCAACGGTTCAGATTCTTCTGTTACAGTAGACTTCGAGCCCGTCAACGGGGGGAAAACACGTCAGTTACTCGCCGCACTTGACCAGATCTCCTGGACTTTTCTCCCGCCCGTATATCTAGGGCCGAGAGAAGGTCCGTTTTTCAGAGTGCGAGTCAGTTCACGGCCCTACACGGAAAGCAAGCAACCA
The DNA here is from genome assembly GCA_035584095.1 of Annona squamosa. NCBI lineage: Eukaryota > Viridiplantae > Streptophyta > Magnoliopsida > Magnoliales > Annonaceae > Annona > Annona squamosa. Next base: position 15,349,661 of record JAXCLR010000050.1, read on the forward strand.
ACGCTACACGCATCACACGTGCCGAAGTATTCAATCACCGTGAAATCTGATCTGTCCA
>JAXCLR010000050.1:15349763-15361414 GCA_035584095.1 Annona squamosa
GCTATTTTGGTAATAAGGATGTTTATCTGAAATCTACGGCTAAAGTTAAGACTTCCGAACACGGCCCTCCAACTTCCAAATTTGCAAGTGGACATCATTTTAGACTCATTATACGGTTCCGATTCGTAACACGCTAGGAGCTTGCGGAAAGGAGTCGGCACATGTGCAGCACTTTGGCATCAGGCGACGGATCGGCAATGATGCGTGGGAAATCAATCAGATAAATAGATAATAACCACCGAGGAAGGCGCGCAAGCAGCGGCTTCCACACTCGAACTGTATTTTTCTTGCATTTATTGGTCTTTCCCACAACCATTCCTGATTCTTGTTACCAGTTTTACCTCTTCTCCCAACCGGCGGAAACCGACATTTCTTTCCCTCTGAGAAATGCAGCTGTCGGATTCCATCTCTCACTAATGCTCCCCATCTCGTCCCTTCCTTGAATAGGTTCGTACCGCAATTCACTCTCAATTCACTCTCATGTAGAATTTTCTCTTTCCACAATTTGTCAGACTACGTCTTTTTCTTGGATTTGGAATCTTGGCACTCCAAACTGCCTACTATGTCTGAATCACCCACTCGCAGGGTGTTTTCTACTAGAAGTTGGAACTTTGAACTTTGTTGACCGTGGATAAAGGCAGGCCGGTGCCTAAGGAGATGGTTTGGTCCGGGGGGGTGGGGTGGGGTGGGTGGGGGACACGTGTGGGTCGGAGTTTATAGGCTTGTGATGTGAAGAGAACGTAACAGAGGACAGGACTGTTCATAATTCCGAGTCCTGGCTTGTAACTTGAGTGGTTTTCAGTGGTGATCAGGTGTTGGTGCACGCATTGTTGCTCAGTTGGCATTTGATGGTGTGGATTAGTTAGTCTGCATAGCCCGAACAATGATTCAGTCGTTTCGGTGATGCACTATTTATATTTGGTTAGATTTCTGGATTCTGTTTGTTTCCATTAAATGGAATAAGAAGATGTGTTTTTTTTTTTTACTTTTTTCCCTGCTAGTCTTCTCACAATGGGCTCATTGAATCAATAATATTGCGTCTTGATTAGTGAGCTGTGGAGCCTGCTTCACTGGACTTTGGCCATAGTGGAGTATACGGTTAGTCTTTGATTTTAGGAAGAATATTTTGTAATGTAGTTGCATATTTTTCTGACCTTTTTTACTTTTTTCAATTCTCACTGTACTTGTATGCTCAGACTTCTATCCATGGGAAGGCAGAAGCGCAAGATGATGATTCTTCCTGAGGTCTTGACTTGGAAACTTCAAGTTTTGGTGCTTCTGAAAATTATTTCATGCCATAAAATTTTGGTGCTTTACTCCTCAATATAGTAATAATGAACCAAGCATCTAAGCACCTTATGAGTGATTATCTAATTGGAGGCTTTTATTTGTTTTAAATTTTTTCATTTTGATACCATATTAGTTTCAAACCCATCCATGCTTCTGGACCTCTGGCTGATATTCTGCTTGGGACATTGTTGGTATTCACCTCATGGACTGTCTTTCTTTTGATGTAGATTATTAAGAGCACTAACTAGCAAACTTGCAATAGAAGTGTCATACATGGATTTGTTTGCCCCCTTCATTAAATCTTTCCTCTCGAAATTTCTTGTTTTTTGAATGTCTTTGTGATAATGATATTCTCTAGTGTGGCTGCTTTACATAATCTCGATGGACTAGGGTGCTGCCCCCCTCAAGGGTTCCAACTATTGGTGATGAATGGATTAATAATGAATGTAGATTGGGGTTGTATTTGTTGGTTTTAATTAGTTGATGCATCTTATAGCAGAAAATGTTTTTGCATGGTGATTTGGTGGTAGGAGGAGGACTCGCAAGGTGATGGCTTAGGTAGCCACTTAGGTCTGAGCAGAAATGACGATTGTGTAGGCTGGCAAAAATTTTGTGCTTGTATTCTGCTTTTTTTGGGTTGAGAAAAGGTGTCTTCTTTCAGCCAATCATTAATGATTCTTGTCAGATGTCGCAGTCACTAACTACCAAATTGTTGTATTGCCACTTTTGCTTCAGTTCAATGTATTATTTAAGTGCACTTCAGGCCCTTTTTTTCCTCCCAACATTAACTTTAGGCTATGGGGGGTGTTGTTTTAACTTCTGCTTATTAATATCATCACAGAATTTATCTTGTTTTCTATTGTCAAAATTACAGGTATAGGTCTTGAAAAATGGCTGGTGGTTATAAGGATGAGGTGCCCATGCTGTCAGATACCCAATCCCAACTTTCAGATGAATGCATGGATGTGGAATCAGAAAGGATTCCCACTAGAAGCACTACTAGAAGTGCATCCATGTCTATATCAATCAGAGGAATGGGGTTTTATGAAGATGATAAGAACCTTGTATCACATACTGGTCCTTTGCGGAGTGAAAAAGTTCCATTTGTGCCTTTTAGTGGTCCATTAACTAGCAATCGGAAATTTGAAAATTTCCCACGAATAAGGAATGGGAGATTGGGTGGCAAAACACCTGTTGTTGCACCTGAAGAACGTCCTTCCAACGAAGGGACGGATCAAAAGGATTGGCAAGATGAAAGTGTTCCTAGAAAGAACGAACATTTATTGAAGTCGGGGCCCCTAGGGAGATGTAATGATCCTTATTGCACTACCTGCCCAACATATTACAATTTTCAAGCAGCAGCAGAAAAGAAAAATAGAGCTTCATCAGTATTTGATACTAAGGTGATCTCTCCTTTATTTTGCTTGCTTGTCTCTTAGCCAGCTATTGTATATATGGCCATCAAATTACAAAAGTCAGTTCCTCCAAGATTCTTTTCCAATGCTACAACTGATTTGTCTTTTAAGAGTCCAAAAATGATGTTTTCATTCTTTTAATTTACTATTAACCTGTTCTTTTGCTCAGTTGCAATATGATTTCTATGGTGATGCCAAAAGTTGGGTGAGGAGATCTACGGACTTTCTAAGTTCCTGTGTACCTGGCATCATGAACCCTCATGCCAAGGCTGTCCAACGGTGGAACAAATTTTTTGTTATTTCTTGCTTGGTATCAATTTTCATTGATCCATTGTTCTTCTTCCTTTTATCTACAGAAGAGGTACTAATTTCTTCTTTTCCATCTTGAAAATATGTAGTTTAGATTGAACATGATAGATTTTGACATTATCATGTTTAATTTTTTTAAAAATTTATTTTCACTCTCTACTTTCTTAAGGACAATCTAAGTTTGTGTGCATATTGGAGGAAGAACATTATCATTTTGAAAGTTGAGATGCTTGAATTTTTTCCCTCCACATTATCATGTTTATCATTTTGATGCTAGTTGTGGAAGTAGTTTCCTCACACGTGTTGTTGGTGTTGTTGTTGGTGTTGCTTGTCCTTTCAAATGAGCACTGGGAACTTCCGTCATTATTATTGTTTTTTTGGGGAATTTGGAAAATTGGAGAATTGATTTCCGAGTTTGTAATAGTAGGATTTCCTTCCATTATTTTTGTGTTTGTTGTGTTCCTGAATAGGGGAATGAAAATAAAAACAAGTTTTATGATTTGACAAATGAAAACCTTTGAGTTGGAAATGTGATGATTTCACAAGTTGATGTTCCTTGATATGACATTTTGAATAGGAAAGCTTGGAAAAGAAAATTCCTTCTTATGCTGCGTTACATGCATGGGAAAGGAAAAAGAGAGGATGCCTTTTTCTGAAATGAATAGGAAATACATTTTTTTCATGGGAATGGCGCCATTTTATCTTCCACTGATGTCATGCTTTCCCTCTTTATTGTAAAAAATTCACTCAAGCCAAGCTTTACTGCAGACTTCCAGTCATGGTTTCCTCCTCTACTGCTTTGGTTTTGACTGGAAGTCTGCAATCAGTCTGTTTGGCAATGGGCAGAAGTGGGGGATGGGAATGCATTTCCCATGCAAATAGTACAGGTATCTAACATATTATTTTCATTCCCTATGGAAATAATAAATGGATGTAACATATTCCTGTTTTACCATCCTCAACATTAACTGTATTTCTAATCTTTTTTTCTTATCTATTTCACTTTATGGCTAATATTAATCTTTATGTGACTGGCATGATCAACATCCTCAGTTCTATTTTGTTGCTTGTTTGTATCCAAATATGAAAGCCAGTTGCCATTCAACATTGTAGACCTCTGGGAGAATTTCTCCCTATGGTCTATTATCTACTAGTGTCATTTTCCACCTTCTGAAAGGAAGGAAAATGGATCCTTTCCATTTACATCCAGAAAGTTCCATAGCAAGATAATTCTCTTCCTCTTGTTTTGATTTTTGAAGCAGTTTCATGGTGCATATAGGTTGATTCCTTCTGAAATCCATTAGGCTGCTGTAACCCTTGCTTTAATGTCTATTTCTTTACAGATTTAATGGCTTCGTTCCATGATAATGTTTTCTTTTTCTCGTTTGTTTTTGGCTCAGGATAAGAAGTGTATAGTTCTTAATTGGTCCTTGGCATCTGTTCTTGCAGCCATTAGAAGCCTGACTGATTTCATTTACCTTTTACATATCCTCCTTCAGGTACCACCCAACATTTTATTATCTTATTATTATTATTTTTTTGTTTATGCTGTTTTAAGTGTACGGTGTCTATTTTCCTCTGCATCCTTGATTTAAATGAATATGCATTGTCTATTTTCTCCTGCATTCTAGCATTTAAGTTATTTTTTAATGCATCGGTATGCTTGAAAGGTTTGTCAAATGCTTTGTCATATAATTTGTTATAATATTGATATCATTGCTAGTAATATTTAGAGTTATTTGTAGATGTACCAGTGAATTTGAAAATAATCACAATTGTACTAAGGATCTAAAATATTTGCAGACATACTAGCAATTTCACAAAAAATATTACAGTATAACAAATCTGTTAACAACCATCTATGTAACTGACCAAATTTATCTTTAACCTATCTTATATCATTAAATATTCCCCGAAGACTCTTTTGATGAATATCGAAACTAAAACCGTTATTCCTTACATCTGAAAGTAAAGGGAATGGCGCTCCTTTTAAAGGATAGATCAATGTGCTTAAATCCCAGTACCTTCTCTTTTCACATTGTTCTGTCAAAAATTAAAAATTTTCCATAATGGCAATAAAAATCACCCTCAATGCTATAACTAAAGGAACCACCATTCACCTATATGATCTAACAATGTCTCCTATTCTGCAAATGATTAAATTCACCATATAGCGATAAAAGTGCATTCCAAAACAGGTGTTTTAAATCAATTATACAGCCATTAAGAAACTATATCTCATATTCGTTTTCCTTTAGACAAAAAGTAGTTCAACATAAAGACGTCCCGTTAAGCCAGTGATCAAGTCCTAATTATTATCTTAAAAAAAATGGCTAGTGCCATTGGATGTCATTATTGTTGTATACCCTCCATGTGATCATGCCATGTGCTCATGTGAAGTGGTTGTTGCATGCCAATGAAATGCCAACTTATTTCTTCTTTTCAGATTTGTATCAAATACTTGCTTCTATTACGTGCAAAGAAAACATGTGGGTTACTATCAGTTATGAAACTATAATAATTGTGAGGAACTATCAGTTAGGATGAGTTGTGTCATGAATCTCTGAGATATTTCCGTCTGGACTACTGAACCAACTAAGAACTTTCCAAGTTATGACATGTTTACTTACCTCTCGAATGTCTAATGTATGAGTAGTCTGGGACTTGTAAGTGTTGGGAGGAGGAGTTTTCTCTTTGATGACCTGTGATAAAGATGCAGGATGAAGCTCTAGGACCCAGCGCACAAAGGGCTCAGGCAGAATAAAGGTTATTACAACGAAGGGAATGGAAATCAGAGCAGCAGGATTAATTTAGGTAGGGGGTAAACATGGGGTGGGAACGTTTGGAGTGTGTTGACAGCAAGCGACAAATTTGCTACAACTGTAATATTTTAATCCAACTGTTGGTACATCTGGAAATATTTTCAAATCATTGGTAGAAGTGTAATGTATATCTGCAAATGACTCTCATATTTATCCATCATCTTTTTATTATGTTATGCCAAAATTAAAAAGAAAAGATAGGAGATGGTGTCATTAACATATGAGATGAAATTAGATGTCAAATGAATAAAAACAAATTTTTCTTCATATGCAGACTGGTTGGGCCTTCTTTTATGTTGATATATTAGCAAATTGTATAAAAAATTTCAACCATTGAGCTTCCAAGAAATTATAAAAAAATGATGCTTCAGCCAATGCCTCCTCAAGTCTGCTGGGGAATAGTTGTTTTGATCAGAGCTGCAAAATTAATATGAGAATTGGTAACACGCTGCTTTGGAATTATTTCGATCAGAGCAGAACAAACTCCTGTGGCCTCATAGTGATGCATGGAAATCATCATGAACCTATTGATATCTACTTTGTTTGAAAATCTTGTAAGATAGTCATAGGTAATTGATTTCAGCTCGTTGAATTTTCATCTTAGAGAATGAAAGGTCTTTTACCTGAAGTAAATGACAAATCATATGGGAAGATGCAGCAGAACTTACATGACTGAATTTTGTAAAGAAACACGAGGGGATGCAAGAGAACCTAAATGGCTGGATTTAGTAAAGAAACACAAACAGAACCTCAATGACTGAATTTAATGAAGACAGATATGCATGAAACTGCATGCGCAAAGCTATGGTGCTAATTTGGATTTTGGAATCCATCAATTAATATCTCATTGCAGCAGTAGGTCCATGTAATGTCCTGACTTAAATTATGCAATTTTTATATTACAGTTCAGGCTTGCGTATGTTAATCCTGAATCCAGAGTTGTGGGTGCTGGAGAACTAGTTGACCATCCAAAGCAGATAGCTCTTCACTACTTGCGTGGCTACTTCATACTTGATGTATTTGTTGTATTGCCATTACCTCAAGTAAGATTTTTGCATTCCTTTTACCTTTTTCATTAAAGGAAAATTTACTACCAGTAACACTTTTTTTTATAAGTTTTATTTTTCTGTAAGAGATTAATCTAGTGTGGTTTGTGGGACTCTTTACATTGTTGATGTCTTGATTGCCCCTGCCCACAAAAATCAAAGCAGGATACTACGCATAGTTGGGTCAATGATTTTTTAATTCCTCATAATTTGTGTTATGTGATGATCGTCATCTATGAATTTTGCTTAATTTCTAACAGCTAATTTGTCATGTTGAATCTTATGCATTTTTCTCCATTGTTAGTTTTTTTTTTATGAAGATCGTGATATTTGATGTTACCGAAAGCTTGTGGGGCTCCATTATATGGTTAATGTCACAATTGCCTCTGCCTGCAGAATCAAGACTGCACTGCTGCAGGGTGCTATGTGTATCCTTATGAAAATTATATTTTAGTTGCTCATATATATTTTTTGAGATGATGTCTGCCATTTATGATTTTTTCTTACATTTCTCATGATGAATCTAATATTTTTTGCTCCCTTGTTATTTTGATTATGAAGATCATGATACTATTGGTCTTACCGAAGTACTTGGGAACATCAGCGGCAAATTATGCAAAAAACCTTCTACGAGCTTCAGTTCTCCTTCAGTATGTACCTAAGATGTTCAGATTTCTACCTTTGCTTGCTGGTCAATCTGCCAGCGGTTTCATATTTGAGTCAGCATGGGCAAACTTTGTCATTAATCTTCTTATTTTCGTGTTGGCCGGGCATGTTGTGGGTTCATGCTGGTATCTCTTCGGGTTGCAGGTAGGCGGAAAGTGTATACCTTTTTAAACTTGGTGGTTTGTTTCATGCCCACTTTATTGTGCTTTCCATTGTACTTGTTGCTTACTGAATGATTGGATTCTTTCTTTGATGGTGCATAATGATAATTCCATTGAATTGTTATAAATTTGCTATGAGCTTTAAAAAAAATGTACAATTCTCAAAAATAGTGTGTCTGTTCTGCTTTTTACACTGGCCTTTATCTTATTTATTCTCTTGGGTATTTAAATATGCAACTTTAATTAACCTTTGTTATTGCATGGTGCTCCTTACCTGGACAAATAAATTGACTTTTTTGTTGTTCTGCATGCACAGAGTTTGCTTTAAATTTTTTATTTTTTTGTTTTCTTTTTCAGAGAGTTAATCAATGCCTACGAAATGCTTGTGGAAATTCTCAAGTTGCAGATTGCAGAAAATTCATAGACTGTGGGCATGGCAATGTTCGAGATTTTTCTACTAAACAGGATTGGGTGAATTGGAAAAATGATTCTGATGCTATTGATTGTTTCAACATAGACAATGGATCTTTTCCCTATGGAATTTATGGACAGGCTGTTCTTATGTCTACAAAACACAGTATCATCACGAGATACATTTATTCATTGTTTTGGGGTTTCCAGGTATTCTTGTTTTTGTTGATTTTTACTTCTGCCCTTGTTCGTCTGTTTTCATTGATATGTGCTTGACCTTTTACTTTGACCAAAACTTGTCAATCTATTGTATTGCTTGAATATAACAATAATCGTATATACCATTAACTATCTCTGCCAATTATTGTGATTTAACAGAACAATGACTGTATTTTCTGTGCCCTCTCCACATTTATATCTTCAAATCAATGTGACAGTGACTGTATATTCCACAAATAATCTTCCTTTTCACTTGTTACCAGTATTGCCAGAACTGGACCAGGTTTCCAACTCGTAGTCCCACTGGTTCCCAGCTTTTCCAGTTGAAACAGCCAACCAGAGATATTACCAGTCCCTGGTTGGACTGGTTGGATTGCTGTCTGATCCAGTTCTTACTTTGAAAGAATCTATTAAACGTTTTGTATGAGTGATGTACATGCATAGCTTTTATGACGTAGAATATGCATATTTGAGTCTGTAGCAGCTCAAGACAGGCCGCATAATGTGCTTCAGCATTTCGTGTCTGGTGGCTAGAGCTTGTTTGCTAACTTAAGGTGGGTGTACATTTGGTAATAGGGGAAAGGGGAAATTTTTTTTTCTTTTCCCACCTTTTACCCTTACTTTTTTCACATCTTCCGATACAATTACTCTTATCTATTTTGAAAATTTTCTCTCTATTCCTAATCATTACCCTTTGGCATATCACATCCTTATCCTATCTATTGCAAAAAGTTTACACTAAAAGTGTCCCTCCATTTTTTCCCTCTTTCCAAACTAACCCTTTTGTCGTGATGTGATTTGCATGTGGTTGGTATGTTGGTTGAAGTTTCTAATTAAGTTTTAGGTGAACATGATCTTTTCATGGCAACATAAATTAATTTGAAAAAAAGGCTCTGCTTTTATGTAACCAGGTTACGTAGAAGCGATTTCATGTAATCTCCTTCATTTTTCAAATGTTGATGGTTGACACAAAATGTCTATTCGTTATATTTAACATTATTTGTTTATCTAGGAGACTAAATTTCACGCGAGTCAAATATATGCGTGCACTACATTTGCTCAAAACTAGGTATATTCATGTGTAAGTTAGGGAAAATGCATAGATCTATTTACATATGTGTTAGAATATAATAATACTTTATATAATCATTTATCTACATTGTAGTGATATTTTCGATGGTTTAGATGTTGAAAATACTACTTAAAAATTGATATTCAGTATTAAATTATTTACTATGTTGATTTTACACAGTTATAGATGGAGCCCATATAAAGTGACACAGGACAAATGGAAGAGTTTCCGTGATAATATAAGTGATGTTAGATGTAGTAGATGGAATAGATTCTTCATTGACCATCGGGATATTGAAAATGAAGGGGGTTATATAGAAGAAGGGTTTCGTAGAAGCATCCTTGTTTAAACAAACATTTATTTGTTTTTCCAATCCAAGAAACAATCTATCTCTACTACTGGAGATGATCTAGGATAAGAGAGTTACTGAATTTTCTTGTGCTTCCTTGTTGCTGATGAAGATTTTGGCACTGGAGTTCAATTGGTAGGATTCCATGTGGATTTAGGGTTCATTTGGGAACATGCAAAAGAAAAAAAATATCATTCTTTCCACACACCGTTTGATATGATTTGATATCTTAACTACCTATTTATCATACCTTTTTCTATGATCATATTTACTCATTTATTTTTTCACATATTTCCACTTTCACATATGGGACAAGGGGAAAGACAATACACCACTCTTATGGAACCTCCCTAATGACTCTTGGCAATAGCTATGCGTGTCCTTGAGCTTTGACAATACTCCATGCATACCCACATAAGTGTAGGTCTCAAGTGTGCTTCTAAACTGTTAGCTTTATTCAGATATAGCCCTTCCATCATTGTTCATCACAACTGTTTTCTTGAAATTAGATACCGTTAAGTGTGCTCCTACGTTGTTAAACATTGTTCAGATATAGCCCTTTGCCATTGTTCATCATAACTGTTTTCTTGAAAATAGATTCCGGCTAATCTTTTTCAAATAACAAATACACTCTGACATGGTACAAAGAGGACTTCCATCATTCAACTCCCACCACTATACCTGTCAACAAGTGTTCCATCCCCAAAAAGCATCCCTTTCTTGAAATGAAAAAAATGATGGATTTGGTGATTGGATTAGGACTGACTTGGTTGTGATGATTGGCGAGTGGGGCCTGACAGGGTTTTGATGGTTTGGTCTGCATATTATTCCTGTCTATTCATGATGTGCCTGATAGTGCAATGAAATGGAGCAATGCAATCTGATCGTTCTCTGCCCATGTAATAATGAAAGTAACAAGAGAGAAGGAAATGAAAAAAAAAAAGTATTTTGTTTCATTTATTTTGAAATCCAAAACTATTAGCATGATTTCTTTTCTTTCTTAATGTAACCTTCTGCATGTGGTATTTCTTGGCTGCTCTCTTTGTCAAATTCTTCTTTCGTGTATGCTGTGTATGGTTCAAGCTTCCATCTTATAACTTCTTTGTTATCATGTATCTTGATCATATTGTAGCAAATCAGTACTCTTGCGGGAAACCAAGTTCCCAGTTCATTCGAGTGGGAAGTTCTATTCACTATGGGCATCATCGGGCTGGGCTTGCTACTTTTTGCTTTACTAATTGGAAATATGCAGAACTTCCTCCAATCTCTTGGACGCAGGTACTAGTTACTTTCACTATGCTTTCCTGGTTTTGAAGTCTACAATAAAAAGGTCTTGAATGATCTTTTATCATAAGATTGTATTACTTCCAAATTAAATTCAGCAACTAGTGTCCTTGATGTAGTTTACACTTTTTGTGAGGCAATTTTCTTTTTGAGGTTATTTCCTGCTTGAGCAAAAGAATGTCTCTTGCCTCTATATGCTAAATGCTAAAAAAAAGGTTAAACTAGTGAGTTCCCATCTTAATTGTTGATTATTCTAACCAAATTTAAGTTTTAAAAGTGTGACTTTCAGTTGGCACGATCCCAATTGTTGATTATTCTTGGCATAAGATAATAGAAGTTTGTAAAAGTGTGCTGATGGATGCGAAAAGTGTGTGTATTTATCAATGTTGTAGTGCTTTACTGGCTGACATGTGTGTCTAATTGTCATGCCTAATATGGCTGCCGAATATATTTAAGGCCTCATAATTGGTTACACGGTGGCAGCATACTGAGATGCTTTTTGCATGCAACAGTTAGCAAATGCCAAAAGGACTGTAAAACAGTAGAGAAGAAAGAATTTTCTGTGTGTTTTCTTCATAGATTACATCTGTATTTATACACATTTTTG
>JAXCLR010000050.1:15361514-15376714 GCA_035584095.1 Annona squamosa
AAGCAAATAAGGTAAGCTAACTGTAATGCTTATTCTGTAGCTTAAGTAAATAAGGCAAGCCAACTGTAATACTTATTCTGTAACAAGGATGATTATTTGTTAAGGCTTCTCAGTTACATGAAGTCTTGTGGATAACAACAAAGTTGTAAGAGAAGCATATTCCCATAACACGAAGTGGTAAAATACAGTCATGGATGTCATGGTTGAGTAGTTAACCTGGACAATTGTAAGAGAAGTTTATTTCCATAACACCAAGTGATACTTTCAGGTTTTGTCTTATCCTTATTCCTTACCACATTTCCTAGACTTGCTTCACGTAGTCTATGTGGAAGTTGTAAAACAACCATATTTTTCCATCCTTATTCATTCCAAACGACTCAGATAATTTATCAAGCATATATTAACATTAATCTATGTAGTGATTCAAATCGCTACAACTTTGTCAATTATCATCCACGTCATCCACAACTTTGTTAATTTTTTTGATCCCCAAAAACATTTCAAATATCAATTTATTAGTAAAACACAGAAATGCGGATGATGATCAATGCCAAACATAAATTGATTTATTTACCAAGTTTATATTATGACAGTTTTTTGGGGATATTTAAGTAATTTTCACCCGCAAAACTGTTCATTTTTGAAAATTTAGAGCAAATTTATACACATCCAAAAATTATAAAATTTGGCATGTGATCAAAATATACTTGGGCCCACATTTTCACAAGAAAAAAAAAATTTACAAATGTGCCTAGTTTAAAAGGATATTCACCCTATATGTAATATGTATATATAGGGGAGTGATTCAATGAAACCAGGTTGCATGGTAAGATATACACAACCACTTGCTTTTTTTTTTTTTTTTTTTTGAAAAGTTTCAAATGTTTGCTATTTTGAGGGTTAATTTCAAATATACCTACTACATCTGCCCTTAATTATAAATATGCTTACTATGTTTGAAAATTTTCATATATATATTCACTAAGTATGACTGAAATTTCAAATACATCCATTATGACAGTTATAAACATTTAATAATTTTAAAATCCCAAAATACCACCGATTAATCTAACATTTATTGTGATTTGTGCAATATCTAGACTGTTAAACTCATTCTGTCTAGTTTTTCTCTCACATTAGATGTGTTTCCATTATATTGCTCAACTTCTATCACAGTTGAATGACTATTATTATTAAATAATAAGGGGTATTTTGAACATTTTCAATTAAATAATTTCATAGATGGATAACAACGATTTTTAATTATGCTTGACAGAATGGGTATATTTGAAATTTCAGTTATATTTAGTGAGTATATGTGAAAGTTTTCAAACATAGTGGGTATATTTGTAATTTAAGGTCAATATAGTGGGTATATTTGAAATTAACCCTTATTTTTATCAACATATTAAGTTTTTATAAAATATAAGTTTCCAATTTAAGTGATTAGTGGCATCTTGAGCAAATACATATAAATAGTAGTAATAATGGTTTACAAAATTTAAAATAATAACAGCAAGGAGTTGCATATACCTTATCATGCAACCTGGTTTCATCGAATCATTACCCGTATAGTATATAGGGCAATGATTGAAGAATTTTGAAAATAATACGTAGTATATATAACTATCCAATCAAAGTAATTTTTGGCATCGTGAATAAATGCATAGCTTGAAAGTAATAAATGGATTAGATTTGAAAAAAAAAATTGAAAATTAAGTAGCAAGCGGCTGCATATGCCGTACCAATCCTGGTTGCAGGGAATCATTTTCAATATATATTTATATGTGTAGGTCCTGCTGCATCAACAGTCCATGACACAGCTGTCTAACAGAACCTTTCTGCTTTTCTTTGTGGACTTTGATATGAGTATTTGCGAGGGAGAAAGATTTGGAAGTTAGCTAATTGACACCGATGAAGATGAAATGCCTTTTAGCAAGGGCATTCTTGTCATTTCAGATGAAAACAGGATGGCAGTCTGCTGTGAAAAGCACTTTAAAATTCATTGCAATTAACCATCATGGTGTTTTTTCTTTTTTGAGGTGAATGGAAACTTTATGGCACTTTCACAGTCATGTGTCGGAATGAGAATGTCCTTAATGAATAGATTATTAATTCTTATCTAGTAAGCTTGAACATTCCATGTTTTTGTTTTATCTTCTAACCTGTAGACTGAAGTTTCTGCTTTGTGCTTGTTTCTATCTTCTGTGAAGTATTCTCATTTTTTGCATCCTCCGTTCTTGAAGGAGACTAGAAATGCAACTAAGGCGACGTGACGTTGAGTTGTGGATGAGTCGTAGGAGACTGCCAGAAGAGTTGAGGAGGTAAATTCTATGATCTATCTGGAAACACTGACCTGCAATTAATTTCCTCATTTTAACTGCTCTTTCTTGAATGTCAAATTGTATTCTTGTAAGAAAAATTTCTTCTATAGGTACAATTCTTTAATTATGGTGCTCTACATGTCTATTTCCTCTTGTGCTTTATTATGTACTATCAGTGATGGAAACTTCCCTTGTAGCTTTATGTGAGTCCGAGCTTATCAAAACAGAGATTTACATTATTAAGAATAGTGATGGAGAAACTGAGGATCTTTTCTCTACTTAGTCATGTTGTAATTAATGTTTCATTGTTTGTTGTATTAGCATAGTGGCATTTGATGACTTGTGATATATATTGGTGAGTTTTAATATATACGGATCAAGTGGAAGCAGTAGCACTGTCATTGCACTGTCAGTGAAAGTGATTGCTTTCTCTATTTAAATGATTCATACATACACATTTTTGTGTGTTGCCAAAAATTGCTTTGATTGGAAACTTATATATCATAAAATTGGAAGCTTATATATTGTAAAATCTTACAATATATGAGTTTCCAATCAAAGTGATTTTTGCCAGTGTAGATAAATACATATGGATACATAATACAAATGGTTTAGCTGTGGAAAAAAATTGATTTTAAAAATATCAAAAGCAAGCATTAGTGCAACTGGATGCACTACTCGAATTGGGATTGAAGATTTTAGCATACCACTTTTATCTTGGGTCCATCTTGATGATGAATGAAAATCCAACGCACCCAATCCATTTATAATCATTTATTTAACTAACAGGCCAAGTTCCATCAAATCAAAGATTTTCATGAGCTCCATTTGGAAAATGTGTAAAATCAGCATAATAAAATTATATGATTTATATATTAATTTCAAGGTTATATATTCAACTTCTAAATAATATAAAATATTATTCCTATATGGATAAATGATTCTATTAAGTAATATTACATCCTGATGTATTTATGAATACATTTAAGTATTTTTCTCAATTGACACATGATTATTCATTTTTAAATAGGTACAACCCTTTCCTCAAAAAAAAAAAAAAAAAAAAAGGTACAACCCACCTAAGAATTTGATTGAAACGATTTTTGGTGCCTTGGTGAAATAAATGATGTTAAACCCTATAGCCCAGTTGGACTTTACTTTCATCATTAAGTTGAGCTCAAAATGGAGGCAGCGCTTTGAAATCTTCAATGGTTTGGGTACCGTTGAAATGTATGCCTATATATATAATGAAAATGAATAATGTTTGAAAATTGTATCCATATATATATATAATGAAAATGAATAATGTTTGAAACATCAACAATATGTTTGAAACTTTATCTTCTTTTACTCCTTTTTAGACATTTGAGAATTACTTATGTATGAAAATTATTATGGATAATTTATTGGTGCCTTAATTGCAAACACCTTGTTAAGGTTGAACAATTAAAATCTGCTTGTTTCCCCAAAATTCGAATCTTGGCTATTTTTCAATTTTCATGAGCAGGTCAATTATCTTCAAATTTTGGCAAGATAGAAATATGGAAATTTTTACATGCCTATAAGAATTTTTTGTTTTGTGTGTATTTTACTTGCAGTGTTTTTGAGGGCATAGCGTGGCATGATGGTAGGGCTCTTGACTTGCAATCTTAGTGATGAAAATAGGAAGCAATATTTCACTTCTATCTATTCTAGGCGCAAGAATCTTGTAAAGGGGAAATAATTCTAGGATATTTTAGAAAGATTTTATTTTGCTATTTTTAAAAGATATTAGAAGATTCTTAGGATATTTTAAAATCTTTTTAAAATAAACATGTATCTATTTTCGGTTTACTTCCTTAAGAAGTTTACTTAAAATATACAATTTCCTTTTCTAGAAGGATTTTGTTTTTAAAAATTTGCTAATGTTAGGTAGTATGTTCACCTATAAATATAACCCTTGTAAGTTCTAAAGGAGTATTAGTTTTGAGAATTATAAAGAAGTGTTTCTTTAGTTTTTCTCTTCTACTCCTCTTTTCTTATCTTTCTCCTTGTTCTTCTACTCTTACCTTCCTTCTTCTATTCTCATCTCTTTAAAGGTTCCTTCTTCTTTCTTCTATTTTTTTCTCTACCCATCTTACATCAATTGGTATCAGAGCCAAACTTAGTACTACTTTCACCCAATTTCTATTGCTGTTTGCTATCCACAAATTACTGCTGTCCATTCTATTGTCATTTTGCTGTCCACGAACTGCTACGGTCTACAAATCACTGCTGTCCATTCTATTGCTGTTTGCTGTCCACAAACTGGTGCTATCATTGTTGTCCATTCTGTAGCTGTTTGATGCCTGCCTACTGCTGCCATTACAAAGGTCAAGCAATGGAATATGTTTTTGTGGGGTTTGAACTTTTGGAGTTAGTACATGCACGAAACTGCAGTTGCCAGCAATGCATTAATTGTCCGAAGGAAGTTAGAAAGAGCTCTGTTTAGTCATAAAATTCTGACTTTTGTTGTTATAAGAACTAGATTTTTAAAGATCATTTGAACCACATTGCCTTCATCCGCTGAAATTACTAATCTCATTGTTGTGACTTGTGATCTATCCATCTACCAGAGATCACTCGATTGCAACATTCATACATGTACCTAAATGGGCAATAATAAATGAAATACGTATCAGAAATTATTGGATGGAGAAATTCAAATGCAGTGAAGAGAATATAACTAATTTTATTATGTCTTGCTGCTGTTGATTATCACTTTATTATTTCATTTGTCTTGCTGCTGTTGGTTATCAGTTTATTTGGTGGGATCATATTATCTATATAGCTCTATTTTGCGAGATTGTTCCTTTCATTACAATTCAGAAATTCATTGTATCCAGTTTGATTGGGTGCAAATCTCGGCTAAATGGCAGTGCTGATGTCAAATTTGTTATTGCTTTAATATTTTATGCTTCAATGTTTGGATGATTTTGATTATTAATTATTCCCCGTTAATTTGATCTATATAGACAAGTAAGGCAAGCTGAAAGATTTAGTTGGGCTGCAACTCGAGGCGTGAATGAGGAACTGCTTTTGGAAAACTTACCAGAGGACTTGCAAAGAGAGATACGTCGGTATCTCTTTAAATTTGTGAAGAAAGTGAGCTCTTTAGATCATAGTCTTTTGTGGCAAAATGGTCCTCTCTCTCATGAAACGGCAATGCTGTGGTACTCTATTTATCTTTTGTGAGTTTACTGGTTACACAGTACTCATGGTTTTGCAGGTCCGCATTTTCACGGTAATGGATGATCCCATTGTAGATGCTATTTGTGAAAGACTGAGACAAAAGTTATTCATAGGAGGTAGCAAAATCCTATATCGAGGAGGCCCAGTCGACAAAATGGTTTTCATTGTGAGAGGAAAGATGGAGAGCATTGGACGAGATGGTAATGTGGCCCCGTTGTCAGAGGGAGATGTTTGTGGTGAGGAGCTTCTAACGTGGTGCCTTGAACATTCTTCAATGAATAAAGGTAAATTCAAGGTCACTGTTCCTTTCCATTTGTTTGATTTGAGGAAAGTTAGGGTGTGGCTTCTGCCAGATTGCTCTAATATAAGGCAGCTAGAAATGGCAGGATTTTGAATTTCTCACACAAACCACTGCATGTCCTGAGATTGCTGTTCAGGTAGGCCTTGGCCTCAACATCTAGCATGCCGCCTGAAAATCAAGGAAATTTGGTCATCTGTTGGGTCATAGGTTCAGAGCCCCTCATGACCCGTGATCAATGGCCTTCTTTGACTCTTTTCCTTATGATAAGTTTTGCAGCAACTTTGTTAGCTGCCTTCAGTCTTTAGCATGTGCTAGCTGGGTTTATCTATTGAACAGCCTGCACAACATTCTAATTCCATGAAATCCGTTTTGAGTGGCTGTTACATAATCATCATAGCTGGAACCATTTACGTTTATGGAGCCATAACAATTTGAGTTGGTGTTATTTTGACATTTTTAAGGTTACCATCTTCCACTACTTGCAGAACCATGTGAAGCCTGCGGGGAATATGACACTATTATTTAATTATTGAGCTGAAATTTGATGGAGAAATGATGAATGTCTTCTACCTATTTTCAGAATGAAAATTTTAGATTTTACAGTCATTGCAGCCTGCCATTACTCATAGTTAATGAGGATTTTCATTGCTATCATTTACAATAATGAAAATGGTTTTGGTGACAGATATCTTATAAGTTGCAATTGGCATGCCATTGCCAATTGTTTATATCGTAAGCACCGCATTATCCTTTGTTATAATGGCTAAAGAAAGATATTTTTTTCGCTAGTATGATATTTGTCTTGACAATTTTTGCTGGGTCCACTGTTTTGAGTTTGCTATGTGGACAGTCTACGTTGCATGTAATTCTGTCAAATCCATTGTTGAAAGTTACCAATGCACATTTTTGTCAGCAATTTGAATGATCAATTAACTCTTATGTGCTGGTTTCTCATGGTCAGAATGCACAGTCAAACCAAGTGGCTCTGTCCACAGTTAAATTTTTAGAATTGCAGTGTGGACACAGAATAAGCAGCAATCATATTGAGCAGGTGACCTTACCACAATAAGTTTGAATGTCTAGGTTACAGTCCAACCATGCTATATATGTGTGGCTGAAGCCAACTAGCTGGCATCGACAGTTTGCTATTTGAATAGTCAGTTGCATTGCCACACAACTATAAGATGCTGCAAGAGAGACCAACTGACCTGCCCTTGAGAGCTGAATGATGAATTTGGGCAGTTTCCTGTGAGATTATGTTATGCGCGAAGTTGAATTTAGGTGACTCATTATACAATATGTAATGCCTATGGTGAAAACTGAAATATGGATTATTGTAAACAGTATCATACAATTTATTGTTATCAACGTGACACCTTTATTGTTATGCAATTTCTCTTTCTGCTCAGTTTAGGCAATTAGGTAGGTTCTTATGGTCAACTGATCCTTGAGCGAATTTGAATAATGATAATCATTTGATGAAAATGGAAAGGTATCTATTTAATAATCTGTTATTCCTAGTCTATTAATGCTTTCATTTTGACTATAAAAGCTTTTGAATGCTATTTTACATCTAAATGTTTATTTTAATGATTTCTTTTGCAGATGCAAGAAAAATGAGACTGGCAGGTTCTGCTGGTAAAAGGCTGCTTTCAAGCAGGACAGTCCAATGTGTAACCAATGTGGAAGGCTTTGCACTCCAAGCCGCTGATCTAGAAGAAGTTACTTCTTTTTTTGCACGCTTCTTGCGGAACCCACGTGTTCAAGGAGCTATTAGGTTTGTATTTAAACTATTTGTAGGTTAGTCCTAAATAGAAAAATGCAATTTGTCCCTTGGAAATTTCTTCAAGCCATGATGAAAAATCTATTTCATCCCACATCTGCAATTCTCTTCCCTTATTACTCTCTCCTTTCAGTCTTTTGTGTAGGACATGTCGATGCTTGCATCCCCCATGAGTTAAAGGATGCACCAAGTATTATTTTTATCATAATCTTAACCATCTTGGAGTTTTTGGTGTCGAGTTTGTCCTGTTTCTACAAGATTTTCTTAGGAATTGCTAATTGTAAGTTTCAAACCTGCTTCGTGCTAAACATTAGCTTCCTTGGGCCTGGGCCCTGGAGCTGGGTTTCTGTTCATCAATATCTGGCTGAGCTTAAGACAAATACCAGCCTAAAAAGAGATTCTGGACTCACCTGATGCTAAAAATCTAATGATTATGTGGGCATCACAGGTCCACAACATATATTAGAACTATTTACTTCAAAAGTAAGATGCTGTTCCTTTATATATTATACATATTTTAATCTACATATCAAAGCACTCCTTACAAAATGAAAGATATTTTTTTTTCTTCTTCTTCTTTTTTTTTTTTTTTTGGATCCTGACAAAATGAGTGATATCTAACACATGCTATAATCTATACTCACAAAATCAGTTGATAGAATGAAGGTTCTGTTCACATGCTGATGATGCTTTGGTTCATCAAAGCTCTAAATCCTAGTAATCAAGATGGCCTCTGGGACCCTTTTTATCGATGCGAATTTTCTATATCAAACTTGTGTGCTGCCTCCAATATTATTTTTTAGATGGAAAATTATTTGATTTGGTATTATCAACTCGTATGGTGACGCCAAGCCATGTATAGCAACCTAACTGCCTTCTGAAAATGAGGGGTTCTATTTTTATCTATTTCTGTTTCAGTTTTTGAACTAGTTAAATCACAAAACTAGCCTTATGGCATTGTCAGCATCTTAAAAAGCGGAGAGAAACTTCTGTCTGAATTCGTTTGAAATTTTGGTTTACAACAGGTATGAATCACCATATTGGAGAGAAATGGCAGCTATTCGGATTCAAGTTGCCTGGAGATACATGAAGAAGAGGCGTCTAGGACGGTCAGACACAACAGATCATCACTCATATCATGCAAGGTACTGCTGAAGGCGTCATTGATGTATGGTAAGGAGAAATGTATGTATATACGTCCCACGATCCAGTGGATTTCTGCTGTCTCTCCTGAGATCTTGTAAAACAGAAAAGCTACAATATTGATTTGTGATGAACACTAACAGCTTTTCTACTAAGCCATGTTTGTATACTTGTAGGAAAACGTGAGTACACAATATCCTTGATAGCACGAAAAAATTGGAAATCAGTTTTGATCTACTTATGATATTCCTTACTATTCCTCTTATAAGGCTCGGATGTGTCAAACTAAAATGTTACGTAGCAAGGGCCATGCGCTTAACTGCTTTAGCAGTATTTTACAGATCATATCTGGGGATTTCTTCTACACCCACCGATGGTTTGTATTGCAGGTGAATGACTTGAATTGCACAAAAATTGCTTGTCCCATGCTGCAGCCAATCAAACTATCAACCGGCAAATCCATGTCTGCTAAAATTAAGGACGGATGGGCATGGCTAGGTATAAGGTATTGGGTATGTATGCTGAACAAGACGCGGGGGTTACAAGAATTAAAGTTGCTATGAAGTTGTAATAAGTCATGGTTTCTTTGTCTTGGTAAGTGATCCCACATATATCCATGATCTTCGGCCTTTGCGTACTGAATGGCAATTAAAATTTGCTCTTTACATCTAGGATATCTGGATAGGAAGAAAATGCAAGCTTTCTTGAAAATAGGTTAGAAAAGATGTCAGCATTTACGAGATATATTGGTAACAGGATTAATACAAAATGATAAACTTTGCGGTTGGAAACAGATTTGTGCAATTTGGTCTATTTCAATCAATGCAACTTTTCTTGAATTTTATTATTATTATTTTGAGAAAAATTTTGCTGTCGCAATCAATGCAAGTTTTTTTGAAAATTGGTTAGAAAAGATGTCAGCATTTAGGAGATACAACAGTAACAGAACATACAATTTGCAGTTGAAAAGAGAATTATATCATTTCAATTCGAGCTTAATGATTACATACAATCGAATATAAATACTGAATTTAGCAGTAGAAATCCAACTATCGGTGAAATTCTTCGGTTGAC
Organism: Annona squamosa; assembly: GCA_035584095.1. Lineage (NCBI taxonomy): Eukaryota > Viridiplantae > Streptophyta > Magnoliopsida > Magnoliales > Annonaceae > Annona > Annona squamosa. The sequence continues at coordinate 15,371,350 of JAXCLR010000050.1, forward strand.
TACACCATTTTGAGGTATATAAAAATGTGAATATATAATGCTCATTCAAACATTATAAAATCTATTGCCTGCACTCAGTCAAGCATTGAAATGTTATAAGATTATGTCCAACTATTATGTTAGGTGGGATGATCATTTGAATGATTTGGATGTTTATCGGAAATAGTGGGTCTATCTGCAATTTTAATAGGTTAAGATTGACTCTTAAATTATTTTAATTTTTGTGATCTATATGAGTCTTTAGTTGAAGTGTTAAACAAATAGTTATAACTTTACACTTGAGTCCGTAGTTAGACAAATAATTATAAGAGTAATGATTAGGTTGGATTTCACGAAATCTTCAAGATGGGCCAATTTAATTCATTGGTGCGCACTTCTTCATCAGACGACAATTTAAAGCAAGAAACAATCAATTAATCGTGTACACATGAGGAAAATTATAAACGCCTTCTCTTTCCAGAGCATAGACATGACAAACATAAATTATGGTTGGATTAGTTATAAATAGAACAATCACAAGTTATCACAATCATGTCGTCTGATGGCCGGATTCAATGCTACATTTGAGCCTGGCCAATCTTCCAATTGAATTACATACCAGCCGTAATGCTTACACAAGGATTATAAAAGGAGATCTGTAGACTTCAAAATCCAAGATAATGCTCGGTTATTTTTGGTTGAATCTCGAACTTATTAATTAGGGTGTCATTGTTAATATAATGTCAGCGATAGCATGGGATAAAGACAACACACTATGATACTAACGAAAACAGAGTGGGTATGCCTACACATTCTACACAAATCCAGTGTTTGATCTGATATTAGTCCAACATGACAATGCTAAACTAATCTAACCTTACTCCAGTATCAATGCTAAACAGTTTGATGCAATGGGTCAGTAAAACCTCTTTTTCTTAGCCGTGTTACTTACACTCTTCTTATCCTACCTCTCTAAGGATGTGCTGCACATCATCCAAAACCACCTGTGCCCCAAGAGCTGATCTCCCACTAGCTGCTCTCACTAAACCTAGCTCTTCAGTCCTCTACTTGGATTATCTTCTTTCAATTGTAACCTCACCTCTGTAACTCAAGGATTGTCTGCGGCAGAAACGCACACTCAGCACATTGACTTCTCTCATCTCGCATGTGGATCCCATGTTCTTGGGACCTCGATGGCACTGCAAACCTGAACTGGTTGAGTTGTCCATGTCCACCAGGGCTTGGGGGTTTGGGACTTTATCCTCTTCCACCTCCCCCTATACATTCGATATCTGTTCCTTGACAAGCATTTGCTGTGCATCAAATGCTAGATGCAGGGCCAGCAGTAAAGCATATGTTCCACTAAAAAAAAAAAAAATTGTTCTGATAAAATGCACCACAGTACTGAGAAATTGAGCACAACATCATAATATCGCTTCATCTTCAACACAAATGACACAAAACAACAACAACAACAACAAAAGCGAAGACCACGGAAAACTAATTCAAGTTGCCCTCTTGACATAAGCTGCATGAAAACCTAACCATGGCTATTATTTTGGACTTCGAAGCAATCTTGGGTTGAGCTGAACTGAATGACCAACATGATTTTGAAAATTTCTGTTTAGAATTTGGTCTCTGAAATTTAAGGATTTTAATTTATGTCCAAATCCAACTCACTTAAAAAACACACACACACACGCACTGGATCACGGTTAAGTAAAATCCAACATAAACTTTTAATAATTTATTTGATATATAATTGGAGTATATTCAATAAACAGGTAAATTAGATTTAGCTTGGAAGTACTTGGAACTCAAACTAAAAATAAATATAATAAACTAATTTTGAGTTAAAATTTTAAATTGCAAATAAAAATTGACCTTATGAAATATATTCCAAACAATAAACAAAGAGTAGGTCAAGCAAAGACTAAACTATTCAACTTTAAATCAAACGAAGTTCATTGGAACTTCAACTTGTTTTGGTTTACTTTAATCCCAAGAATATTCCTATAATGCCCCAATCTTTAATCTAACAAGGACGTCATGCGCTAACCTAAGACCTATCCATATGGGGCTCCAAACAGAAGAACAATCCTCTCATAACATCACAAAAATTTATACAAAACAGAAAATTTGTTGCAAAAATTTCGCCAAAGTTTGCCCTAAAATATCAAGGTTGCACCTGTATATTCAATATTTATAATGCAAGTAGAAATAAATTTTTAACTAAGAAGAGGTGACATGCAACCTTTACTCAAATGTCAAATTAGTAACTAAGAAGAAATCTGGATTCTTTCTAGTTTATAAAAAAAATGAATATATAATCCTCTGGATCCTTAACCAAGAAGGAGAATCCTCTACTAAAACCACTAAAATATACAAAAAAAAAAAAGTGAGAGAATTAGATATACATTAACTTTTCACTACATGATCTCTTTCACTCACAACTTGGTCTTTTTATGATCTCGTGTCCAATTATCATCTTATCCCATTGAAAGACTTGCATGACTATCATCTAAGAGGGACAAAACAATGGTACGAGCTCGGGTAAGCTAAGTAAGTAGGGCACAATTAATAGATTTAATCCAAAGTCAACAGTATATCTACTAATGCATATATGAGTGCATCTCATGCAAATACCCACAACTTTATAACTCACCACTACTTTACTGCTAAATAAGGAAGAAATACACCTGTGTAACATACAATTATTATACATCTTGGGGTGCCTCTCTCACATTGAAGCCAGACCCCCAAACTTATAAAGATCATCAGGTGACTTGAAATCTCTCACATTAATACTAGGGTCAAAATCACCATCACCAATTGTACAATTTGGGAATGTCTCTTTCATATTGATACTAGGGCCAAGACCACACAACCATTCCATGCCCATACCTGCATATAGCACTTAGGCTACCACACTTTTCACTTATTTAGATCTTCACCTTTATCAAGTATCCACATAAGCACCCGCACAACATATGAGTGCAAAATCAATAATCAATAGTAACAATTATGATGCATGGGCATATAAAGCATGTGAATAAAATATAACTCCAAAATATACATTTAACACAAATGCTTAAATAATGAAAATGAATAAAACATCCTCCTCATTCCATGCTCAACAACACAATAACAACACACCATGAAAATACTTTCTTACATTTAATTGTAATTAATTTGTGTCATAAAACAAGTATACTAATCCACCACTTTCAGAAGCTTTAACAGCAGGGCTTTTCAAAACTTCAATCTGAATTAATCCTTTCAACCACACCACATCACCGTCTGACTTCACAAGGGGATCTTACCCTCATTCCTTCCTCAAATCACTCCAACATGCATGTCATACCAAACTATACCCATTTCCAACATTAAAACACAATTCATCTTCTTCCTCATGCAAGGGTTTTTAAACCCACCACCCAAATCACCCTAAAATATTACCAAACTATATCCACATGCTCATACGACATTAAGAAGAAAGATTGCTAAAGAAATTTCAAGAAAAATAGAAGGAAAGACTAATTATTCTTAAATCTCTTTAAATCACCGTTCTCCTTCTTCTTTCTCTCTCTCTGCTATGTTTCTTTTTTCTTTTTCGGGCTCTGCAGTTCATAGCCCTATGAACCCCTTTTTTAATTAAATTTTTTTAATGTTATCATTCAATATAAATATAACATATACAAGTTAGTAATTACAATTCAATTTGAATTCCTTCACGCATCATTTATTAAATATTCAATTCATACCATAAATATTTCTCAGTATTTAATTATCTTTAATTAAATTCATCAACAATATTTACTAAAATAATTTAATTATTTTTTTAAAATATGTCTACCATTAATTACATAAAAAAAATATTGAGACTTGAAGTCCCACAATTCCTGAGCCTCAGTGGAAAATTAGATCAACTAATATGAGCTCTTGCGTTTGAAAAGACAAGTCTCAATTAAAGAAGGATCACTTATATTTTTACTTTTTTACAAGTTTTCATTTAAAATATCAGAATGAATGAATTGCATGGTGAAAACGCTCCTAAGGTTTGCATTTTCATCCTTAGTTTGGTTTGAATGAACTGAAGTTCATAGGGAGTCAGTAACCCTCAATTCAATTAATTTTCCACCATTAGATGAAGCTGCAATGCCAAAAACTCCAAATGCATCAAAACTCCGTCACCCGCGCATGCCAATTCCTCTCCACCAAATCCGCGCACTCCCAAATAGCCTTCCCTCCAATTCGCTACTATTTTTGCCTAAATTACGCACTCTGCGTCTAGCACGCCATGAGACTCGCATGGGTTTTTGTGGCATTCCATAGTCCTTACAATGATGGGGACGGTTGAGAGAGAAAAAATGCGTGCCTGTAGGAAGATAAGAGGGGTCGCCTCTGCAGATGTCTTGCTCTTCTGGGACGCCATTCCTTGGTCGTTTCCTCGACCCACCAGGGTCAGCCATCGATTTGCAGCTGCTGCTGCTCGTCGATCGAAGAAACTGGGAAGGATCCTAAAGCATAGGCAGGCATAGCTGCCGCAGCACCACCAGTGCTTCCCATCTTTCTACGGCGGGAGTGTTTTTGCAGTGTACCCCTGTAATTTCCCCTAATTGTAAATAAGCCCTATGTATTTGGGTATTTGTAGAATGATTCTGAGCTGATGCAATCATGCAACCCGGTGCATGCACATGCTTTCTTAGTTTTAACAATTTTCCTAAAAAATATAAAATATTTATTATATGGTATTAAAAATCACTTTAGTTGGAAACTTACCTATTTTCAATATTTAATATCTTTTAGTATGAATATATAATAATCGCAATTAAAAATTAAAAATATTATATGAATTATATAAAACAATTTTCGAGCATGAGTTGGTCTTGCTAGTATCTATTTTGAAATATAAATTTTGCATGCTGTATTGAATATAAACTTTGTATGTTAAGTTGAATTTATTTCTTGAATTACGATAAAAATTCATGAAACTTAAAATTTGTCTATTGTATCGAAATATTAGTTTGAATGCTATGTTGTTTTAATAATTTGTAGGATTCATTAACCCGATTTTTAACGAATTGATTTTTATAAGTTATTTTTCATTGAGACACCATCTTGAATGACTAGGTACCTAAAGGATATGTACTTCATTTGATCCATAATGAGGTTACTAACTTTGCGAAACCTAGATCTCTTTACCCTAACACCCTATTTATAATCATGTCGACTATTTAGTTATCCAAGTGGTAACTTTGTAGTGTTATTTTAAAGTTAGGCTAGTGGTTAAAGAGGGGTGATCCTTTCAGGCCGGCCGCACGGACTACTCCGTGCGTCCGGCCTGAAAACCTATTTTTTTGATTTTTTTTTTGATTTTTTTTCA
>JAXCLR010000050.1:15378257-15389781 GCA_035584095.1 Annona squamosa
TATATATATTTATTATAAATCAAGTTTTACCATTTTAAATATGTAAATATATTTTTTAAAAATTTTAAAGATAAAGTTATTTTAAATATATACATAAATATAGATATCTAAACAAATATAAAAATAATAATACTTGATTTATATGTCAAATATACTTAGATAAATAAATATATAAAGAAAAAAAACAAAAAGAAGTGTTGTAAATGTATTTTTTGAAATGGGCGAAGTAAGACATTTGCTTAACTTGAACTAATAGGATCATTCCTCTTATTTATATAATGCTGAATGATCTTTTACGACCGACTGGATTTCCGACTGGTCAAAAAATATATTTTTTTTGTTTTTTTTTGAAAAATATTTTTATAAACATATTAATTTAGTTATATTTAATTTATAAACCAAGTTTTACCATTTTTGGATATGTATATATATTTATTTTGGATTTTTAAATATATGTATATGACTTAAATACCCCTGTATTTAAAAATCCAAAAAAAAAATATATATATATATACACATATCCAAAAATGTTAAAACTTGGTTTATAGATTAAATATAATTAGATTAACATGTTTATAAAAATATTTTTCAAAAAAACAAAAAAATATATTTTTTGACCGGTCTCGGTAATGATCATTCGGCCTTCTTATCCTACCTCTGTAAGCATGTGCTGCACATCAGCCAAAACCATCTGTGCCCCAAGGACTGATCTCCCACCAGCTGCTCTCACGTCAACTTCTTCAGTCCCCAACTTGCATTATCTTCTTTCAATGTAACCTCTTCTCCCAATTGTCCAAAATTGAATTCATTCTTTCAAGACACCGCAGCAGAAACTCACGTACACATTGACCTGTCTCATCTCGCATGTTGATCCTACGTCCTCGTGGCCTCGGCGGCGCTGCGAGCCTTAACTGGTTGAGCTGTTCATGTCCACCAGGGTTCATATTTAGGCTGGTAAAGTCGATAGGGATGACTTTAGCCTCTTCCACCTCCCTCCTACACACTGGACATCTGTTCCTTGACAAGCATTTGCTGTGCATCCAATGGTAGATGCGTTGCCAGCAGTAGAGGTGAGCACATGGTGTGAGCACAGCATCGCATGCTGTTTCAAAGCATATGTTGCACTCAAAAAATCGGTTCTCATGGATGGACCACAATGCCAAGAAATGTCAGCAGTGTATCTTATGGAAAAGCTCCCCATCATAATATCCGAAATGTCACACCCAAAAAAGCGGAGACCAGGAAAACTAATTCCAGTTGCTCTCTTCACATAAACTAACACCATTATTTTAGACTTTGAAAGTCGCAGTTAGTTAGGAGCTAATATTGGGTTGAGCTGAACTGAATGGCCAACATATTTTGAAAACTTCAGGTTACAATTTGGTGTCTGAAATTTAGAGGTTTTAATTTATGTTCGAATCCAACTCACTTGAAAATTAACACTGGCTCACGGTTAAGTAAAATCCAACCTGAATTTTTCATAGTTTATTCGATATGTTATTGGAGTACATTCAATAAATATGTAAATTAGTTTTAGCTTGGAAGATTTTGGAACTCAAAGTAAGAGTAAATCTAATAAGCTAATTCTAAGTTTGATTTCCAAATTGCACTTAAGAATTTACCTTGTCAAACGTATTTCAAAGAAAGACTAATTTATTCAGATTAAAATCCAAGTGAGGCTCATTTAAACTTCAACTTGTTCGGGTTTATAATCCCAAGAATAGTCCTGAGCCTTAATGAAAATTATATCTACTGAATGAGCTCTAGCAGTTGAAAAGACAAGTCCCAATCAAAGAAGTATCACTTATATTTTTAATTTCTTACTAGTTTTTATTTAAGATGTTAGAATAAATGATTTCCATAGTGAAAACGTTCCTAAGGTTTGCATTTTCGTCCAAATTTGGTTTGATGAAACTGGAGTTCATAAAGAGTCAGTAATCCTCAATTCCAATAATTTTCTACCAGGACATGAAAATTCATTAAAAAAAAAAAAAAAAAAGTCCAAATCCTTCAAAACTCCGTCACCCACTCATGTCTATTCCTTTTCCACCAAATCCACGGATACCCAAATAGTATTCCCCTCCAATATCCGCTACTATTTTCGCCTAAAATTACCAACTCCTCGTCTAGCTCGCCATGACCCACATGAGTTTTCGGGCATTTCAGTCCTTGCAGTGATAGGGGGTATCGAGAAAGAAAAAGCGTGCCTTTGGGAAGATAGAGGCGTGGCTTCCAGAGGTGTCTTGCTCTTCTAGGACGCCATATCCTCAGCCGTTTCCTCGACCCACTAGCGTCAGCCATCGATTTGCTGTTGCTGCTTTTTGATCGAACAAAACTGGGAAGGATACTAAGCAGCGGCAGGCATAGCAGCAGTTCCTTGCATGCTCATCTCGCCTTCCACAGATAAGGGGAGAAGGTTGGAAGCTTTGTGAGGGTTTTTGCAAAGTACGCCCTGTAACTTCCTCTAATTGCTAATATACCCTATATTTTGGGCATTTGTAGAAGGATTATAACCTAATGCAACCCGGGTGCATGAACATGCTTTTTTAATTAAATTTTTTAAAAATCCGAACTATTTATTATATTTCTTGATATATATTTATTTATGATATTAAAAGTCATTGTAATTGGAAACTTATATATGTTAGATATTTAAAACCTTTTATGAGTGAAGATATAATTAATAAAAATTTTTATATGTGTAATTTTTGGTATTATAAACAAATGTGTAAGGATGAATGTTACAAATGATTTAGTTATTAAAAATACATTTTAAAATTAAAAAAACTGGTAGTGCATGGACATGGATTGCATTAAATAATTAGTCTTTGCGGAATAGTCTCTTTAAGTTAAAAAAAGGTCCAATTTCCTATTTTTTTTTTGACAGGCCGAGCACGGCTCCTTAAGGTCAGAATGAGAACATTGGCCACAATATGAAGCCAACCGCGCTAGAAGGTTCACTCGTTCATCTTTCTTTTAAGTAGCTAGCACTTAGCTAACATTGGAGGTACACACACCATCGTTGTTGGTCTTGACAAACGACATCTGCATGCAGCACTGCGGGTGCAACTTGACTCATCAACCTTGGGTACTGGTAAACCTTAATTTAAACTTAATACTAATCTTATTTATAAAATCTAGTTCTCAATTCTACTTATCAAAGTTGAGCTTGTTTGTAAGATTTAAAATTTAACTTTATTTATGTAAATTGAGTTTAGGTTGAAATTTAGATTGACAAATTTTTGTTTAAGTTAAAAGTTAGAAGTTCAAAATTACATATAAATAGAAATTAGTAAATCATCTAAATGAAAATACTAATACATAGTTGAATTAAATTTAAGAAAAATATATTAATACGATACATGTTTAAAAGAAAATTTATCTTTTCCAAAAAAGATAAAGAAAGAAAACTAACAAGTGTAAAAGTAATTAAACATAAATATATTTATAATGTAATCTCAATATGAAAAATATCCATGAAAATATAAATATAAATAATATAAAATACACGAATGCAAAAATATTATTTAAATTATAATATAATATATTTTATATTTGGGATTTGATTTTTCAGGTTGAAGGTTTGCTTGAACTATAACTCCAACTACATACGATAGTTGAGTTTCTTAAGTTTGAGCTTTGCAAAAACAAGCCCAAACATTCATTTATTTAAGTTTTGTGTGTTAAATTGAACTCATCTGGCTCCAAGTTACATCTCTATTGCAAGGGCATACGGTTCTCAGTTTGGAACTGGTCACGCCACCTGCAGGCTAGGCTTGGTCCAGTCATCAAAAGGGAGTGGTGGCTACTTCTGCCAGGGCACTTGCTGGGACTACCAACATAATTCAAAATATTTAATAATCCCATAAAATATATATATATATATATATAACACATATCTGCATGATTTTGACGCAATAATCCACTTAATTAGAATTACAACAGTACAAAAACACATACATACATTTATATATCTCTTCAAAACACACAACTAATTAATTAAACCATTCACACCAACCTTATGACGCACTGATGATCTCCTAAATTAATTACTGCTAAGTAGCTAGAAGCTAAATAATTATATTCCTAGGGGCTAGTTGACAACCCTGCAGTTCTTGCGTATCTGTCCAGCGGAGCCAGTCAAAGGGCTGATGTTTCCCATCTTTATCATGGAGTTGGCGAAATCCCTGAAGAAGGCGAACGCGTCGTTGCTGTAGGTATCCACAAGAGCTCTTGTGGTGGAGGCAGAGTCGTTGCTGGAGTAGAGTTCCTGGTCGGAGATGAGGAGGCCCTTCCCGACGAGGAGGTTCTTGAAGTAGTGGTTGTCGAAGAGATCGGTGGAGTTGCGGTCCAGCGCGGTGGTGCGGTTGCCGTCGTCGCTCTGCGGGCAGAAGCTCTGCAGATCGGTGGCCATGTCTGCGTCCATGGTCGGATCCGCTGCGCCCGTGCCGCTGAAGTTGAAGAGTCTCGTGCTGAAGGTTGCGCACCGGGCTAGACCGATTGTGTGCCCACCTGCATATGGATGGGCGATATATATGCACATATAAACGCAGAAAATTTTCAATTTTCGTAGGCCCAATTGCATGCATGCAAATTGTAGACTATATACATACTGTCGATCAAGTGGGGCCGGTGATTTGATAATAATATGCCTAACCACCCGTTAATTGAATTTTCTGTTTAATTAATTAAGCTGTCAATTTGACTTTGTACAAATCAAAGATTAGGGCAATTTTGACCTTGAAATTTTAATTCATTTTTGTTATTACCTAGGGTAATTTAAATTGTAAAGTATTTTTTTGAAACTTACTTTATTTAATGCTATTATCTATATTTGTAACTATTGCATAGCTTTATTATGTTCATGACCTTCATTGCTCTAACATATGTATCATTTACATTCCTTTTCAGTATGGGGTTATTTTTATTTGTCTCCTCATCTTTTTGCAATGTTATACTTTTTTCTCCGTATATACTTGTGCACTCGAGTAGCAGTTAACTGTTTCTTATGCAGAAAAGAAGGAAATTCATCCAGAGCAAAAAAAAACAAAAAAGAAAAAAAAGAAAATCTCTTCGTTTGACATATAGTTACCCTACGAACTCGATAATATTTATCAGTATTAATTACAGTAACTAAAAATTTGTTAGATTTTCCTTTTGACTGATATTATTCATTTCAAACTTTTCCCCTAATTACTAAATTAAAGCTACCTTCATTAAGGCCCATTAAATTAAGGATCGAGACCAATAAATATTTTTTTGGATGGGCGTTGTTACGTGGTTGCACTACTTTAATTACCTGATAAGGACACAACGTCGGTGATGTTCAGACCCACGGCAGCGAATTTGTCAGTGATACTGCTGAGCGACTCGAAAGGGCCGGGCAAAGCAGTGGTGGCTCCTGATTGGTTGGCTGCCAGTGCATCCCTCCTTCCAAGGAGAACTTTCCACGACGGTCCTCCACTCTGCCACAAAATTGGAATTTACCCCACCGATTGCTATAAATGATTATATGAATGGAAATGTGTGAACATGTATCACTATCTGCAGTGAAAACTGAAAAGTGACCTGCTGTGAATGAGGATCTCCTAATTTTGAATTAAAATGTCCACTGATCGGCCAACAACTAATATATAATGAATAAGTGATCGATTTCATTAATTCATTATTTGTGATGATCACTCCAATGAAATTAGCGTATTGCGGTGAATCACTATATATATATATATATATATATATTTATTTATATATTGCAGTAGCTAGCCTTCCTATAAGAGCTGGTCATGTGGAAAATCGTAGGATGCCAAGAACTTGTCACTCCCCACAAATTAATTCATCATGCGTCTCAGGGTAATTGAAGTCCAAGAAAGGTATATATATATATATGTAGGTACACATTTTGAATCTACGGATAAAAATGGGACAATTACTTTGATATGTAATAGCTATAAATAGGAGAAAATCTTGAGAAATACATGTACCTAGGAAATTAATAAGAAGTACAAAAGCTAATTAATTAAGTAAAATATATATTATATTAACCGACCGGGTGCCATCCCGGTGGTAAAGGCGTGGGCGCAATTGACTTCCCGTACGGGCATGAGTGAGTCGTAAAAAATAATATGATAGCAGTGTGTTTTCTTGAAATTTTGTAAAATTGTCTCACGGCTCCAATGCAATAAAAATTGAGATGGTTCGTAAATATATATATATATATATATATTATTACTTAGGGAGTGTACGTACGAAGAGAACTGCTTCACGAGCAGCAATGGCAAGGATATCGGCACATGAGACGACTCCACTGCATTGGCTCTCCACAGCACTCTTGATTGTGTCCACCACGTCGAATCCTCTGGCCGAGTTCAAGTTGGCTGGCGCCGACTTCTCCCCGTCGCTTCCATCCAACAGCACCGACCCATCGCATCCCTGCACAATTGCAACTAAATTTTTTTAATTTATAATATTCGCTTAAATTAATTAATTATCTAACTTAATTAATTTTACTCATCATCATTATATCATAAATTTTGCACAAACCTGCCAGTTGCACGGTAAGTGGGGTGAAAATTGTTTATTTTTGAAATAAAAAAATATATAATCCAAAAACAAAAAAAATATTATATAAACTGAATATATATGGGCCCAAATAAAAATAAAAAATTTAAAAAAGGAAAAAAGAGACTTAAAACACAAGGCTCAGTACATATCTATGTATTGATATAGGAAATGCGATGGCGATACATCAAGTAACACGTCGGTACATGCAATGGATGAAATTTCAATAAAGTAGCTAGCGTTTTTGTAACCAAAATAAATTTAGTTCTCTAATAGAATATGGGAACAAAGTTTCGTAGAAAAATTTACCAATAAATAATGAGTGGCATATATATATGTAATGAATTTTTCCATATATAAAATAAGTCAATAACAGAATTTGTAAGCTTCAGGCGACGAAAATATTAATTGCTAAAAATAAACTTATTATGGTAAAGCTGAAAATGAATTAAACTTACATTAACAAAGCAATCATGGAAATGAAGACGAAGAAGAGAGGCACCCATCCGCATTTCGTTCTTCATTGCTTGCTTAACTTGCTGCCTCACTATCTGGAGTAAATTGGGACATGTCGAAGTGTAGAAATCGGTGGTTAATTGCGAAGTCGCCATTGAGCTTAAGCACAGGATTACAGTTGCCATCATCACGAAAGGAATTAGAATCTTCCTACATTTCTCCATCTCTGCTTCTCCAACGAAGAGCCGAATCTGCTGTTTGTTCCGAAGGAGTAAAGTTCGAGAAAGCAATATTGTAGCTGTGTAGGAGACGACCACCAAAAGTGGGATTTTATAGACATGGATTAAGAGAGTTTCGTGAATATAAAAAGGATAGTTCAGGAGAAGTGCTATAAATGGGGTTTGGCAGCCCAAATTTGGCTGTTTCTGCAGCACCAATTTAATTATCCAGCCCACATTCAGGCTCCAACTAGTGTTATCCTTTTTGGTGGCTGATTTTAAATTTTTAATAATGCCGACTGACCAGATGGTTTGCATTGAGGTGATGCTAGTCTTTATCAAATTGCATTTGGATTGCAATTCATTTGCATGTAGGCTGCAACACACATCCATATATCACTAATGCTCTTGAGATAAGCTGTCCTTTTGGGCTGGCATTAGCGTATACGATTCTATCGCTGGTGCATCACAAACATATTTTATGTGTGAATGCATATAAGTATTGCGGCAAGGACAACATGCACATTGCGAGTAGATAGATTAAATATATGTATGTATAGATCAGTTTGCATGCATTATATTGCTAGCTCCTACAGTTTTACCAAAACAAAAAGTGCACCGCTCATCTGTGGGTTGTTGATTTGACTTGTGTATATGTCATGTCTACGTGTGAGAGCCATCCATCCAAACAAATGCATGCATGGGCAGGCCGTGAATACTCGCATTCTAGCTAGCTTTTTTTTTCGATGGGTCACTCGCTAGCTCGTTAGAAGTTGACCGTATTCTTCCAATTGCATAAAGAGTTGTTTTTTTGTGTTACACCCACTTCTTAGTCCATAGCAAACTCAAGAGAACCAATATTTTTCCTTGAGAGTGGAAGATTTTAATCGTATGAACTAAAGAAGCAACCAGTAACTAATATTTTTGCTTTATGTTTTTTTTTTTTTTTTTTTAATGGATGGGGATGCTCCAACCCACTCCGAGAACTAGGGCAAGGGAAAGGAGTCCCAATCATAGTCAATTCATATGCACAATCCTTGAACTGTTTACATCTAGGTGGTTCATACTTCATACCACCAGTCCAAAACATTCATATTGGCTAAAAGAGCTACGGTGTTAAGCAATGAGCCGCTGAATTACCAGTTCGTATAGACACGTGAGTAACAGATTTCAAAAAAGTGTGCTTCCATGCTACTAGTTTTATCTTGAGAAAAGTAGCTCCAAACAAGAACGAAAAGTACGTAGAAGAGAGAAATTCATGAGTAGTTAAATATACGACATCCTTTGTAATAAAAAAAGCTACATTCTTCTAAGAAAAATAAAGAAAAAACTTTAAACTTTCTTTTTTTCCGTATATGTGAATTGTTTTACACTTCTTTTTCCACTACAACAAAATTTTGTTTTCATCTTGTTGTTTTTAGTAACAAAATTTGTAAGCTTTTGTCGCCAAAATCTTGTTATAGTTGGACTGTAGCATTTCAACTTGGAGAAAGGGGATCTCAATTTTGTTGCTATTTTTTCTATGTTTATTGGCAACAAAAATTGAAACAATTTTGTCGTTAAAATAGAAATGCGACATAACAATGGAAGCAATACTTGGTTCCATTCTTATTGCTGAAAATTAAATTTGTTTACAGTGTTCCTCAAATCAAATATATAAATAGAAGAGCCTTAGGCGATAGCGCCATTGGTGCTCATCCTAAGATCATGTCTTGGTTGACTGAGGTCCAAACCTCGTGCGGAGTCTCTATCTCCCATTTTTTAGAGAGAGCATGTGTCTCATTTGTTTTGTCTTCTATTACTGGGTTAAAATTCATTGAGAAAAGAAATGAGCTTTCGAATGAGTTTCAACCATGTGACAACAAAAAAAAAAAAATGTAAATAGAAGTTTTTTTATATACTAATTAAAGAAGCAAACTTTTACTAGAAGATCGAGCTATTGTTAGTGATGGTGAAGCCAATTTATTAGATGAACTATACGCTCCAGCTCACCCCAGCAAGGATTAAGGAGTTGGCCTTCTAAATCAAATAAGAATAATTCACGTGAGATAACATAATTAGGGCCTGTTTGGCTGCGTAGTTTGAAAACACTTTTGGATTTTTAGAAAAATCACCATGATATATTAAATAATTAAAATACTTTTGTTAATACGGATGATCGCTTTTAGGCGATAGAGTTTTTTCGGCTAAATTTGGGAGGATAGCGCTGATTCGGACAAGCACTAAAATATCACTTATTCAAAGCTGAAAAAGCTAATGCCTAGATAACTAGGTGGTTAATACAAATGTGTGTGATTGTGCGCATGTGTAAGAAATCCAAAGTTTGAAACTGAACTAATGCATTAGTCTCCATTTAGACAAAAAAAAAAAAAAAAAAGGCCTAAAAACTATTTCTTAGAAACAAAAGCATTCGTAAAAGGTGATGCCAAGTGAAGCCTAAAATTCTTGCAGCACTACAATCAATACGAGAAAATAGGGTTTTGGGAGCCCTTATTTGTAAGGAAAACATATATGCGTAAGATAAAAACTCTCTTACTTGCCGATGTTTTTACCAGCAAAAAAATTTTACTTTACTTACACCAATGTTGCCTTATTTATGATAAGGCTTTTATAACTAAGTGAAAATTTTGCTAGCCTAAATATAAAAAATGAACTATTCGCAATCTCATTTCTTCTTAATTGTTGCTATGTGACATTACAACAAATGTTATTATATATTTTGTTTTTTTGTTTTTTTGGCCGTGTGACATAAATTTGAATGCATGTGTATAGATTTGGCGACTATTATTTTTTGCCGCAAAATTTAGTTGCTTCCAAACAGTAGCATTTGGTTAAATACAAGTATACAACCACTTTCTGCATCAAATGTAGTCAAAAGTATGTTTATTCTAGGTACTTAAATTTAGTTGCAAATAAATAATAAAAAGTAGCTAAAATAGATTTTAACCACATTCGGTGCCGAATGCAGTAAAATTTAATTTTGGTTTTAACAACGTAGCCACATATAATTTTTTTTTGCTGTAGTGTGCATATGCCTTCAACTATGGAGAACTTAAAAAAAAAAAGAAAAACTAAGTATGCAACCAAAATTTAACTTTAAAAAGAGATCTCGTTAGCTCGAGTTAAATAAATATCATGCTTAGCCTATCTCCAAAAATTCATTTATAATAAAATTTTAATTTTTCTTTATACACTTGTTTTTCTAAGTGTATTTAACATATAAATCAAGTTTTATTATTTTTAAACTTATGTATATATTTTTTCAGATTTTTAAAGATAGTAAAACTTAGTTTATATGTTAAATACACTTAGATAAGCAAATGTATGAAAAAAATATAAAAAATTATTGTAAATGAATTTTTTAAGGTGGACGAAGTGGGGCATTTGCTTGGGTTTTGATTAGGTGCACTTGTAAGGATTGAGCCTCAATGCTCCTGGGCGTATATACCTATTTTTTATTTTTTTCAAAATTTTTTCATGAACTTATTAATCTAAATGTATTTAATATATTTATCAATTTTTACCATTTTTGTATATTTTTAAATATTTATTTCGGATTTTTAAAAATTAGTAGTCACTGATTTTTAAAAATCAGAAATAAATATCTAAAAATCTCTAAAATGGTAAAAATTAATATATATGTTAAATACAATTAGATTAACATTTGTATAAAAAAAATTTTTTAAAAAAGAAAAAAAATAGGTATATGCACCCATGCTCAATGCTCCCGGGTGCACCTGATCAAAATCCCATTTGCTTAGCTTAAGCTAACAGAATTATTCCTTTTTAACTTTTTGCAAAAAAAGATTTTTGGTGGCAAATAAACGAAAATTCTTGTAGTACTGAATACCTTACCAGTAAATTATTTATTTATTTATTTATTTTTTGAGAAGGTCCTTGCCCGTAATTTAATTATACTCCATGTACTATTCCTGGGTCTCAAGCAATGAATGTAGATGGATGCGTTCTATGTCATTGCCCATTTTAACGAATTTACTATACTAGCTACCTAATAGTCCAACTAGCGGCTGAAGTTAATTTATAAAGAATATTCGTAACTTGGATATAAATATATAAAAAATCATTGATACGTATGTCTGGCTTATTAGGACCCGTTGTATGCTGGATTCACGATTATAAGTTTCAAAATCTGTAGAGGGCTAAAACGTACGTGTTTCAAAATTTGTGGGTAATTGCCACCCACCTTCCAGACTCGGGGTATTTGCGCCATACCCCCTCTAAGTTTGCGAATTAGCATATTAGACCCCGAAGTTTTCGTATTAGCTTTTTGG
>JAXCLR010000050.1:15389881-15407627 GCA_035584095.1 Annona squamosa
AACTTTTCAGGGTCCAAAAAGCTAATACGAAAACTTCGGAGTCTAATATGCTAATTCGCAAACTTAGAGGGGGTATGGCGCAAATACCCCTCCAGACTCTAGTTCTTTGCCTGTACATGCATCGGACCATGGTATCAATATTCTCACAAAAATAACTGATCCATTCAATTTTTTTTGCAAAAATAAATGATCTAGTGCTTCCACCACCAAGTTACATTTCGGTCCGAGCTGGAGCATTTTGTGGAACGCCTAAAAACAATTATTATAGGCATGATGGATTTTAGCCATCCAATGAGCGAGCAGATTGATCAATGGATGGACGGCCATTTTAGGGATTATTTTCTTAGGGCAGCTTCAGTGGTGTCGACAGCACGGAGATGTCCCTCTATTTTGGCCCACTTTAACAGTTAAATGAATGTCTCATCTATCCATGATTGCGTTCAAAATTATCTGTCTTACAAAAAAACAAAAATAATTTCACGCAAATCAAATATATGCATCACCAACCGGTCATCTGTTCGACCGAAATTTTAATTTGTTGCTTTGTTTTCCATTGAAAAATAAGTGAAAGTAGTAGTTGGTTTCCGTTAACAAATAGATAAGAATTTGTTATTTCTCTTTAGATAGATAGGAACTTGTAGTTTTATAGGTAAATGACTTTGAAGTATAATATTAGATGTCGCAATGTACAATATTAATAAGAAAATATATGCATCTATGTCATCTAATTGATTAGGGTGTTGACTCTACACAATAAAATCATTTGATTTATATATAACTATTGAAGTTATTAATTCAACATATTTAAACCCCTTAAAACATTATTAGTATATAAAAGAATAATTCTATAAAGTATTATAATATTATAATAGAGATAGGTGTAAATTTTTTACGATTTACATATAATTATGTATTTTCAAGTAAGTGTGACTTTGATTGAAATCCTTTTTAGTACCACGATTTTAGAAAAATGAATGAATTAGATACTAATGTAACCATCAAAGTGGAACAAAATGAGGGCTAATATTGAAATATTTTGATTTATGATGTTTATAGCTCTCTCTTTGACCAAAGAGAAATTCTACGCAACACTTTAGAGATTTTGGGTCATCTTAATAATTGACTAGAGATTTATATTATCCATCTTATTCAGCATTATTTATTTATTTATTTAGTCATGAATACTTCATCATTTGTCTATTGTTATTATATATGAATTTCATATACAAAGGTATAAAATCGATATAATAAAATAATTCAATGCTAAATATCAAAATTTTAGTTGTATTTTCATACATCTAAACCATTTAAAATATAATTATTGTAAATTATTTTATAAAATATTATTATATTTTAATACATCTTGAATAGACCTAAATATTTTCATATTTAGTCCTAACTAAATAAATGATATCAAATATAATGAATTGAGTACACAACCATCAAAGTAGAAAAAATAGATAAGATTATATGAAACAAGAATTGGAATTTGAAAATAATAAAAATTTTTAATTACGATGATTTTTGTTCTCTTAACTAATATATGATAATAAAATTAATTAATGAATTGAATTTGATAAAATTATTAAAACATAAGTCAACTTGAATTATTCTACCAATTTACTTTGATAAATTAAAGAGATGTATAGAAGTCATACTCATTTATATATATATATATATATATATTTATTTTCAAAATCCAAATCATTTATCAATTTTTTTTACTTAAAGTTATAACAAAAAATTAGAACTATTGGTTCTTTATGTAAAAGATTCGAATAGAATAAATTGCATCAATTTAGTTAATTAAATAATTAGAGCCCTATTATCCCCTTTTATTACGACCAACAAAAGGGTCACACACACTACTTAGAGACATCATCATAAGCCTATTCAATTATCGTCTCTAATTGAATATCAAATACCTTAGAATTATTCATTTGAGGACATATACATAGCTAGAAGTTTGGGGTACAATTGTATGCACGTGGATGCCTAGGTGCATACAACTATTTTAAAACTTTTTTGAAAATTTTTTTACAAAATTATTAATCTAAGTATATTTAACATATGTATCAATTTTTACTATTTTTGAAGACTTTTATTTTTTTAAAATTTTTAAAAATCAGTGGTATTTTTAAAATCACTAAAAATGTCAATGATTTTTAAAAATTAAAAAAATCTAAAAGTCTCCAAAAATGGTAAAAATTGATACACATGTTAAATATAATTAGATTAACAGTTTCATAAAAAAAATTAAAAAAGTTTTAAAAATATGTACAGTACACTCATGTGCATTGAGGCTCAATGCACTCGGGTGCATAAGATTGCACTACGAGAAGTTTCCTCTTAGAAATTAAGGTAACATGAAAAATTAATGGGTACGACCTTCAACTGCAATTCTATGATTCTAAGAGCTTCTCCCCGGTTTACAAATCTGCATTTCTTACTCTTGATCCAAAGGAATAACTCTCCGTATCTTTTGAGATTTTTACAGCTGGAGCTGTAAATATAAAGTGGTCATGCAGTTCTTCTCCATACAGTTTCCTTATCAAATCTCAACAATCTTGGAGGTTTTTGGTAAACACGCACTATAATAGCAAAGAAGAAAAACAACCATCTGGTCAAAAAGAGAAATGTCAAGGTAAATAAATCAATTATCTTACCAGACAATTTCATAAAATGCATATGGGGAAGGGGTGCAGCTTATTAGGATGAAGGAAATATCTCCACTACCAAGGAAATCGTTTCACGCGGTTGCTTGGTACATTGCATGCTCTGATTTCCATTTGGGGTGAAAAGTGGGATTTAGTAGCCAGCTCAATCTACCCGTGCCAAATTCATAATTTATATGGTTCAATCAATTTCCCAAATGGCCTAATTTCGTGGCAAGTTCCTGCTCGTCATTATTTAACCTGCCCAGCTGAATATATACCCACACAAACAGAGGCCCGATTATATAATTAGTTATATATATATATGGACACACACACTTCACTTATAATGTTCATTTCTTAAATTTTAGTTGTATTTACTTTTTAATTTTTCATAAACATATTTTTTAAGTGTGTTTAGTATGTTTAGCCCATATACTAAAATTTTTCATCTTACAATACTTTTATATATTGATTTTTATTTTTAAAAATTAAATTTTTATAGGTGAAAATTGACTTCTATGCCTCTAAAATTGATGATTTTAAACATACCCATCTAAAAGATGTATGTAAATATAATCATAAACGATTTAATAATTTTAAAAATAAATATATAAAAGTATTATAAAATGACAACATTAAAATAAAAAATACTTAGAAAAATATGTTTGCGAAGAAAAAATAAATATTATAAATTAAACATATATATAATTAATCGTATATAATCGGTGCTCATATGTATACATATGATACCTAATGTGGACCTTCCTATTCAATTTTGATTGGTTTTGGCTACATTTGGATCTTGTTAGCCAGAAATCATCTCTCCTTCTCGTGATTCATGCATGCCGTCCGTATAAATGGCACGAGAATCCTCTCGCGAATCAAAATTGCCAACTCCAGTCGATGAATACGTCCCCAAAGAGAATGGCTTCAAACGTTTTTATTCGTTCTGAGATAAAAAGGGACCGCACAGACTGGCTAGAAATGGAACATGCATGCAAGCATCATGCTCAACACGTCACCAATCATGGTGAAAAGAGAAAACTAGTTATCTTAGGATTGATCAGATCATCCCGATCACATGTATCTCTCAGCTCTCCCTCTGTCTCTGTACGTGTGTGCATATATAAAATATTCAGAGAATTGAAGTTGCTGTTTCGTAAGCTAGCAACAAGCAACCATTTCGTGCAGACGCGTGAAAAAAATTAATCATGTCTTCCCTTCTCTTATTAGCAGCATCAGCAGCAGTGATCATGGCAATCGTGATGAAGAGATCCACTGGCCAGCTGAGTCCCACCTTCTACTCCGCCACGTGCCCAAATGTATCCAGCATTGTGCGCGGTGTGATCGAAAACACACTGCGGTTGGATGATGAGCGGATCGGGGCCAGCCTCCTTCGACTTCATTTCCATGATTGCTTCGTCCAAGTCATATCTCATCTTTAATTTCAATTTCTCAAACCCATAATATTAAGGGTGTGTTTGGTAAGAGATAAAAAATGTTAAGTCCATCTAAAACTTTTCACTCTCTTCAACTATTATATTTTTTAATCATTTTTCACATTTTCTTATACTATCCTACTTTTCAATCATTTCTACACAACTATCCATACAACTAACCTATCTATTTTAACTTTATCCTCTTTATTACTCATCATTATCCCTATCATATCATATCATTTGACAATTTTTATTCTCCAAAACTTTTCATGAAAAATTTTATTTATTACCAAACACACCCTAAATTGCTCATTAATAACTAGTCATGATCTTATTCAAAAAATAATTAGTCATGATGATATACATAGCATTCAATGCTTATTCTTCATGAGCGCAGGGCTGCGATGCATCCATTTTGTTGGACAGCAGCGTTATAGATAAGATAGAGAGTGAGAAGTTTGCTCGTCCCAACAATGGGTCGGCCAGGGGATATGAGGTAGTCGACAAAATCAAAGCAGAGGTCGAGAAAGTTTGCCCCGGCACTGTTTCCTGCGCAGATATTCTTGCAATGGCAGCCAAAGAATCCGTCAGTCTGGTATGCAATATATATTTCTAATCAGACAACTCAAAATCTTATAATTAATGATTATATATATTTTGATGTAAACTGATTATATATCTGGACATACAATTAATACGAACATCCAGTGAAATTTTCGATTTGTGGCTGGCTAGCTTTCTCATCAATGAAAATGCCAATTAATTAAGCTCTGGTAATTAATTAATGCAGGCAGGAGGGCCCTCATGGGATGTTCTCTTCGGAAGAAGGGATAGCAGAACAGCAAACCAAGCTGGAGCCAACATTAGGCTTCCCGCACCTACAGAAGGTCGAAACAATATCACAAGAAAGTTCTTCGATGTGGGCCTCGACACCACTGATCTTGTTGTTTTGTCAGGTACATCCATGTCTAATTAATGCATGCATGCATGCATTATTAAAATAGCTTTTTAATTTCTCATGATTGGCGTAGTTTTGGGATCATTTATCAGTGTTGAATGCTGATGGATCTTTTCGACCTAAAAAGCTAGCTAAAGAGTTGAAGTTTTCTCTTGCGTTTATAACTGAACACTGCACCCCAACAACAAGCTATGAAATTTCTTTAATTACCATGTCTCGATGATTTACTGTGGTTGTAGGTGGTCACACTTTTGGCAAGGCCCAATGTCGAACGTTCAGCACCCGCCTCTACAACTTCAGTGGCACAGGGAAGCCAGACCCAACGCTGGACTCTTCATATGCTGAGAAGCTTAGGCAGCTATGCGGCCAGCAGGGGACGACAACCCAAAACGATACTGCGTTGGCGGATCTTGATTCCACTTTTCCAGCAACTGGTTTTGACAATGGCTACTTCTCGAACCTCCAGAACAACCGCGGCCTTCTACGGTCAGATCAAGAGCTGTTCTCTGATGGGGAGCCGACACTGGAGATTGTCAACCGTTTCATCAATGACCAAACTGCCTTTTTCGATGCCTTCGCTGCGTCTATGATCAAAATGGGTAATATCAGCCCTCTAACGGGAACTGAAGGAGAGATCCGTGCCAATTGCAGAATGGTTAACACATAGACGAAATTATAAGTGTTTGAGTTTGTTATGAGTAGAAGAGTCAAAGTGTTTGTGTTTTGTTACATGAGTAGAAGAATCAAAATGTTTGTCTTTGTTATATGAGTAGAAGAAAATCGAAGTGTTTGCGTTTGTTTCACCGCTGTAGTCATAATAAGAAGAGTTGAAAAGTGGTTCCTTTTCTGTCTTCATTCCTTGCTTCCATGGCAGTGTTGATATTCTGCGTCCATTTGTCATGCACCCATGTTCTCTCGCTAGGATCTGACGTGATCGCAAGAGCCAGTTCAATTAAAAACCCGTTAGATAATCTTGGGTCATTGGTAAAATTAGAGCAACCATATAGATACAGCCCGTTTAATAAAATTGATATATCCAAAAAAAATCGTTACAATATTTTTAAAATCACCAACCAAATTCGGTTCAGTAAACACGTCAATCTAGAGTCCTACTGTTTTTCGCAAAATCATGCATTCAAGGTACTTACGTCGACCTTCATTAAGAGTGAAAAAAAAAAAAAAAAAAAGAAAAAAGAAAAAAGGTACGTGCGTCGATTCTCTACGACAATGCAATGCCCGAAGTCCAGACTCCAGAATAGAGATGGGTTTGGTGCAAAGAACTCATTGGGCCCGATGCTCTCTCCACATCAGACATCCTGAGCGATGGAGTGGCCCATGACAACATGTTTTGTCCAAATATATGAAAATTTATATTTTTGGATTTATGTATATACTTTTATTTTCAAAAATCGACATTTATGTCATTTTTACCCCAACAAAAATGTTGATGTTAGAAAATCCATAAATATATACATATTCAAAGATTATAAATTTGGATTATGAATTAAATATGCTTAAGAAAATATTCACGAAAAATAATAAAGTACACAAATTATAAGCTAGTCGGGGCCAACAAGATCATACCCCACTTTGTGTTAGCATGTTTTCAATAATTTAATTGCAGGTAAATATTTCTACTGTCACTCGATCACAGAAGTCTTGTTGGGCCTTTCCGTGTCTCTTTTAAGTTTTCCAAAAATGTCAAGCCCGTTTAACTCTTCTTGAAAATTTTTAAAGTTTAACTATGGAAAGAAAAAACAATTTAATAATATTATCGCTTGGATGACTAAATAATCGACATGAGTATGTATAGAGTTTTAGAATAAGAAAGTTTAGGGTTCCAAGTTGAGTGAAAATAGTAGTCTCTTTATCCCTCCCTTGAAGTATACGTCCATGAGGTATATGATGGATGATAAATTTAGGCAAACCCTGTGTAGGCATCCAATAATGGGAAAATAACCCAAGATACATTTGTAATTTTGGAAAAAAAATACGTTTTAGTTTTATATTTTTTTTTCATATGGTCAAATATATATACTATAGAACCAGGATAACATCTTGAAGACCTTGGTTGCATAAACGTGAAGGTCATCCTTTTTTTATTGGTGTTTTATAAAATATAATAATTGATATTATAATCAAATACATTCATAACCTTTAAATTACAGAGGGACAATTTTGTAAACCGTCGTACCGAGGGACAATATAATGAACTATAAACTCCACACACATGAGGGATATGGTAAAACCCGCACAAAGACAATAAATAATAAAACCTACACAAACGCTAGACGCAGATAGCAAAAGTTGAAGACAGCATTGCTTGTTCCATAAGCCCACTGTCTTACCACGGCACCACGCGTGAGGGTCACCCTTAACCACATAGCTCTGATGCATTTCATACTTATCTTTTATATTTTTAATTTATCGCTATCCAAAATATCAAGATTTTTCTTTTATAAAGACATACTCACAACTTTATTCAATTATAATTCAACAGTTTGGATATTTGTGAAATAAGCTTTTCTATCACTAATGTCCAATAACTTGTACGGATGCCAACCATGGGATGCTGCAAGGAGAAGTCACTGTAGTGAAAGTTGTGGTACGAGTGAGTGCACGAGAGCGGATATCGCTAATCATCGGCAGCGTGTTCTTTGTCCGTTTGTCTGTAGAAAGCGTCGCACAGCTCCGCCCCGGCGCATGTGCGATGATTCCACGCCAAAAGCTGTCAACCTCACATTCTTCCACGTCATCATATGTCCGGCACGCCCGGACAGCGATGTCACGTGGGTCTTCGACGCGGTAAAACGAGCTCGCTAGCGCCCTTTGACTTGTTCGATGCTCGGGCGGGTTGCCATGGACAACGCGCGTGGACAAGACAGTTCCAAAGATTGCATGGAACATCCGATCATTGTACAGACTAAAAATCTTGCCGACAGGTCTTGTGAAAGAAGAGAGATACAGGAGAGAAGAGAGGCATCGAAGTTGGATCCGAGAATGGCTATAAGCAATTGGTAAATTATCGAGAGCTGTGCCATTATTTGAATGGGAAGTACTCAAGTGGTGCATCATGTGTCAAAATCAAATTTAGGGCACCGGTCTAAGGTTCACTTAGCTTTAGTATGTCTTGGTGTTTTAAAATTTCTTTTTAAAACTTATATGTGGGCCTAAACATGAATGTCCCATATAGTTTTTTTTTTTTTTATAATTTTTTATTTTGAATCTTAAAAATAAAAAAGTCATTTCTAATGTAATTATTTTTTAATTTTTAAAATTCGAAAATAAAATATCAAAAATAATCAAAACATGTAAAAAAATTATACGTGGGACATTTATGCTTGGGTCCAAATAAATATATAAAAATTTTAAAAAATAAAAATAAATTATGTAATGCATCTAATGCACTAAATTTAAGTACACTATGGAGCACTGAATCTAATTCCTTAGATTTATTGGTTATATTTAGTGTCATACATGTAACCTAGATATCATTTAATAGAATATTAAAATTTTATAAATATTTTTTTTTACAAATAAATAGGGTTAGGATTCACTCTTAAATATTTTTTTTCTTGGAATCCATATTAATGCTTTATTTTTACAATCTACTATATGCATAATAATGAAATTAATGAATTAAATGAATTTTATAACAAAAAATAAGTCTAACATGACAAATTAATGCAGCGATATCGTTTGGTGCATCATGTAGTATACAGCGATGTTCTTCCCTAATTAAATTTAAACGTTTCGTCTAAAAGAGCTTAGAGGCCTGATTCACGATTTTCATAAGCTTATGTTTTAGGTACATGATTTTTTAAAGTTTTAGTCATGCCCGAATTGGTTATACCTTCATTGATTAATTAACGTGGGTAGATTTAAGTATAAATGGAGCTGGAGTATTAACTATTTTTGAAAATTATTTATAACAATGGTCTCTCCCCAATTTACTAATTATCCCTTTATTAGCAATTTGATTGTGAAAAGGTAGCTTGTGATTACACATAGTTAAAGGTGACAAAATCTCCTTCTATAGCTTATCTAGCATCATCATCAATTTCTTCGAGACAAAACTTTCTGTAGATTAGTCCAATTAAAAGAAGGCATTAAAATAAAAGAATTGTTTGACTAAGTGAAAATTCCTTTCCGATTGGTAAGTGGGGTCCAAATTTAAAATCTATCCTAAATCATGAGATCTTAAGAGAACGAAAGGAATCCGATATTTTGACACAGCACATTCGTGTCTTCCACTTTTCCATGTCATGACACCCATCAATTGGGTAATTCTTTAGTCAAATTGTGTTTCACAAGTTTTATTCACCATAATATTAATTTTATCAAATTCAAATGAAGTGCCATCTCCGTTAATTTTTATTTAGTCGAATACTACTACTTATTTCCTTCAAAATTATTCTACGCCAATAAAATTCTACAAATCGTACAAATTTGCATTTTTTTGTTACTCAAAGTTCCTTCTATAATTAATTAATGGGGAGCCTACATGAAAAATCTGACCCCATAAAACAAATTGTGGTAGCTAAAAAACAAATGCTTTATGAAAAAATACTACTACAACAAAATTTGTTACATGTGATTTTTTTTTTTTTGCCAAATGTACCTAATGTTGCTGAGCATTGTATTAACTGTATTTAAAATTTTATTGCTATTTGCAACTACATTTAATGTAAAAGTTCTACATTTAACCAAATGTTGTCACTCAAAAGTAATCAAGTATATATAATTAATTAAATGTTACTAAGGGGTCGCATCAATCTCCGAGACTTGCCTCATTACGTGGGTGTCTCTGGTTCAATATCCGCCGTCAGCATATGGAGGTAACTTTAATCATGGTATTTGTTTTTCTTGAGTTTCTATAAAAGCATCCACTAAGTGTGTATTTAAGTATTATTGTTAGTAAAAATTAGATTATTAGTTAGATATTTGTAGAATATTGTATGTGTTTAGGAATTATTGTTAGTAAAAATTAAATTATTTGTTAGATATTTGTAGAATATTGGTAGAAAAATTGTAAGAATATCTTAGAGCCCGATTATAACATAAGTTGAGATGATGCAATATGTATGAAATCAAAATATATATATGTAAATTAAATAATTAATTATAGCTGAAATATTTTGAAAAAAGCAGCTAAATGATATGCTACTGAAAAATTAGCTTCTTAAAACGAAATTTATTGGGGGTGGAAACCTGTATGTCTGGCCGTCCATGCTAATTGATGGCTCCAATAATCGTGGCTATAGCACAAGTTAGGGAATGATAAAGGCCAATATCTCTTGCACGTGATTACGTGATCTTCCCTACCTTATCCGAGACCATTTCCACTCAACTGCTAAAGAAAATTTCACAGGCAATCTAGCAATTTTTTTTTTTAGGTTGGTTTTCAAAAAACTTGTGGGACACTACCCACCTCCCCAAATTCATGCCTTACTCATGCATGTCTCCCCATCAAGCTTATCATTAAAGCCTCCGTGACTTGAGTAATGGCAATGATCCCAAAAGCATGAAATTTGTGTGTCCCCACGGCTCTCAACCTGCAATTTCGGGTGGAACTTGGCCTGCATGACCTGCTGCAGCCGGTGAAGATTGGACCGCTCATGGGAATAGGTCACACGCCCATGCATGCAGGCGATCATTGGGTCAAGCTGGTTGAGAAGTCCCTCATGACTGCCTTTTGACCTCCCCTAAAAAGAGTAAAAATGGGGGTGGATCGAATCCTAAGTGCTTTTTGCCGTGCACGAGGTCTACATGCACAATCTCATGACTTTAATTAAATTACTTTGGGGCCAGGATGATCTTTTGGCCGGCCAGCTGATGATATATATGATCGATCTATATATTTAGAACCCCTAAAGATGGGATAACCCATTTCTTAATTTTCATGGATTCATCAAATAATCGTGTCTATTATATTAATAAAGGATAAACCTAATTAAGTTACTGATTCATGCCTAGTGATGCATGCTAATTGTTACTAGCTAATTAATAGACATCGTTACTTTTCAAAAAAATTTAATAAAAATTGTCTTGCGGTAACGAAATTGGTCATCATCAATATCAAATTTGAGCAAAATCATTATGAATGTCTCCGTTGCTTGCTCATGGGCGTCAACAGCAATTTCAGCAAAATGATTGACATCAACAACGGTTCCGGCAAAGAATGGTTGCTTAAATCATTTCGCTTTACGAAATTCATTTTAGCGATATTCTAAATTTTAAAATATATTTTGATTAATATTCGTCCAAGTATTGCCTTTTTTACCAATTAACTTCGGATTTAATCCAAATGTTCAGCCTATTTGCATTTTCTGTCTATTTTTATTATTTTATCATTTTATCTCATAATTATTCATTTTAGAAAATGATTCACTTGTGATTTTTATTTGTAAAAATACCCCTATTATCGACTTTGACTAAATTTTGTTATTTGTAAGGTCATGTGATGATGTCTTTAACAAAGTTGATAATAGAGGGTGTTTTTTGCAAAATCAATGGGTATTGAGTAAAATTGATAAATTACAATTATAAAAAAAAAAAAAAAAAAGAGAGATGAGGCCGCAAAAAACGAACAGCCCCTTTTCACCGTGCCGAGGAAGATTAAGGGGGGCTAAGGTTTAGAAGTCATGGGTAAATGAAGCTGACAAATGGTCAATGAGCCGCCGACTAATAAAAAGTGAGTGTTTGAAAAACGAATCCTGTTGGAGAGAGTTTTAGATTTTGATAAAACAATAATCATGGCATGTACTTGCATTGATTAAAGTATATAATGAGTCTATTTTGTTGGAGGTCTATCCCATGAAAAGCATGACAATGATGATTAGCTAGCAATGATTCCCCATGTTCTTTACTTGTCTGTATAATTAACTTTTTTTTTTTATTGGGTCTGTATAATTAACTAACTTTCACTTTATGTATGTCGCGGAAGGATTCAGTGCTGCATGTACACCGTATACCCATATCTGCGGTGCCGTTAAATGGACCCCAAACTTCTGCTTTATTCAAAGTTCAAATCATTTATTTAACTAAAATCAAGAGTTTTATTAATAATTAAAGATGCGTGTAATTCCTATATCTGCTAATGATGGTCTAAAATGTTCAGAGTCTGTCGCCATGGGTCAGCAGTTAGAAAAGATCACGGGACATTTTTTTAAAAAAATGATCATATTAGTCGGGGCTAAATAACGACTTACTTAGCTTGTCTTAAAAAATTTATTTAAAATTTTTAAATATTTTTCACACTTTCTTATCTCAGTGTATTTAACATATAAATTAAATTTTACTATTTTTAAATACAGATATATTTTTAAAAAGTTTAAACAAAGATGTATTTTAGCTTTTTTAACAGTTAAAAATGGCTAACATACTCCCATGTTTAAAAATCTTTAAAAAATATACACATATTAAAGATATCAAATTTAATTTATATGTTAAATATATAAAGATAGTAAAGCTTAATTTATGTATTAAATACATTTATATTTTAACAAGTTCATGGAAAAAGTAAAAAAAATTAATAAATTTTTTAAAGTGAACTAAGTGCACGGTTTTTGAAGGTGGGCTAAGTACGTCATTTCTTAACCCAAGATAATGGAATTACTTCTTTTTTTTGTGAAAAAAACCTCAAAGTGGATGCTGTCTTCGAAAAAAACCATGAGAAAATAGGAGAATTTATCATGTGCAATAAGAGAGTACAAAGTGTCCCCGAACAGAGTTATTCGTTTCTTTTTATGTATATTTACTACTCATTCGGTAGTACATTTTTCCAATTTGTTTCAATGGATATTTTAATCCAATAATAAAAAATGACACTGCTAGTACAAATGGAAAATAGAAGCTCTCCATCCCAAGTTTTATAGCTGGCATAAAGCTCGAAATGTAACCGACTCGCGGTCACTTTTATGCTTTTATAGACAAAGAAAAGCTTGACAATATTTTTTGATGATTTATAGCATTTTTAATAGTATTTTTGATAGAAAAATAGCAAAACAAGAGAGGAGCTTAGAGGTTATCGAGTGGAACTATTTCTCTAGTTTTTTTTTTTTTTTATTGGTACAGTTACATATATCTCAACACATATTATACTTGAAGATCTGAAACATTCTTACAAATATAAGGGACACACATTCCCAAAGAAATCTGGAGACACAGCTTCACGAAAGAATAAGGAAGATACAGCTTCCAACAACCACCTAGGAGACCACCCGCTCCCACACTCCATTCATTCGGGAGACTACTTTTTTGCTCCCACGTATATTTTCCGCCCGAAATCTTGAGCGCGATTGGAGATTCGAAACTCTACCAACTGCCGCGCGATTTAAGTGTCCTTCATATAGCTTCTATTGCACCTGAGAAAGATTGATTTCTTTGAGATGCATCAACCAAAGCTCATTATAGGATCGTATACAATGAGTAGATTTGGAGGCCATTTGGAGGCCATTGATATAATGAGATGGTGCTATAGGTACTAACATTTATACCTCCATAATTGGGTAAAGAGGTGACCCAGGGTGGTGGCCTGGGCAATCATGTGCACATGTAAACATTCCAAGTGGCCATAACAAAGGATTACATGTCTATCCAAGTCAGCATGTTTTCATCCTCAATATATGCACCCGTTAGCATATTTTCTTATAAACTACGGTGATATATGCACTATTAAATCATTTCCTATACATGTACAACAAGAAATCAAGCAAAAATACAACAAGGGTCAACATCAATTAGAATATTAAAAATGGCCTCACTTAATTAATTAATAAGTTACAAGGATTTTAAAATGTAAATGGCATTTGGCCATCTGCGAATTGACTTACTATAGTAAGATTTTGATGGCGATAAAATCCGTGTCTTTGCAATCTAATTGTCTTGCTCCTTCAAGTAGTCTCTTGGATTCAATTGGATCAGCCATTAATTTATTATAAATGTATCTTAAATCTAATTTATTTTCTTTGTAATAAAAGTCGTCGTCCAAATTAAACATGGTTGGAGGACTAATAAACGAACAAATTGAAAATTAGCTTGTACTATCGATTTTTTGCAACAGATGTAAGAATTGCAACGAATAATTGCAACCAAAAAAACTTCGTTGTGAATGCTGCCCGCAATTGCAAGCAAATGAAGCCTACTATCAATAAATTGCAACGAAATAATTCTCGTTGCAAAAAGTGGTTGATGTAATATACGACTGCAACGAAATTTTACAACGAATAGTTTTGTTGCAATCAATAAGATACATTTGCAACCAAATGAG
This sequence comes from Annona squamosa, assembly GCA_035584095.1. Taxonomy (NCBI): domain Eukaryota; kingdom Viridiplantae; phylum Streptophyta; class Magnoliopsida; order Magnoliales; family Annonaceae; genus Annona; species Annona squamosa. The sequence continues at coordinate 15,404,207 of JAXCLR010000050.1, forward strand.
AGTTCGTTCCTATTTAGATTAGTAAATTGCAACGAAATCTATCTCGTCGTGAAATAAAAATATATATTCGCATAAATGGAAAATATTTATTAGAATTAGATTTTTTAAATAATATTTTTACATTGGAAAATACTTGTTAGCATCAAAATATTTTTAAACTGAAAAATTAATTCTTTTAAAAATATCCAAAATTGTATTTAAAAATTATTTTATTATGTTTTATAGTAAACAATTAATTATTAATTGAGCTTATGAATAATATTCATTGAAATTAATTAATGATATAAAAATGCACTATTTAAATAAGTTGATTATGAATTAATGACTTGAGAATGACGTAATATACCATCTAAAATGAAGAAAATAAAATCAAAAGATAGGAAAGATATATTAAATAGAATGTACATGTATAATACATCAATTGAAAAAGCCATTGTAGGTAACACGCACGTTTGGCAGCCAAAGGAGTACTGGCAACGATTACCAATTTTGGCTCCCACTTCAACTAGGCATGATATACTTAGCTCATCCTAAAAATTTCTAATTAAAAATATTTTTATTTTAATCTAAATTTATTTAATATATAAATTAAAATTTATTATTTTTGGAGATATGTATATAGTTTTTAGATTTTAAAATATACAATTATTTTAGTAATTTTTATCTATAAAAATGGCTAAAATATCTCTATGTTTAAAAATCTAAAAAAATATGTAGATATATCCAAAATGATAAATTTTGATTTATGTATTTAATACATACAGACGAGTAAGTTTATGGAATAAAAAAATTTATAAATAATTTGTCGATGGAATAAATAATTTTTTTAGAGTTAGCTAAGTAAAACATTACTAATTATCCTAGCTGCTAAGTAAAACATTACTAATTATCCTAGCTAACTGATCAAAATCAGTGTTGGCAGGGAACTGGGAACCAGAACCAAAAAATGAAAGGGCTTTAGTGCTTTGAGGGCCAACCCATGGGAAGCGCTTCCCCTGCCTCTATTAATGGAAGCTTGCAATCTGCCGTTCATTTTGGTTTGATGAATGAGATCTAATTGGGCATTTTCAGCAATTGAAATTCAGTAGGGGTACATCGAAAATGTTGTTTCTACTTACGTCCCCTCCGCCGCAGCCGACTTCTCCATCATTTCATCATCCGCCATCTTCTTCTTCGGCAATGAATCGACGGATCTCGTCTTCCTGCTGCTCTTCTTCTGGCAGCATGCGATCACAAGCAAGAGAACCATGAGAATCAACACTGCTGAGCCAACAGCGATCGCGCAGCCAGAGAGCTTCTTCTTCTTCTTCATTTGGGAGCCTATGGAATCGCTCTCCTCTCCAGGGCAGGAGATGAGCAGCCTACCGCAAAGTGAGTTGCCGAGAAAGGAATTGGCGGAATGGGTTCGGAGATCAAGCGAGACAAATCCGTTCAACTGATTGAATGAGACATTGAACTGCACGAGGCCGGGGAGCTTGAGGTCGGGAATGGAGCCGTCGAAGCGGTTGTTCTCGAGGTAGAGCATGCCGAGGCGTGAGAGGTGGTTAAAGTCGGTGGGGATGCGGCCAGAGAAGTTGTTTTCGGCAACATTGAGGCGAACGAGGTTTTGGAGAGAGAAGATGAAGGCGGGATGTCGTTGGAGAAGAGGTTGCCCTGGAGGTAGAGGTTACAGAGTTTGGAGCAGCGGGCAATGTCGGAGGGGAGGGGGACGGTGAGGCTGAGGGTGTGGAGAGCGGTGAGGTCGCCAATCATGGCAGGGGGATGACGTTGACGAGGGCGTTGGCAGGAGTCGAAGGACGGTGACGCAAGTGGACTCGCACTGGATGCCCGGCCATTGGAAGACGGGGAGGGAGGAGTTCCAAGGGAGGGATTTGAGTGGCGACCGACAATGAAGAAGAACAGCTGCAACAACATTTTTTTTGTTTCAGATTCATGCGATTGGAGAATAGATCTAGTTCGGCTGGTTAGAAATCGAAGTTAGGATGCCGGCGGCGAGTCATCGGTCGATTCTGATTGGAGATCTAATGGCCGGTAGCAAGTGGGTAGGAGCAGCTGTGGCAGTAGCTGCGGCTGTGGCTAGGGTTCATTTGTCGTGGAGGGTGATGCACCATGAACATCTGTCGCGACGGACCAAAATGCGAATTAAATTTTGGCAAATTTTGTTTAGTTTAGATCTAATACTTTCAGTGTCCGATTTGGGTGATTGAAGAGTCATTTTCTATCTTTTGATATGCTCTGGATCATGTGGACGGTTTAGATTAGAAAAATAGCTAATTAAATTATGTAGCGCCTCGACCCAAGGTGCCTAGAAGCCTTACTCCGGGATCTTTATCGATTGGAAAACGTGACTCATGATTGTTGCCCTGATCACACGGCGGGATTTTTATTTGGATCTCATCCAAAAAATATTTTTTTTATTCATTTTCTTTCATCATATAACAAACACTCTTCATCAATTTTATACATGATACTCGTAATATCTTATCACATAACATTATGTCATCATATATGAACATATCATTGACATCAATTTCACATATATTATTCATATCATAATAATTGACTTATCTACATCACAAGTTCTTTCAATCTAAACATTTCATACATACATATTTTGAAGATTCAACATAATCATTCATACCATATACAGACTAGTTTGTTGAAAAGTTTTCTTCATACTCTTTTCCTTTCCTGCATGGCCTGTGCGGTACTTGTCTATGGTTGGGGAAAACAAAACATGAGTCGAAACTTAATAAGCAAACACTTTTTATTTTAAATGCATTTCTCACCTTTTAGTAGTAGACACTTAACAAGCGTTCGACTAGCAATTTGAGGAAACTTTTTCATAAATACCTTTCATAAACATTTCATAATCCCAATTCATGGTAAACATATGCTTGTAAAACTTGACATATAAATTCTTTTTCCATAGATATATTTATGTTCTAAAATATTTTTCATCGAAGCTCCTTTTTCTCATAGGACATTGTCATGTCCTAAAATACTTTTCATAAAACCCTTTTTAAGCATATGCATCATGCAATACGTCTCTGTCAATCTGGTAGGTGACACTTATCAAGTGATCATCCTTCCTTATGAGAAAAACTCTTCCAGGTGATAGCCTGCGAGCCAAGCGACTATCCGTGTTCATCTCCCATTTCAGGGAGAGCACCGCCAGCATTTAGCCTTATTCAAGCAACTCGGCTTATGCAAAGGGGACCCAATTTGCAACCGCGTCCAGCTTGCGATCCTTTAAAGTAGACCTAGTACATAATCCTTGTGCACACTTTTCCTTCACATTCATATGCTAACATGATTTTATAAAAACCACAAACCATAGTCTATGTCCTTTTTCTGAAAACTTGATCCTAACATGCTTTCATAAAATACTACAGACCTCAGCCTGTATTCCTTTCAAATC
>JAXCLR010000050.1:15439267-15453334 GCA_035584095.1 Annona squamosa
CTTCTTTGGGAAAGATGTATCCCTTATATTTGTAAGAATGTCTCAGATCTTCAAGTATGATATGTGTTGAGATATATATAATTGTACCAATAAAAAAAAAATAGATAAAATTTGTGAGCATATAAAGAATCTGCCCAAAAGAAAAATAAAAAGAAAGAAAAGAAAGTAGATTAAAATTTTAGAGATAGCGCATTAATCATCTCTTTTTTTCCCTATTGATGCGTCTGTTTTTTTACCACCTTGGCTACTCTACTTTCCCTAACCGTATCTATATCCTGATCATTTTTTTTCAGTTTTCACTGAAAAAACTTTTTTACTTCCACCGTTACTACGTTTTTTCAATTCACCTCATTTATAAGACACTACCGTTGTAATACTCTCTCCATGTAAGAATAATCCTGGAAAATATAAGCGGCAGGCGAAGTCGGTTAAATTGACAACAAATTTTCTCTCAGATCCAAATCCTCATACACAACTGTAGCCCCCGACGACCTAGATGAAACCAAAGCAGTCCATTGATTTTTCTTAGTCAAACAGGATAATCCCAAGGGATGGAGTAAAATGGGAAGAAGAGATTGGATAAAAATGAAGTGAATTAAAAATCTCATAAGATCCCTACGCCTTCAGATTTTTTTATTTTTTTATTTTTATTTTATTTGCTTGGGGGGTGGAGAACAACAGAAGGAAACCCACCTTGACTTGGATTCTTAGCTAGAGAAAGTTTGGACTTGATTTGACTGTTCACCTCTTAACAAGACTTAAACTAAGTCACTAGTTACGGCAATTGAACGTTTAACAGCTGTGTAAAATGCCCAAATTCTGGAACTAATCTACTCCATGTTCAAACTTGCATCGTCCATGTTGACCATGCTAATTCAAAAATAGTGGGGCACCATTGCCCTGATCGAAAAATGCCGTCAAGAAAACGCAGCTATAAAACTAGCTTCCACATGGATGAGGACTATAGCAGCCGGAAGCGAGAAGCATGGGAAATGTCTACGCCGTATATCACTATCTTAAAACAAAGCCAAAATCCGTTTTACAATTTATGAGCCTTGAGCTTGAAGGCGAAGCAACGCAGTATCGGGAGTGGTGTTCCGAGGTTTTAATAAGTCTTGATAGCAAAATAACATACTACCCGACATCCTCGCCCTTAAGAAAAGCCAAATTGATTATTTTAACCACAGTCCAAGGAAGACCCATAATTCTCTCTCAATTTTCATTTTAGAAATGCTTTTACATGATTCTCCATATTTTTTACCGTGTTATTGTGTATCATTTGGAGGCACAAATCAACGCATATAATACAAAATGGGGACAGATTGAATCACCTGACCTTGAATATTCTCTAGTGTTTTCCTAGCTTGATTAGGAGCTGGGCATAGAGGAGCTCATTCCATACATCGGGAACGCCCGGCAAGCACCAATGGCTGCAATCCTGGTATCTTTCAGGAGCTCTCCTCTCCTCCTCTGTAAGGTTCTGCTTCCTGTAGATGGATGGGTGCGCGTCTTTCCTGTAATCTGTCAATCTCGTGATGTTCAAGTAGTTGATGGGTGTTGTCTTCGTTCCCCTTATCACCCTCTCCAGTACATGCATCTTGGGTGGATAGGGGGCCAAGTACGTGTCGTTCTTGATAGGTTCGGTCTCGCTATCACACGCCCCACCTGAATTCCATTGCCCACCACTGCATCCAAACACAAAATTGCATAAACACCAGGAAAATAAACAAATCAGACCTCCAATGAAATGATAAAGAAAACAAACAGATAGGGAATGAATTGGGAACACCACAAAAAAATCGAGTTTCCGATTCAACAACCTGAAATGAGAGGCAGAGTAGCCCCTGAAGAAAACAAGAGACTTCTTCGGATTAACATTGGCATCCACCCATCTCGCCCACGTCGTTACAGCTTTCCTAAAGGCTTCGACAACATTCAGCGTCCCATATACATGGCTGCCTTCTTGGTAATAATCTTTCCTGCAAGAAATTATATTTTTTGATTTGGGTCTTAATCATCCAACAGATACTGGAAACTAAAGGAGGAGATTCAAGAAAATAAATCACAGGAAGATTATATACCCCTTGGAAGTTTTGTCATGAGTCCACCAATGGCCAGTGTTGAAGACAATCACGTCGGCGGTCTTGTACTTGTCGGATGAGCGCTCAATCAGATCGAGCCTCAGTGTCTCTTTCCTTGTCCCATTACGCTCCGGCGTCTCCCATTCTTGGACGAGAAAAGGCGACCGGAAGAACTCGACAGAGCAGTTGTAATCCTACCAACCACGCAAAAAGAAAAGAAGAACATTAGTTATGAAATCAACAATATCAGAGATCCATAACAATCACTAAAGAAAACAAATCAAGCGACAGCAATCAACAGAAAATCTCACCTTGAAAATGAAAGAATAAGAACCCTCCGTTCGGAACTCCTTCCGACCCGATGCCTCAAAAACCTTGTTTTTATCCTGGACTGAGTTACTCAAGATGCAAACGAGTGATTCCCACATATTCCTGTTGAGGGAATCCCCCACGAAAACCAGCCTTTTCCCCCTTAATCTTTCCAGCATGTCCGTGGCATTCAATCTGTAAATCCAAATTGAGTAAGAATAGAAAGAACAAACAGAAGAAGTGGGTGAAAAACAAAATTTTTCTCTCTTCTTACCTGGGGATCTCACAGCCATTGGGTTTCCATCTGAGCTTCTGATACTTGTGATCTGGCCGCCCATTGAGGACGCAATTGAACGACTCGTCGATGTGCGGACATGATCCTGCCGGATAGAGCGGATACGAATCATCTTCCACCCATCGCCCGTCGAAGACATTGCAATGTTTCAAACCGTCAGCCAGCTCCTTCCATCCTCGCCCCCTGGCAGCAGAAGTTCCCACATTCCCACTCCCCTGCTTTCCAGAAACTTTCGCCGTTGTCGTTGGCACCGACGACGCCGCAGTGCCATTCCGCTTCTTCAAGGAAGTAGCCAGCTCCGCCGGGGATTTACTGGATCCCGAGGGCTCCAGTTTCTGCTGCGTCTGGTTCGTAGCCAAGATTTCCTGGGAAGAATCAGGCGTGCGCTGCGTTTGGTTCCGCGCCGCGGCGATTTCCTTGGAATTAGAAGCATCAGGTTTCAGTAGTGTCTGGTTTCGGGACGGCTTCTCCTTCGAGCTTGAAGAAACAGGTTTCAACTGCGTCCGGTTCCGCGCCATAGCTCCTTCCGAACTCCCGTTCTCCGAGTTACCCTGCGTCCGGTTTCCCGCAGCATCGGCCTCCGAATGCGTCCGGTTCCCCACCGAGATCACGGAATCCGACCCCCGCGGCGTCTGATTCGGCGCCCGGATCGCATCAGAAGAAAACGGCGTAGGAGAGCTGGGGCGGGAGGAATCGGGGAAGAAACGGGACAGAAGGGAATTGAACTGCGACTTATAGGAGGCGTCGGGATTCGGGGAGGAGAAGATCCGGGAGAGCCACGGGGAAGACGGCGAGGCGGGACTGAAGGCGAGGAAGACAGTGCAGGCAACGAAGGCGAACAAGAACGCGTAGGAGAGGAAGAGCGTAGTCCGGCGGGCACGGAGGGCGGGGACAAGAGCTTTCACGTCTTTCACGGGGTTGGTGCCGTACGTGGGCTGTTTCGGCCCTTCAGCCATGGCTGAGAGCCTGAGACTGAGGCGAGAGGGTCTAGTTTGGGAACAAAAAGAAAGAGCAGGGACTAGAAACGGAAGAGAGAGAGATTGATTTGAGCGTGTGTGTGTGTGTGGCGTCGTATCGAGTGGTTGCCCGTGGTGCTGTTGGGGAGTGAAGGGAAAGAAGGCGACCGCTCTCATGTTTTGGGAAAGTAGAGGAAAGCATAGGATCCACGCGCGTGTTGAAATGCCGATACGAAAATCACGAACCGCGCATAATTTCTCGCATTTCTGTAAAGTCTTAACCTGTGGGAAGTCAGTTTTAGAAGGGTATGAGTATGATATTTATTTTATGGTGGATAAAATTGCACAGGATTTCGGCGTTTGAAAGTAAGGGTGACGTAGTAGAATTCAACAGACAATGTAGTGAGGTGTATTGATTATGGAATCGGAATAACTGAAATGCCACTGGTGAAGTCCGGGGCTGATCTGGAATAAGGACCCCGCAAGCAACTGTTGGGAGAACTGCCACCGATAACTTTCCAGTCCAAAGTGAACCTGCCCATGGGGCAGTTAGTTTCGCATGGAGCTTCATGCCACCCACCGGAATTCGATTCCCGCCCACTGCAGGTGTCGTTGGGCGGTTGCTGCTCTCACAAACTTAAAAAATAAAAAATAAAAAAATCTTTCCAGTCTAAAAATAGTGACAGTTATGCGAAAATGCCAGTGAGCACGTAATAATTCGACATCTGTTCATACAACAGCAGTAATTATAAGGGCGCTGGTTCAGTGCACCCGGGAACTTCACTCATTTTTTTATTTTTTCTGAAAAAAATTTCACAGGAATATTAATGTAAATGTATTTAATACGTGTATAAATTTTTAATATTTTTAGAAATTTTTAGATATTTATTTTAAATTTTTTAAAATCTGTGATGTCATTGATTTTAAAAAATCCAACATCACTTATTTTACAAAATCTGAAATAAATATCTAAAAATTTTCAAAATTGGTAAAAATTGATACACATGTTCAAGACACTTAGATTAACAAGTACATGAAAAAAAATTTTTAAAAAATTAAAAAATAGATATATGCCTAGGAACTTTGAGGCTCAATGCTCCCGAATGCATTGAACCTAAGCCCTAATTATAAAAGAGATTGGAAGGTAAATACGCATATGTACCTATACTTTCAATTGTTGGAGATATATAGTAAGATTTACATTTTACAGGGGTTGGCAACCACCTCGCAGATACGGGTGGAAATTGGGCGGGTCGACTTGTGATACGGCTTTAACCCAGCCTATTTTTTTTATCTGGTATAAAAATGGGTCAGAAATTTTAGCCTGAATTCAAAAATAGGGTGAGGGTGGGTCGATCATGTTCCAAACCCCCCCCCCCACATATATATATATATATATATATATTAATTTATTAAAAATTATAAGTCTAAATTTAAATATTATTATTATTTTCTTTCAAAATTCTCACTTTTTTATAATCAATTTATCAACAATAAAATAATCAATTTATTCATAAAACAATATAAGAATCAATTAAAAGAATTTGCACATATATAACCCTTATGTGTAATTGTATATTAATTTATTTTAATAAATTTATACTATATTTTCAAATATTTCGTTTCTTAATTATGTGTTTTTAATAATTAGTTAAATATTGAAACATATCATATTTAAAAATGTATTCTTATGTTTGATAGGTATATAAATTCTTAAAATTATCTTATTTGATCCGTATTTTTGGCCCAGCCCATTATCCCGAAATCGATCCGATACTAACCCAAAGTTTGTCTCAAAATCTATTAAAAAAAGTGAATGTCAGACTGGCCTTTTCCTAACCCAATATAAAAAGATAGTCAAATTTAATTTTTAAAAAGTAAGATCATGGTTGGGCAAACCTTGACCCGGTTGGCCCGCCCTGATTTTCACCCCTACTTTCAAATGTACCTTGAACAATAAGAGGACAAGGGGGGAACTTAACAACAATTTATATATATGTTTATAGACAGGACCACATGTTCATAAAAAAGGTACAGATAATCAAATATTTTATCTTAATTTCAAATATGACAATGGCTTTACGAAATTACCTCTAGTAAAAGTAAAAAGAAACTGCTCTTATTATATATTAGAAAAAAAAATTCAATGAAATAATATAAAAAAACAAAAACAAAAGTAAACTCAACTACTCCTGTGCACGCACATCACCCTTTTAAAACAAAGGTAAAAATCATTTTTATTTTTAAAAAAACTTACCACATTATCCAACATAACCTAGCGGGAAAGTGATCAATTACGTCCGGGCTAAGTACTCCGTTATCGCGTCCAGACATTATTGTCCATTAGATTTCGCGTCGCTCGTGTGAGCCGTGCAATAGAATGGAGTGACTTTTTCAAATCACTCCCTACAACGTCCCCACATGTTCCTGACCTCAACCCCTATCTCTTTCATCGCCAGAGCCCATCACTGTCTTTGCGACGAGAAACCCCGTTCCTCCTCCATTATGCCAGAATCATCCCATCTCTGAACTACTTTCTCATCTCTCTTCGAAAGCCTCTCCCCCACTCTGCAAATACGCTGCATCCTTTTTCTTTTCATTTAGCGAAGAAAACTAGATTTTTTGACTTAGTGGTGTCAAGCTACAGCACCGATCGGGGCGACATTGCCCATTTTCAGCACCTGATCATAGATCAGACAAACAATATTGCCCATTTCTCTAGTAATTTCTAGTCGTCATTTCGGCATCAAATTGTTTCACTGTAAAGTGTTTGCTAACATTTCGAGCCCCAACAACATATGAATTTAAACACTTAACTTTCTGTTAGGAAATGTGATTCGGGTTAATATGAATCACAATGAAAGCCCACACAATAAAACATGATCAAATAAATAATAGCAAAATCAAACACAAAAAGACACGAAGATTTACGTAGAAAATCTTTCTGACTAAGAAGGGAAAAACCACAAAAGAATACCATAATCGACTATGATAAATAAGCTACAGATATACACATAAGAATACCTCATATATATTCTTTGGATGCCTTATACACACCTCAAATAAGAACACTCTGATAATCTCATCTCTCATGCCCCAACGATACGCCTCTCAAGATTCCACTAAATCTCTAATTGATCCACCTATAAATAAAATTCCTGTAAACACTTACGCAATCTCAGTTTCAGACAACTGAACAATGTAAGATACACAATCTCAATCCTAGCAAAATACAAGACAAACCTAACAAATCTCCGTCTTGGCTTAAATTTTACATACAATGCACTTCAACCTATATTAGGACATCAATCTTACACTCAATCATGTATCAACTACATACAACATGAATTGCATTCCGTTTTCCAAAACCATTGCATTCGTAGGACTCTTCAAGCTTTCTAAAATCCAATGCCAATACATTCTTAGAATCTCTATGCATCCCTTAGCATCAGCACAACCATAGACCACCAAAAGATTTGCTCATGAATTGTTGCTTCAAAACAGATCGAACTTGATTCTTCTTGATCAAGCTTGGTCTACGTGATCCAACCTGACCACGTTCATTGATGGAGTATCTTCCTGATCTAAACCACCCACAAGAAGCGCTACACCTCATCTCACCCCGTTCTTCACGTCAATGCGGAACATTCGTAGCTACATGAAGTCCACTCACTCCACTTTAACCTGAACCACCTGTCAAATTCCACATAATTGAAGCAAAATCTACCCAAACAGACATCATCATTGCGTGGAGAGGACCTAAAACCATAAAAATCCATGCCTGGATCACTAATCGGAGTTCGGGATCACCTAATCCGAGCCGTATATGTACTTACTTCAGTGCACTTTCAATGGAGAACACCACTGGTTTTGCACACGACCTCGCTGAAAAATTTTCAGGTTGCCAAAAAATCTCTCCCAAGACCTGCTGTCGCCGCTGGTTCTTTCTTCTTCGTCTCTAATTGCATGACACTGCTACCAATGAGCCGCTACTTTCCTAACACCGGCGAGACAGCGCCATCGCTACGCCTAGAAGATTGCCCTCTTCTCTTCTTCGCTGCCAGTGGAATCTGCAAACTGCTGCCGTTAAGACTACACCAAACCCGGCAAAACTCCAGCAACCTATTTTTCGACGCTGTGTAAAAACCCAACATCAAAACACAATCGGCAGCCTTCGCTGCCCCACCAGTGCAGCACCGATTGTCATCGCATTGTCGCCTCCACCGCTAAGGAACGCGACCAGAAAAATTTTGATGATCAGACGGTTAATCCAGACAGTTCAATCTACTTGCAATCTACTTCAACATCCCTGGATTTCCCAAATTGAAAATCCCTTTCATGAACCAAGCAATCTGGGCCTTTCAATCATGACCGTCCAAACCGCACCTTATGTGCCTTCATATCTCCACCGTGATCGTCTTTAAAAAATTTGGTCTAACACAAGACAACCTTCAGAATCACAACAACAACAATAGCTCTGATACTACTCTTTAGAAAACATGATTCAAGTTTATACGGATCCCTGTGGAAGCCCACACAATAAAATATGATCAAAGAAATAATAGCAAGATCAAACACAAGAATGCACCAAGATTTACATGAAAAATCTTTCAAACTAAGAAGGAAAATCTACGGGAAAGAAATCACAAACCACTATGATAAATAAGTTATAAAGATATGCATAAGGATAACTCAAACATATTTTTCCGTTGCCTCACACAGCGAAAGTGCACATAATAAAATAGGATCAAATAAATGGCAGCAAAATCACACACAAGAAGACACAAAAATTTACGTGGAAAACTCTTTAAACTAAGAAGGGAAAAACTATTGGAGAGAGACCACAACCTACTATGATAAATAGGTTATAGAAATATACATAAGAATATCTCGCACATATTCTCTGGATGCCTTACACGCACTCCAAATAAGAACACTCTGATAACCCCCTCTCTCATGCCCCAACAAGATGCCTTTCAAGGTTCCACTAAATCTCTAATTGATCCACCTATAAATAGAATTTCTCTAGGCTCTTATGCAATCTCAATCTCACACAACTGAACTACGCACGATACATAAATCCAATCTTAACAGAATACAAGACAAACCCAACACTTCCAAAGATAAAAATACCAGTCATTAGGACGTTTAGGTTGGATGAGAAATTTCCATGTGACTTTAATGTGTTGTGGCTCAACAATTACATTTCTTCTTCAACCCTAGGGATGCCCAACTCACACTCTTTGTTGAACAAGTTCTCGGCAATCAACCCATTCAAAGTATTTGGGGAGAAAGCTTGGTGAAGAGGCTAAGGAGGCTAAGACAGGGGACTTGCCAAGGGGGAGACTGGAGAGAGAGGAGGGAAGGAGGATCACCCTTTTTGCGATAAAATAGGCAAAAAATTTACCAGTAATCGATGCTTCTGTCTATTATTAGAAGGAGAAATTGTAGAGGTGAGTGACAAAGATCAAGAGAGAGGAAAGTCGTTGAAGAAGAGAGGAGGAAGGGATGCTCTGGCATGTGAGGGGGGATTCGAATGAGGGGTTTAATCGGGGTGGGTTTTTGTAATTTTTTTCTAGTAGGGGCTCTTTGAAATCTCTCCATCGCACAACCGAACACACGCCAGCTTGATCCAACTGTTCAAAAGCAGCGGACACACAACGGCAAGACTTAGCCTGAACATAGGTTATCACATCTCTTTATATGTGGCTATATATTTATAAAAATGACATAAATAGACATATATTTTACTCTTAATTCCTAAGATGACAATGTCGCTAAAAAATCCATATTTTTATTTTTAAAATTTATTTATAAACATGTAGAGCTAGGTGAATTTAACCTATAAACCATGTCTTATCATTTTTGGATGTTTTTAAGTATTTTTTATTTTTAAACACAGTGGTATTTTTGTAATTTTTGAGTCAAAAAATATGAAAATACCATTATGTTTAAAAATAAAAATATTTAAAAACATCCAAAAATAATAAAACTTAATTTATAAGTCAAGTACATATAACTCTACATGTTTATAAAAAATTCAAAAAATATATGTTTGTTTGGCTAAGCTAACTAAGACCTTAGTTAGCCTAACCCAACAAAATCACCTCTCATATAAATATGGGTATGAGTTGCGATCTTATTTGGAATTAATCCGGAAATTTTCAATATATTTGTCCTTCCTAAAAGCCTATAGAAAAAGTTTCTCCATTAAAGAAAATTGATATACAAAGATAACTTCCATTTTAGTTCGAGAAAGATAGATGAAGCATGATTAACCATTAAAAGAGCGAATACAATCTTAAGAATTTAATACAATTAGGAAAAACATTGGTACACAAATTCTTTTTTAAGCTATACATGGGGCAAGAGACTGAACAAGAAGCGTTCAACATACGATAGGCTAGCATAACATGACTCTAAATGTCGAGCCCTTATCTCTGTAATGAGGCAAGGGTGTGTTAAAATTGCAAAGCAAGGCAAAGACATGAGACAAGGGCTAAGCTTTAGTCAAGGCGGCTTGCCACACCATTTGTCCCTTGTATATTAGTCATTATAAACCCGTCAGCACAGAAAAAAATGGCTAAATCTTCAATGGTATTCTAGCGATGTGCGCTTACAACTGTTGTCCTTTTTGATTAGCTTGTGGCTCAAGATGTCTTAATGTAGAAGGCAATTAGAGCAACAATGCAACCGCTTATAAATACCCATAATTTGGCATTTCTTTTGTTACCAACCTATATTCTTTCATATTCAAATACTTTAGCTTCTTGGCTTCTTCTTTTCTTTCTTAATGTTTTCGTCATCATGCCAAAAAAAAAAAAAAAAGAGGCTAGTTTTTTAGTAAATTTGACGTTGATTCACCAGTATTATTGTATTCTTATCGAAGTGAATACGATCGTGATTGTTCATGATAAGTCTTATAAATATTCTAACTAAGGTATCTACATGTCTACAAATTTGTGCTTAAGATAGGGGTCAAGCTGCCGTTCAAGTTTAACATCACTTAGACTTTCAATGCTTTCAAGGTAACTACAATCCTGCTAATGCCAAACTTATGGAAAAGTCTTTGAGTTGTTTCTCAATTTGAAGAATGAATGGAATACAAGATCAAGTAGACCTCTTAAAGGGCTCCACTAATTAGGAAACAGTTCAGAGAGTGGAATCTTGCGCATGAACAAAAGCAAAGAAGCGTAAGGGAAGAAGTAATAATATCACTAATAATATCACTTTCCAAAAATAATGCCAAGTAATAGAGCGTAAATTTGACAAATGTCGACAATTAAAATGCATAAGTATGGTAAATAACAAGGGACAGATTTTTAAGTCGAAGAAGACTTGCTTGATACAAGACCTTCATGAAAAGTCATAAAGAAAAAATATTCCACTGTACGAGGGAATGAGGTACAAAAGTGTCCTCACGGATGATTTGATGGAGAGCACCCAAAGCATTACAAGTGAGTGTAGAGAGAGAGCAAATATCAAGTATTCGAGAGAAAAACTCTTCTCTCGTCTTCAAGTGTCCGTTTTAAACTTTTCTGTGAGTTCATGTGCGATAATCTACAAACAAGGTTCCAAGGAATTCTTACCATGGGATTGAATACAATAACGAATCAGAGTAGTTTAGTTTGTAAATCAAGATATAAGGAGGGTGAGTTTGTGGACATAGGATAACTTTTGCTAGTTCTGATAACAGAGAGCAACTTAGCTAGCGTAGTGATTCAAACAACACAGAATTTACAGGTTAGTCCATGTAGCCCCACAACTCAAGTGGGAAAGGTGTCCGTCTATATGGACTTTATTGGGTGCTCACGGAGTAAGAATTTTATTTATTTTAGCTCTAGTAACTTTTTTAAGATGGAAACAACATGCTCATACTTATCAACTAGGAATATAAAAACTCTCACCTAACAAACCGAAAGACAAAGCTCTCATCTAATACAGGGGAACGACGGCCCCCACCGTTTGAACACAAGTATGCTACATGACAGACAACTATGTCACCAGCTGGGCACTGCCCGTTGGCTCATTCACCTAATAATTGATACCGACAAATTGTCATGCAACCGGCGAAACAGCTTAGATTTCTTGCATTGGAGCAATACGCGAGTGGGCACTCACCAGAAACCTCCGTTGCCTGAAATTGCAGATGTGAAACCACTTTTGGAGTTTTTATGGCGGATGGAGACGTTTGCAAGCCGTTACAGGGTAGCAAGCGGGCCATAACAAACGGATACCCAAGGAGGAAATTCAAAATTTTGTGCTTGCAGGTTCTTCAAATCAGTTGTTCACGTTTCAACTATATACATGCTACTCGTCTACTTCATCCGTTTTTACAATACGCTTTTACTAAACTGAACAACTTATACACTACCCATCCAGATGCAAATTTGTTAAAACTTTTCGGTAAATGTTATAACTATAAGACATTTGACATATATTAACTCAATCTAAAATGTGTTTTTAAACGATATGCACATCAAGGCCTTAGATCTTGTAAATTTATTAACCAAAAGTAAATATTTTAAGCTTTCAAGCGATACATATCTCGTTGGAGAAGTAAAATTGGAAAAGAAAGAAACTGTGATAATGAAGTTAGTAATAAAACAAACGGAATTAAATTGGACAAAAAGTAATGACTTTTTTTATGTTCTTATATTTTAAAACTTCACTTAAACACATATTTTTTCAATTTTTTAACTCCGGATGAAAATCTAATAATGTTGTATGAGGACACTACTCCGAAACAGGAGATAGATTCCCATCTCCACACTCTTCATTAGCCGCGATAGTCTCGTTGCTGGATAAAAAGAAACGACCCGATAAATGATAGATGAATAGTAACGACGGAATAAATAAGATATCAAATCAATCTATGAAAATCAGAATCTGGTATTTCCTTTATCCCGAGTAAGCATAACACAAAATAGTTTTCCATAATAGAGTTTTTTCAAAATAAGCCTTGTAATTATACATAATTGCATTTTACCTGGCATATTTTGAAATTTTGTAAAATAACCCCATATAAGTTTCAAGCCTTTTGAAAAGAAACATATTAATTAACGTATGCATTAGTATGTTCCAACTCATACAAGATTCTTGAACTGAATCTATATCAATATTCCCAAAACAATTTTTCAATTCTCAAGCCAGCTTTTTCAATTTCTAATACAAATTTATTCATTCTTCATACACATCATTATATTTTCATCCCAAATGCTGATTGGATCTAAGAAACTTGTATGGTTTAGAACACCCCTACATAAATGGAAAGAGTTATGATTTATCCAAAAAGTGTCCTGAAAGTTCTCAATAACGTAATAATTATTCTTTTTGTCGATATATTTGAATAATCATAAGAATGTGGAATTTTTTGGATCCTAAAAGTTCTCAATAACTTAAAAAATTGTTTTTTTCTTCGATATATTTGAATAATCATAAGAATGTGGAATTTATTTTGTAGTTTTGAAACTTATAACAATTATTTTACAAAATGCCAAATACATATATGTGCATATAAGACAATTATGCATAATTACATGGTGTATTTTGCAAAAAAACAACAAAAAGGGTGGCGGTGCTGGCGGCGTGCCAGAATTACTATGCATTGATTATGCTCTTTATCATGATGGGACTACTCCGACAGCAGCATAGTTTTTTGTACTTTCTTTGATTTAATCTTGTAAATTATTTCATAAATAATTTAATATTTTAATTATTTAACAATCTCATTTTTTAATTATGTAGTTATTTTTCTTCTAATTATCGTATTTATTCTAAATTTATCTTTATAATATTAAATCATTCATATGATTTTCAAAATAATTTCTTTCTCACTTCTCATTATATCCCATAATTCTATCAAAATTTGAGTCCTCAAAAAGTACTTTGATCTCAAGTAAAAGTTTCTCATCATTTTTCTTCTCTTTAGTGCATTTTTTTTAATAAATAATTTAATATTTTACCTATTTAATGTACCTACTTTTTAACTTTATTCATATACTTTCTTATTACTATCAAAAGAAATATTTTTCTTACAACTGTTTTATTTATTTTAACTTTCCAACTATCATATTATACCATTTACACAATATTTAAATTATTGGTTGTTCAACGGTTATACGGTATTCCGAGTTAGGTTTGAATTACATTCATGCCTCCAGGGCTGCTAGCGTTGCTCAAAGCATCATGGTCGCATGTTCGACTCGGGATGTCTTTCCTTTTTTGAGGATTATACATGTGCTCATTTATAATATTAGATGGCTTTTAATTTAAAAAAAAAAAAAGTTTGATACATTCTTTGGAAATGTCCCGTAAAACGGCACAAGTACACGGCCACAAAAGCGGACTTTGGTTGTATGCTCCTGGGGTATACACCTATTTTTTAAATTTTTTTTTGAAAATTTCGTGATAAAATTGTTAGCCC
>JAXCLR010000050.1:15472210-15491462 GCA_035584095.1 Annona squamosa
CATAATTTCATAGTATGACTCATTAATTTTATTCCACAATAATTTGCACAATTTTGAATATCTCCCTTATTTTTATAAATTGGAACTATAATGTTTTCCTCCATGCAATTGGCATTAACTTTATTTTTATAATCTTATTAAAAAAATTAGTTAACCATATTGCACCTACATCTCTCAGGTATTTCCATGCCTCAATTGGTATATTATCTGGGCTTAAGGCTTTTTCTGTTTTTATTTTCCTTAGAACTTCCTTTACTTCAGATATTCGAATTTTTGGGAAATAACTGATATTCCTAATTCCTTCTCTATTTAAACTAACATCTAATGTTAAATATTCGTGTGGGGTATCATTTAGTAAACTATAAGAATAAGTTTTCTATCTTTCCTTAATATCATCATCTTTGACTAGAACTCTTTGATCCTCACTTTTAATACATCTAACATGTGTTAAATCTTTACCTTTATTTTCTCTTAATTTAGCCAACTTAAAAATATCCTTTTCACCTTGTCTAGTTCCTAATTTGTCATACAACATTTTCGTATACAATTACTTTGGATATTTCCTAAGGATTTTGCTACCTAAATCATCTGTATCAAAGATTAACAACCATAGTCCTAGAATATGAATAACTTGCACCGGTAGGGGGCAGATGTAAGGGGGATAACATTATAACCATGTCAAATGCAAATGCACCAGGTAAACTGCTTCGTTTGGCCCAAACTACATGCATATTTGCACTCTAAATTACTTGCAGCTATTGAAACACTGAATTAGTCAATTTTGGGAACCACAGACTTGCCTTGCCCGAACTCTTTTAGCCCGTTTTATGTGTCCTTCTAACAAATCACGAGCTGACAAGTTCTCAGTGGAACCCTCCTGCAGCAACAGAAGTACCAAAGGAACTTCAAGTCAAAATAATTAACAAGCCAAAAGATATTAATTGTATTGAGAGGATGTACAATAAAAATAGAATAAAGTTGTTTAGTAAAAACATAAAATGAACTGGCTCACTTTTATAGCTTAAATGATAGATTACTTTGAAGTCTTTCAAGTTCATTTGCAAGACATTTCCTTTCTCATACTGACAGATACAGACCCAGTGAAAAACCTGTGACATTGCTCTCAGTCTGTCATGCAAAGGAGATCCGACAAAAGAAATCGGATTGATAGAGAACATATGCCATGAAAGACCAGCTCCGTCAAAGACATTTCTTTCCCATAGCTATTTCCAAGTTCTCAAAAGAATTATTTGTTCTCAACTGGCTATCTTCCATAACAAGTTTCCAGGTCCCCTTAATCAAATTGAAAATAGTATCACGAAAATTAAAATAGTTTAATCTTCTGGTTGAACTCTTCTAAATTTAAGTTGAACTCATCTATTACAATTATTGCATCATAATTGTTTGAAGGTCAAGGAGCACCAAGTCTCAAAGGCTCTTACAACCGAGGTGCAAGGCACAGAGGCAAGGTGCAGGCCCAATGGAAGTATGGCACACATTATGTAACATTAAATAACTCAATAACCATCTATAAGAAAATAACAATAAGATAATGACATAATAATTATAATCGCAAACTTAACCATCAAGAGTAAATACTCACTCAAATTTCATTAGTCTAAAATTTAGTATTTATATTGAGTAGCTCAATATAACTAAAAAACAACAAGAAACTATATAAACAAATAATAGAAAGGCATATAAACAGTAATTAAACAATTATCAACAATATTTTTAAAAAAAAGGGGGAGAATTTATCAGTCAGAATCCCACCATGTCATTTTTAAGCCACATTTATCTAACCTCTGTAATAACCTCCAGTCTTATTCTTTTTGAACTTTTGTCTCTTAGAGGTCATTCGCAAAGTTCTAAAAACACTTTGATTTACTTAAGAAACAGCAATGATCAACATATCTGATTGTTTCCCTACATAAATCACTTACCCTTAAATGATAATTGAAAGTCATCAAACAATTATGTCATAATTAGCACTTGACACTATAGTTGTCAGAACGGCCAAAGAGAAGTGAATAATGCAGAAAAAAACATAATCCATGCTTCTTGGAATAACTAACCTCATCTTTTCTTGAAGATTCTTCATCTTCATCAGGTTCAGACCTTTTTTGTGGTGGAAGATCTGAAAGCGATGCAGGTAAGGGTCTAGGAAGAAGCTTTATGCCATCTCCATATTGAGGCTGCAAAACAAAAGCATCAACTTATTTATGGGTGCTGCCTAAACTCAACTAATGTGACCTAGCCTTAATTCAGGTCAAGCAATTTGATCAAGTCCAACTTCATCATATTATCCTAATTTCTCAAATCAATTCAAAGTCAGAAATTGTTTTACAGAAAACATGTTCATGGTGTCACAAATAAGATACATTCTAACGAAACAAAGCAAATAGAAAGTCAATGATCACAGAACATTTAAAACGGGCAAAGAAAGCAATATCAACAATTTCATGAGCAATATAGAGCACTTGATGATGATAAAACCCAACAATAGGATAATAAAAAAAGTCACATGCAACATGAGAAACAAGCGGACCTGAGTTTCTTGAGGCAGACCATTCCTCACCCATGACCTACAGAGGGCATAAAGAGATTCTGGCCCACCATCTGATAATCTAACCTAAAATAAAAACAACACAACAGTTAAGAAATGTAAAAATAAAAGTGATGGAAAAGGAAGCATGTCAGCCAAAGAATTAAAATAATATTCACATACTTTCCTGTCATCGATTGTCACCATAGCATCATCTTTAGCCTTATCCCTAGAGATAAATGATAGAAAGCTGTTACTATCCACAATTTAACCCAGTAAAATTGGTCCAAGACTCAATACATGATAGAGAGTTTTACCTCAAATCTTTATAGCCATTATAATCTGCTGGTGTTGATACAGTTGGGGCCTGATTCGACCAATGCAAGAACAAACACCAAAGAATACAAATTAGGCTCACCATCTATGACATAAACATATAGAACATCTCACATGCAGCAAAAGATCAGAAACTAGTACTCCATCAGTGAACTAATACCCACAAAAAGTACTTTGCAAGGAGCTACTAGCTCGGTTGCCCACCGCCTAGTGCTACTCCTAATATCATAAAAAAAAAACTGCTCAATATTGATGCTGGTGCATAATTGATGGGCAGAGAGACAACATATTCAGGATGCTCCCATCATGTCGCTGTAGGAAACCCTGAAAACTTGTTTAATCATCCCAGCCCACTTGAAGTGACACTACTGTACAAGGCCATTGCAGGCTTTAAATTATTTTCTCAAAAGAATGTTCAACTAGCTGCCCAGAATGATTAAGATGATATAGAAAAATAACAAATTCCAGGAAGATAGAAGAAAAAACGTCAATTAGCAAAAATACTAAACCCTGAAAGGAACCACAAGATATTCAGTTAGAGGTGCCTGGAGCACACACATTACCATCTGGCAATATTGTCAATGCCTCGACGGCCCTGGTTCTATTACTCAGTTCACTGCCACAATGCAACCCATTCTGGATGGATTGGCTGCCCACATAAGAAGTTCACAATCTAAGCAAGCACAGAAGTTCTACACCATTCATGACACAAGGAGCATTGAAAGTGCATTCAAATCAAAAATCCGTCAGTCCATACTTCAAGCATGTAATATTCTACTACCCAAAGAGATCAGCAACCTGCATTCAAAACACATTAAGGCCTGCTCAATTAGTGCTATTCACCTAGGATTGACCCAGATTACAAACCATATAGGATGTAACAGATGAATAGCCTATGCGTGATGGGCTCATCCTCTGTTCATATGTGTGAAACTCACTGCTCATCATGCAATATATACAAAAGGAAAATGTATTTATAACATGAAGTTGCCAGAAAATTGCATACTAATCGCAATTCAAACCAATGGCCAGGCTCGCTGATAAAACAATTTCCCTAGGTTATTGGCTTCTACAATCCATATCCCAAAATATCTCCCAGTCTAAAAAAAAATTCCTACAAACAGAGAATCAATAGACATTTTAGCATACAGTCCGCATTAACACTAACAATCATCAAACAGTGTTTGAGTTTAGTAAAATCTGAACAGCATTCCTCACCCAAAAATGGAACAGCGAGCAGAAAGAGCACCAAACAAATTACAAAAGATGGAGAAGAACATTTCACTGCATATAACCAAAAAACGAACCTTTGGATGTGGGACAACAGGCACACCCTTGACACCTCCCACATTGGTACTCCCAATCGGTGGCCGAGGCATCACATATGGAGACTGGGGAGGCCGCATTGGATGCTCCATTGAAAACCCGAAAGCTCTAACCTGGCCAGGGAACCCAACTAAGGGTGTGTTCCTGCCGGACGACAGCGGGTACCCTGTTGGATTTGCAACAGTAACCATCTGGTCAGGCGAATGCGATGGCCTAATGGCCCTGGGGTGGAAGCCGCGGGAAACAGGATAGGCGACCCCCATTGGGGGCGGCGGCGGCGGCGGAGGCGAAGGGTCCTGGAACTTGGGGAGGTGGGAGGAGATGGACTTGGGAACGGCGGGAAGGAGGGGCTGAGAGGTGTAGAGCGGGGTCGGAGTAGGAGAGGCAGAGGAGGAGAGGAAGGGGCGAGTGGTGTTTGAGGAGAGAGGGATTGTGGTGTTAGGGAGGAGGTGCGGGGGAAGAGGAGGAGGGAGAGCTTCTGATGCTGTGGCGGAGGAGGAAGAAGATGGCAGAGGATGAGGAGGTGGTGGTGGAGATCGAGGAGGCATGGTCATGGAGGGAGGAGGACTTCTTCTTTTGTGGTTGGGGCTTTTTGAAATTTCAAGTTCGAAAGCCGTGGTATTTATTTGTAGACTTTGTACGAGTTACTTCCTTTCAGCTTTCGAGTGGTCAGCAGGAGTACCAAGATTTCCTGCATCCGCATTTGATTTTGCAGTAGGGATTTAGGTAGCGTTAGAACCGGCTGTTGCTTGCACCGAACCCGATTTTTTGGGTTGAACCCGAGCCCAATTTGAAATCGATTCAGTTTCAGGTTGATAAAGACCCTAACCCGCTCAACCCAAACCCGATTTCAGTAGCCTTATAAGATGGATTTTTTCCCAAACAGTGCCTTAATATTGATTTTCCCAAATCTTCCTGCTCTAGCTCGATATTCCCAATTCCTTCTCACTCCAACCAGCCAGCCTGCCCATCTGCGACTACTCCATCAAGTGCGCCGATCGGCGACTGCTAGCCAGCTCTCCGCTGCTACCTGTCTTCTTCGGTGCCAACTACCGACTATCGACAGCCATCACCAAGCCACCACAAGCTGCTTTTTCCCATCCCGAGTGTCGACTGTCGTTGAGTGCCCCGTCCAGCGACTGCTGGTTTGCTCTCCTCTGTCGAGTGTGTCGAGCTTCCTCCCTATCGACGCTATCATCTCCCTCTTTACCGGTGAAACTGTCTGCACTGCTCACCGAGCTTCCTCCCTGTTGGCGCCTTGCTTATGCAGCCCCCCGACTTCTCCCTCAACCCATCTGGCCATATTCCTCCTCTTAGTGGCTCAAAGGCTGCCACTCAACGCCTATTCCTCTCATACCGATACTCTCGGTGAAATCCAGATGACTTTTTCTTCCGCCTTCCCTATTCAATTATTGCAATTTTTCAAGGGGTTTTTTCCATTCTGTCTCACTATTTTTGTAGTTTTTTTATTGTTTAATGTGATTTCTGCTTCTATATAATTAAGTTACATAAAAATAAAATCATATAACACTCTTAATTTTTAACATTTTTATATTTGATAAAAAAAATTCAATCCATTTATTATATTTGACATTATTTGTTTATCTAGAAAACTAAATTTCATCGAGATCAAGCATGTTAATAGGCCACATTATACATATTTTCGAGTGTAAATTATGAAAAATTCTTATATTTATTTACACAAGTATTAGAATATAATAATACTTTATAAAATTATTTATGCATATAGAAATGATATTTTAGATGGTTTAGATACTAAAAATACAATTTTAAAATTGATATTTAATATTAAACTATTTTATTATATTGATTTTCAATGAGAACCATGTACAATAATATTAGACAGATGAATAAGTTTTCAAAATACTATAAATGATGCTAAACATAATAGATGTAGTGAATTTTTCATTACTTCTGCATATTTGTTTGGAAACTAATTTTGATTGTTGCAAATTTTAAAACGAGTTGAACTCAATACAGTTTGGATTTTCACACAATCGAGAATGCTTACATGTGCTAGTCTAATAACTGCATGTAGATGTTGTCTGATGTATGTAATAACATTGAATATTTGCATTTTCTTTTAGAAAAAAAAATTTTGACTTGACAGATGTAAATAATGCAAGACAAGAACAATGAAGACAACAATAAAAGATTAGACTTGGATGTTGTGATTCGGAATTGGATGCTTGAATTAATATAATCTTGTTTGACATGATAGTATTGTGGTTTTTGGATGATTTTATTTTATTGTAATTGATTTCTTAAGATTTATCTTACAATTGAATGTTAATATTGATGTATATAGTTGTGATATTGATGTTAAATTGCATAATAGAAAGTGGTTGTACTTCTACGTTCTCCAAAATACAGCCATTATTCTACTTGATGCAAAGAAAATGCTCAAAATAGGTTTCCTTCTTTGTATTCTTAAGCAATATTTGAATTTTGCTTGTTTTCTTATAATAAATTATTTTTTAAACTTTTTTTATCTAATAAATTTGTTATAAAATATATATATATATAGGATGAGAAATAAAGACTTATGATCGGAAAATGTCAACCTAAAACTCAACCCGACCCCGAATTTCAAAAATAGAGTTAGGGTTAGGGTTAGAGTTGAAGTTTGACAAATAAGGTTAGGGTTAGAGTTGAGATGAATTCGAGTTTTGTGAGCCCAAGTTGCATCCCTATTTTACAGTGGTCAACACTATTTTAGCTTACATCCCCACTATTCTTACGTTTCCACAACTCAATGTGTTATCTAGGATAAATTTTCAACCAGTGACAATCAAACCCAGAATCAAGTGAAAATTAAGGATTGCACTTGGGAAAAATGATATCATGGAAACACAATGAACACAAAATTTTGGGACATGGAACTTTAGCATGTCGCTCTAATTTGCTCTCAACTTGATAATTAAACCAAAATTTTATTTATTCATTTTTTAATTTCATTTATTTTAATATGGTATTAAAAATAATTTCAATCAAGTTTTTCCGAGGCTATTAAAGATGATGAGATGGAAGGAGAAATTTGATTTTAAAAAAAGTATAGCGTATTAGAAAATAAAAAAAGTAAAGTTATTATATGTTTAAATTGAACAAAAAATTCAGAATTGAAAAATCCTATATATCCCTTTCTCATTCAATCATTTTAAACAAGCATATACTTTTTTTACGAAAAATCAGGCACATACTTAGTTAACAATATATTAAATCATGTGTTCTTGATTTCTTAAAAAGCGTGTTATTTCTTAAAATCATGTGACCCAATTGATACGACATCCTGTCCTCGTGCCAATTCGAACCCTAGGAGCATATACTAAAATTTATTATTTTTGAATGTATATTTTTTAATTTTTCAAAAAATAAATTTTTTTCACTCATCTCTTTCTCCCCAACACATGAAAAATGGTAGGGTTTTTCATTTTTTATACTTCATAAAAAATATGCACAAGAATTCAAAAAAAGTAACATTTAGTATATAAATTAAATACAAATAGGCCAACATAAGATTAAAAAAAATCTAAAATACATGAAGTTGCCGTAACAACTGGGTGTAGATAATCATTAATATCTTTAACATCTCCTAAAAATCAAATTAGTGATTTTTAATATATCTTAGTTAAATAAATATTAACAAATATAATGCATGTATGAATTGAATTCCTTAAAAAAATCATGACTTACATAAAAAACCAAGAGAAAACATATAATTGTAAAAGTGATGAAGAAATTGAATTTCATGAAAAATCATTTGATTCCAAAGTTCGCACGTTGACAAAGTACGTTACTTATAGTCTTATATACGTAACCAGATATAATGTCATATATAATACTCATAATATAATGTTGAATCATTTCCCCATGTATTCTAAGAGCCTATGTCAAGATGGGTGTATGACAAAGGAGTGAGATAAAAATGGGATGAGATTTTTCATCCTTTTTTTATTATTTTCAATACACAAGTATTAGTTTTAATTTTTAATACTAATTTTTAATTCTGGATTTAATTCCTCACAGTTTAATACACAACCATACTTTATATATGTATTCATTTTGGTCGTCCCATTAATTAACATTCCATTACACCATCATGAATAGCCCCTACCAATAAATTTCACCATGGAAAAGAAACACAAAGCAATTGCGACGGTGGTTCAAGTAGAATCAAACGACACTAGTGCAGTATTATAGACTAATAGGGATATAAGCACATGAACTACAAGGTGGGCTTACAAGAAGGTTGTTGCAGGCTTACCAGCTGTGGGCAATAGTGGTTTTAGGGAGTTCGTTCTTGTGGTTGTGGCTTGGTCGACAACAGACATCAATGTGCATCTTACCCAATGGATGGAGCCCATCCTAGTGTGAAAACTGAAAACACATAGGGCCATTATTAGCTCTGCCTTCTACTGAGATTCTAAGAAGGCCACATACATTATATTACCTCATTTGCTCCTTTTCATGAGTCCTACATTGCTTATCCTTCCACAACCTCTTCAAATCTCTCCCTCCCACTTTGTCATTGAGGATTAGAAAAAGATGGTTGCTACAATCTTCCATCGTTCCAATGTCATCTAATCTACAACTTCTAGTAGAGCAACATCAAATGGAAGGGATGGTTGGGCAACAGCAGCAAAAAAGTTAGAAGCAAGACCAGCAGGATTGCACCCAAATCATGAGTTTTACGTCCGCAATTCCATGGCCCAAATTCAAGAAAAATCAACCCCAATCCCATCCAAGATCTAAAGATGACAAGGAAAAGATGTTTGTTCCTCCTGTAGCACCAGTACCCAGTACTAGATTAGCCAAAACAAGCAGACGATCATGGATGATCAATCTAGATCATGGTGGAACACCAAATGAGATCAATCAAACAAGGCCTCTAAATCAATCAGAAGGGATGCGAGCAGCGAATTTATCACCACGACAAGGGTATTACTCCTCCAGTTGATAGCAGTGAGGTAAGAAGTCCATTTCTATTCCTCTACCTCCTTTGCATGCATGCATGTTTATCTGACATCTTCCAAAAAATCGCATCTTCTTCACGCATACTACTATTGCTAGTTATTTGCTAGGGGTTGTCCTCCAACTCTACTATGTATGCATGTATCAACATCAAAGTAACAGATGCATGCACCATCTTTTAAGTGTAGAGATTTAAATTTCAAAAATTATGGCATGGAGCGGTCCTAAATGGTGTGCAAATAAAAGAGCTCTTGGCTTTTTGCATAGCGAGTCAGGACATTCCATTTGGTGAGTGGTTTGCCCAAAATGGCCCAACTACTGCACTGCACTCTGAGAGAGAGAGAGAGAGAGAGGGAACTTCCACTCGACACTTCTTCTTTCCATCTCTGGCATACTCATCAAGTAGAATAACAACAAGCTTATGAATATTTTTATTATTTGCACCATTCTTTGGAAGTAGACAGCGGAATGATTAATATCCATGGAGTCATCCAATTTTTGCTGGAGCACTAATTGGACGAGAGGTTGCACTCTTGCTTCTAATCTAATTATTCAATTTGAATGCATAGCTTAATCAAGTTCTAAATTTTCGAATAAAAGAAAATGCAAGTAATCAAATATTAGTGGCATGTCTTAGTTGATCTAATAAACTACATTTATAAAACACCTAGCAAATTGAAGATCAATACATGATTTTTCTACCTTTTCTATGGCCCATACAATTAACATGATTTGATACATGTTTGTATCTTAATCATGAACAACACAAGTTCAAATCATGGAGGGAGCCCTTTGCTATCATTCCATCTAGGTGAATCAATCTCCCTTTCGGATGTAGAAATGCAATGATGCAACAAGTGGTCATGATCAAGGACCACCATCCAAACCTGATAGCTAGTCATTATTTGGCACTCGATGCTTGCATTTGTGGTTGCGATTCAATTCTCCAGTTTCCAAATAACTTGGGCATATTTTCTTTCCATGCAATCAGTAACATACTAACATGCAATACTGCGAGGTTGTAGTTGGCTAAAACTCAGCAACCTTCGGAAGAATAACACATTGTTTTTATTACTTTTGTTGTGTGGTGTTCATTATCTTTTTCATTCTTGCTCCGGGATGCATGACATGAAGACCTAGTTGGTAGGTGGAGCATAGGGGAGAAGGCATTTCCCTTTAAAAAGAGGACACCAGGTGGGTATGACTAGGGATAAATAGCTGGTGGAGAGACCATGGAAGAGAAGAAGAAAAACATGAGGAGTAAGGTAAATAGAATCATGTCAAACAATTACGAAGAAAAATAGGACGAGGAGGAGGAGGATGGTAATGACGACGATGATGATTATGAGGACGAAGAAGAACGAGCCACAATGGCAGAGAAGAATCAAGTGATGAGGAGGAAAGAAAGGAAAGTAGGTGGTGGTCTATTATAAAGGGGATCCCGGTGCAACAATGTTAATGGCCAAGGATGGCAGTGCTCACGACTAACACTGGTGGGCTACTCTTTGTACGAAGATCACTTAGGTAAGGGAATGCGTATGAAATTAAGAATTTACCACATACGTTATTTAGCAGAAGCAGAAAGATCGAAAGAATATGTCTCAAACTTTGTTCCTTAGCCAAATTAAGATCACAGAATGGAAACCAACCATGTTTTCACCACCTGAGTGCCTATGGTATTTAGGAATTGGAGCAATGAGATTTTTTGTGTTCTAAAAGGGATCCCAGATATCTTTTTTATAATAGGGGGAATGGAGAGTCGTGAAAAATCTCTCTATTAGAGATTCCTCTTCATCAACTATCTTAAAGGATAACTCCTCCTTTATGATAACTATTCTAATTTGAGTTGGGAGCTTATCTTTTTGGATAGGATTACCCTATGAGGAGCCTAAACAGGCGTAGAACTCTAACATCTCCCACTGTGCCCCAGATAGATACATAGTACCTATAACTCATGATTTCTCACTATGCCCCAGATATTTTTGCAATATCAGTCCAATTATACCTATTCCCTCATAAAGGCTACACTTTACCTTTTTTTTCTTATTGCATTGTAATCACAATTATGTCCAAACAAGTTACCAAGTAACATAAATGGACATAACTAATTGACTAGTGAATACAAGTAAGTGATGTGAGACAAAATAGTCTTCCCTTGCACCTACGTCCCTTGATCATAGGCTAACCATCTTCCTAGACATGTCCCACATAGTTGTATCACTCATGACTTATAGGTAACATGCTAAAGTAGCAACCTTAGACTAGGATTTCAAAATATGGTTGAAATTCACATAGGGCATAAAAATGAAGCACTTGTAGCTTCAAGGGCTCTCATAGTTAGGAGAAAAACATTATCCTAAAAAAAGAACTCTACTCACTTTCCTTATAAGTCACTAAGCATACGTGGCATGAAACATGTGTTGTCGTGGAGAAAACTCCTAACTAGCAAGGAGCATGTGTCACTAACTTTTCAACACCATACAAATCTTAGTTCAGTTGCTACCAAGCACCTAACCTGAGTGCTCAAAGTAGGGGTGCAACTTGGGTAGGGTAGACCCGCGGGTACCATAAAATCGGGTAGGTTCAGTTCCATAGAACCTACTCGTAGGGTCGGTTCGGTTCCTCGGGTAAATTACCCGGTCAATTTCGAGTAGGGGTCGGTTCCGGTTCTGGGTACCCGGAACCAACCTGGATTTAATATTATATTATTATATATTATATATTATAAATGCAGTTAAATCCCTAAATCGATACGACGAGTCGACGATACCTGATTCTTCCCCATTCCGCCGTTCGTGAATCGTGAATCGTGATCCCTGAATCTTCATCGGCAGCGGCGGGCGGCAGAAGGTCACAGCTCCTCAGCAACGGTGGGCAGCTGAAGCCTGAAGAACTCCCGATTTCCCATCGCGACGAACTGGCTAAACCTAAAACCTTTCTTCTCTTTCTTCCCCTGTGTCGTCTGCGAAGACTGCGATACACCAAACTGCTGTCGGTGCCGATGCCGGTGCGTGGCTATTTGCGGCCGTTCTTCTCGCCGGCGCAGGTTCAGTCCTTCCGGGCTTCTCTTTCTCTCTCTCTCTCTCTCGGTGCCGGTGCCGGTGCGTGGCTGTTTGCGGCCATTCTTCTCGCTAGCGCAGGTTCGGTCCTTTTGGGCTTCTCTCTCTCTCTCTCTCCCCCCGACCCTCTCCTCTGCTTCTCATTTCCAGTTTCCACATTTGCGATTTGCCCAGATTAGATCTTCCCACAAGAATATGTATGCGTGTATTACTAAGACTATGGCCCCGCCATGAATTCAAACTATCCACATTTGTAATTTTGTATTGTAACTCAAACGACAACCATCCACTCTCCAACCTGGCCACGATGTTGGCCTGTTGAAGGGTTTTTCTTATCTGGCGGTCTTGGACCTCTTGGTGGTACCACCTATTGAAGGCATGTGGATTTTGCCTTAAGGTTTGCTGTATCTTGTTCTTTCTTTAATGAGTTTGGATTCATTTTTCATCCTCCTTGTAATTGGAGACAATTTTCTATGCTTTGATATGAAATGGACCATAGTGCATGATCATGTGAGGTATAGGTATTCACTAATGTCCATATCAACTGTCAACTCCGAAATGTGGCACATCCAACATAAATGCCCTTTAACTGATTGTACATGCTTCAAGTTGTTAACACTGAATTGTTAAATGCCCTAAATGCATAGAATTTGCTGTATAAATCTTCAAAGTTTAAATGTGCCTGTCGAGCTGTGCCTTTAAAACATTGTCTTTTCTAATTCTTCTGCACTGCAGGTGCTTGGAAATTGAAATGGAATAGTTAATCTTTGATATCTGACCCTAGATAGTGTTTAGGGTCATTTGCACTGGTTTAGCCTTTTTTATGATTAATGAATGTATTAACCTTTATCTCTGTTACTAAAAACAGATTTTAGGAACCGATCTGGAACCGAACCGGAACCGATCCGTACATGAAAAAATTGGGTAGGGTAACCTCCGGACCGACCCGGTCTAAAATAGGGTAGGAGAGACATTTTTAAAAAATGGGTAAGGGTAGGTTCCACCCCTACCCGGGGGTACCCGAACCGACTTGCACCCCTAATCATTATTACTCTCATCATATTACATTATTTTACAACTTTTAGTACAAAAAATTTTTCATTAGAAAATTTTATCACTTTCCAAAAGTTCTAAAACCATCACATAGATGCCAAAGATTTACTGTATGTTTAGTCATTTGGTAAAAGGGTCCAACTCCATGTAACTTCCTATATTATTTAACTTTGATTTTAACATGTTGATATTTGATAGAAAATTCAACCTATGTATTTTATTTAGCATCATTTTTTGAGCTAAGATATCAAGTTTTATCAAAATTAAAGATTGCCTTTTTGCTTAAAAATATAAATATTCATATATAAATTATGAAAAATGCTTAGAATCATTCACGTATGCATTAAATAGCAAAAATATTTATGGAATCATTTATCCATGTGTTAATGATATTCTAGATGACTTAAATATTGAAAATACAAATTCAAAAATAATATTTAACATCAAACCATCTTGCTACATTGATTTTATATATTCATGGATGGAACCAATATGCAATTATTTTACAAAAATGAAAGGATTTAAGGCCAAGGTAAATGATGTTAAATATAAATGAAGAATTTTTCATTAATCATTAAATGTGTAAAAATAAATGTGTTGCACGGAAAAGAGATTTCGTAAAAGCAAAAACTTAAAGAAAATGTCAAATTAGAAAAAATATGAGAGCAATATTATACGATATGGATAATAATTAATAGTAAATAGTAATTGTAGAGAAATATGTTAATATTAATAATTTTCTGCCAAAAAGAAATATATGAATGATTGGAAAGTAATACAAATATATGAAAGAATGTGTACAAATTATTGTAAAGTTAAGTAATATATGAAAAAAGTTGTCAGGGAAATTTTTTGTTTACCAAACATGCTTTTAAAAAATATGTAAATGGGAGTACAACATGCTTCAGTGGCCCAAAATGGGTTCCACTAATAAGTAAAGATGTAACTCAATTTAAGTATTCGAAAGTCAACCCACTAGGTATTCTTTTGTATGAATTTTGGCCATATGGATTCTCTATATAAAATGCCAATTCCATTTCAAGTAGCATCAGTTCCAGTGGGTTAGGTGCCTAGAATCAACCCAAATTACATATTTTCAATATTATTTTTATTATATCATATATATAATATTCAAAAATGATGCATTTGCTCCCAGTTAAACCTAACCTACTGCATGCAACTTTTCATCTTTTGCCACGAGTTCTCTTCCCCTCGAAAACCTTAGTCGACATCATTAGTTGAGCCTCTGCTCCCTCTTGCCCCGCCATTCTTCTCATTTTTCTTTTCCTTCTGATGCCCCTACTAGGCTTTATTTCTTATTGTCTCAATTTTCAACTCCCTCCCTTTCAATGTCGTCACTCATTTCATTTTTGCCTCATAGCCCGTAGCAACTGTGAAGCCTACAATTTTCTCTTCTTTGGTGAAAATTGTAGCCATTGTTTGCCTCTTCCTTATCCTTTAGCCTTCATCATCACACCTCTCTTTCTCGATCACTATGTCTCTTCCTTCTAGCTTTGACAAATTGCTTCTAAAAATTGATCCCAACCCGTCTCTCCTTTCTCTTGATTTCGAATAGCGCCTCATAAAAATCATAGCAGTTGCACCTGCCCCTCTGCATATCTCTCTCCTAATTGCCCGCTCTGGCTCTTCCTTCTGTCATTGACCTCTCTCTCTCTCTTCAATTTCTTCTCAACCAGCCTACATCTATTAGCTCAATGACACCATTGGGATTTCTTTTCTTTACAATTTCTTTCCCATCTTATTGTCAAACTCTCCTAGTTGATATCTCATTTTTTATCCCCAAAAAATCCTAGCAATGACACTTGGATCTCTACCTCTTTAAGTTGTTTGCTCCATGGTGACTGTAAGATTCAATTTTTCTTTATTTTTTATTTTTGATAGAAATTAAATGTTAGATGTCATCATATTGTTGAAATATTGTTCTTGAGATTTCTGCAAATTGACAACTTTGTATTAAACAACTAGAAGCTTCATGTTTTTAACAAATTTGTAATATTTAAAACTAATTTGGAACCGGAATCGACCTACCCTTAAAAAAAATTGTGTAAAGTATGCCAAAAATCAACCTAGCCTCGAATAAGGTAGGATAAAAGTTTTAAAAAGTAGGTTCAAGGTAGGTTTGACTACTACTTCAACCTACCCAAATTAAGTTGCACCCCTCCTACTAAAGGTGTTGCTCAATTTTTAAATTCTAGTCTACTTCCACCTTTTTTTTATTCATTTATATATATATATATACACACACACACTAGGCTATCTGATATTATAATTCAACATATGCATAATCATCACAACATGGAGGAAAGTTTTACATAACCCCCAACACTAAGGAGAAATTTTATTGCCCCTACAATCGGTAGGGTAGAAGTCAAATGTTCAACCTCCGGGCATAGGGTCTGACATGCTTAATAATGCGCCACAATGCTAGTAGCCAATTTGCCTTTACCTTGACTCAAACATTATTTATAAAATCTAAATTATAGCTTGAATCATATATTTATTTATATAAATTATATTTTGACTTTACTAATATATATCATAACTACCCATTTTATGAGAAAAAATAATAATACATAGCTTCTCTAAATTTTTAAAAACATAGTAATATATAATACGTTTTTGGAAATTTTTAATTTTAAAATATGATAAATGAAAAAACTATTGGATTTTAAAATAAATATATATATTTACCAAAGATATACTAAATATATACTCAAACATCTATATAAACAACATAAAATACATAAATATGAAAAAATGTTATTCACATGTTTTGTACATAGTATATTTTATATTAATTGAAAATCAAATGTATATTACGGTTCTTAGATTCCAGTTTGTGTTGGGTGTGTGTCTTGTATTCAAAAGATGGGTTATTTGCATAGTATTTCCATGGAGGGTGAGTGATGAATATTAATGTGAATGTGTATTGCTTTGGCACAAATATTCGGACTCCGGTTGTATGCTCTTGGGAGCATGTAGCACTGCATGCTCCGAGGCGCATACACCTATTTTTTTAATTTTTTTTGAAATTTTTTTTATAAAATTGTTAGCCCAAGTTTATTTAACATATGTATCAATTTTTACCATTTTTGGATTTTTTAGATATTTATTTTTTATTTTTGAAAATCAGTGGCATTTTAGTAATTTAAAATTACCTAAAATGTCATTGTTTTTCAAAAATAAAAAATAAAAATATAAAAATATCCAAAATGGTAAAAAATTACCCAAAGATTAAATACACTTGGGCTAACAATTTTATAAAAAAAATAAAAAAATAGGTGTATGCGCCCGGGAGCATACAGCGCTGCATGCTACCAGGAGCATACAACTGGAGTCTGATATTCATGCAAGTCATATTTATAAGAGTATCAATTATAAATTCAGCGAAGCCTTGAGAAACATCTGAATGGGGTGAGAGAGAGATAGAGTTGTCGAAATATCTTTATTTAGGGTGTGTAAGAGACGTTCTGTGTGTATTTCTATAACTTATTTATTATAATATATTATTATCTTTCTCTCCCGTAGTTTTTCCTTTTTTCATTTAAAGGATTTTTCACGTAAATCTTTTTTGTCTCATGTGTATGATCTTATTGATGTTTATTTAATGATATTTTATTGTGTACGCTTCCGCTATAATCTATATAAACCTGAGTTACATATCCTATCCGTTTGTTTGAACCTTATCCCAACGTGAACCTTATCCTAACCTTGTTTACAGGTCCCAATTGCACTCTTTAGTTTCACCAATATATGATCTTGAAAATTTTGGGTTGCATGTGTAAGCGACTTGTTCTAGTCCAGCGCAATGCCTAGCTTAGAAGCATATGAAGTTATAAACCACTGTACGTAATAGTCTGTTCACGTCTGATATCACTTTGGCAACAACAAAACACAAGAGTTTATAATAATTTGGAGGGTTGGCGATTAAGCGTATTTGCTCCCAAACCAACAATGTAATAATGGGTTAATGTGTAATCCTAACCTTAAACCTCAATCTTCATTTATTTACAGTGATTAGTGTACTTTCATCTATTAATTAACATGGGTTGAGTTGCCAGAGTACAACCAATGATTCCTAAGTGCGTCAGTATTTGACTGCAAATACGTAAGAGATCCTAGATATCAAATGGAATGGGACGAATATTTTTCTCATTCTTAATATTATTCTCCACATTTATAATATAATCTTTCATTTTCCATTACCAATAACTCGTTATGATCTCATCTCATTAGTAAAATTCTGTTGATCAGTCAAATTCGGTTCGATTAGATGCTTCTAAACAGGCCTAAAAGTGTATTTAGTATCATCCAATTTGAAGGAATAAGACGAATTTTTTATCTTAAAAGATTTTTTTCATATTTTAATACTACTTTTTCTGTTTCCATTATTATTTTTGTCATTACCAATATAATTTTTCATTTTCTAATCTCTTTGTTCAATCTTTTTATTCTAATCCAATTTAAATAGATGATTCCAAAATATCCCAAACGAAATCGCCCAATTCCTACTTAATAGCCACTGAATTTTACTATATTTTGAATTTTCTAATATTCAAAGTCAAAATTAAGCTCAATATTATTTGGCTGCTACATAATATTATGCAAAAAAATATTGTCAGGTACTATGGGATTTCAAAGATCAAAGATCCTTGAATGGTACGTGTATTCTATTCCCAAGAATGTGTTGTAGAGTTATAAAACTTTTGGATGAACAAGTTTTTAGTTTATAAGTTTTTGAAATGAAAAGAATAATATGATATAATATGGATAGTGATGATACGTAAAGAGAATAAAGTTAAAACAAATATATAGTTGCATGTATAGTTATGCATAAGTAATTTAAAAGTATGATACTTGTATAAGAAAATGCAAATAGACAATTAAAAATAGGATAGTTATGAAGATTAAAAAATTTCAAGGTGTATTTGAAAAACAATGATAAACTATTGGACTAAACGTTTTTTTAATTGATAAAAAATAGCATGATACGATCAAGATGATGATGAAGATTAAAAATAATAATAAAAAAATAAATAGATTAGTTATATAAGTAATTGTATATAAACGATTGAGAAGTAATATAGTTATATAAGAATATATGAAAAAATAATCACAAAATAAGTTAGTTATAGAAAATGAAACATTTTAAAATGAAAAATTTTAGTTTGAAAAATTTTTGTTGTAAACAAGCATTCCTTAGTTAAAAAGTTTTATATTTAGGGTGTATTTCTTTAAACCAAAAAATTTTCACATTAAAGTTTTCATTCTTCACAACTATCCCTTTTAATTATCTATTCATTATTCCTATATAACTATTTTATTTTTCAATCATTTTTATATAATTAACTTATTTATTTTAACTTTATTTTTTTTACTCATCATTATCACCCTTATCATGACATATAAATTTCCCTCACTCAAAAACTTTTATTCTAAAAATTTTATTACTTCTTAAACGCACAAAAAATACATCATAAGATGGTTTTTTCAATTTATATTATAACTTTTTATATTTCCAATATAAGTTTTTATTATAATCATTATATTTTCATTCCCAAACTTCCTGAATTCTTTTGAACAAGCCTAAATCTTTTCTTATAGTGGAGTTAGAAAAAGGCTTGCAAGAAAATTCATTATTAATGTGTTTGAAAAGTGATAAAATTTTGTAATGAAAAATCACTGACATAAAAGTTTTTGAAATGTGAAAGAATGATGTATATGATAAGAATAATGATGGGGATTAAAGAAAATAAAATTAAAATAGATAGGTTGGTTCATATAAGTGTTGAAAACAATGACTCAAAACAAAATAAATTGACTAAAGTGTGAGTTTTGATGATTAACAATAACTAATTTGAGATTAAGAAGTATACTAATGAGTTTGCCAAGTGTTTAAGGAAAGCAAAGAAACCAAGTC
>JAXCLR010000050.1:15491562-15529080 GCA_035584095.1 Annona squamosa
GGTAGACATTTTTAAAAAATGGGTAAGGGTAGGTTCCACCCCTACCCGGGGGTACCCGAACCGACTTGCACCCCTAGCTCAAAGTGCTCGCCTTCCTTAGGCACTGACTAAGACTCATGTCTGGCTTTGACAAAGTCCAATGGAATGTAGGACTCCCACTGCGGTCAAGATCTAATAAAATATAATCTCATTTTGATCATTTACCAAGACGACAATTATCTTAGGTCTCATATTCACATAAAACACATAGTTTACCTAGTTTATCTCATTTTTGCATGTTCCCAAAATATCAAAGGCAATTTTTCCCATGAAAGCGGGCCAATCTCTAACTTTGTTGATATACTTTGGATTGAATATTTCTTATTTATTCAATCGTGCTATCATTAGCTTCATAAATAAACAAACACTATGATTTACACATTATAAATACATTGTACCGCCACTAGATGTATTACAAATTCATCTTTTAAATTAGGTTTCTCTGCTTTATATAAAATAACATCATTTTCTTAGCAAGTATATATGAAGTAATATTAATTTTTGCACCTCTAAGTTGTTACATCAATCAATATTGATATAACCTATAGGGCGCAAATTATTATTTTGAAAAATCAGTTACAAAGAGCCAAAAGTCCTTAATAGACTTTAACTAGTGCTTGTTTACCAAATCAATGACATAACACGTCTTGGAGTGAATAGGTATCATAACATACATCAAGCTCTATACCTTACTGGCATGAGGAACATTGCTGGAGTATCATAACATATTTCATGGCTCGGTATTTTGCCTTTTTTGATATGATAGTCAATAGGTTTAACAACTTTGCAAACTCAATCATTCAAAAATGATTCTATCCAAATTGGTTAGCATAATATAATTAATCTTTTCATTCCAAATATGAGAAGTTGTTTTACTTTTGTCCTCAACTTTTAAAATTGGAGGACAGCCACTCTTTAATACTGACAAAGAAATCTAGGATGATCATGTTGCAAAAGATAAATTGAGATAAAATCACAATTAAAATTGAGATTTTTTCAATCCATACCCTCTCATTAGATATAGCATTTAGCCACTAGAAAAGCCTTCAATTGATCCGTCTGTCTTGCACTTATTTATAAGAACCCATTTATTCCCAATTACTTTGCAACCAGATGAAAATTAACCAAGTCCCCGACTTGATTCATCTACATAGACTCCAGTTATTATTCATTGCTTTTTCCATTTCTTATTTGTGTCATGAGAGGTCATAGACACCTCATCATCTTGAGACGTATTCGAAAGAGTTTCCTCCTTAATCATAAAAGACAACGTAGGAATTTTATTTTCAACTACCAGGTTGATATTCTTGAGGTGTGTCACTCTCACTCAACTCAAGAAGTTGAGACATGTGTTCAATTTTCTCAATTGATCAGTTGTGAGCGCTGCTACTTTCAAAATCTTGTAACTCATAGAGAGAAGTTTCATTATTAATTTTAGCCTGACTTGAAAAGTCATTCTTTAAAAATATAACATCTCGTGATTCAATTTTGATCGTACTTTTATCCTTATATTCATCGATAAATACATAGTTCTAATTAGCTATGTTCTTAAGAGAAATTTTATGGACAAAAGTTGTTGACGCTATGGTCATAGTTTTCTCATATTAGACTTTAAGTCTATCCACAAATTATAAGGAATGAAAGTAATTAATTTTGGAGGACACATGATTAAGCAAATGAGCAATAGCCAGCATTGCATCTTCCTAACCAAATATTGGAGGATTCGTCTACGCTATCATAGACCTAACCTTATCTGATAGGGTCTGGTTTCTTTCTTTATAACATTGTTTTGTCACAGAGTACTGAAAATAGTTAGTTTTTCAACTATGCCCTTTTCATCATGATGATACTCGCATTCGTGATCAGTTTTCAATACCTTAATCTTTTCGTGAAATTAGTTCTCAACCATACTTGTCTAACATTTAAAGCAGTCTTATGCTTCTAACTTGTGGGAGATCAAGAAAACTTGAACAACTTGTGCATAATTATCAATAATTGTAATGAAATATGAGCCATATGTCTCACTCTCAAATTTATTGAATCAGGGATGTCGAAATTGACCAAATAGTAATAGAAAAAAATTAGTTCTAGTTGCTTTATCAAATGGTTTCCCCTGTTACTTTTCCGGGCTAGATAATCTTCACACAATGGCTTTTTTTAGCTACTTGATTCATTTTTATCTATTAAATGTGACACAATCTAGCATATAATACATTTGCATTTACAAAAGCAGCAAGACATTAGAAAAGAAATCATCATGTATTACAATTAATACAATAAAACAATCAATCTAATAATAAAGCAAATAGTTTCCAACAAAAACATCTTGAAAATTTAAGCTAAATAAAGAGTTTTGCTGAAATTTTTGAGTCTACAATCCACAAAGGATGAGTTTCTTTAAGTGTTGCTAAGCCGCTTAGAAATGTATAAGCAAGAGTAAAAATTAGTGATGTGTTCTTTGACTCAGTGCAACCACAAGCAAAGTAGCTTTATTTTGTTATAATTGTAGCACTTAATCTCAATTATATCTTTCTTAGCCTCATGTGGGTCATGATCATTATCTATTCCTTCAAAGAAGCATTTGTTCCATTTGTGCGTGAAACTCGAGTTAACCACATAAACTTGGTTACAAGAGGATTTTGCAGCCTCTAGGCGCTCAATCTTTGATATGAAATATCCTTAATAGATTTGATATTTCTATTATACGTGATATATTTTCAGTTGTAGGGAGAGATCTTATCATAATCAATATCCTTTACTAATCTAAGAGAGCATATCTAATTTATTTAGGCTTTCGGATCATATTGACATTTGCTTAAGATGATGCATCGTGGTGTAATATTGGCGCTTCTTATTGCTATTAAATTTTGATAAAGAGGTTTCTTACCTCAATAGGTTCGAATTATATATTATGCTCAACAATACAAGCGAGCCAGCTTTTCAAACTATTTATACTATTTTCTTAGGTTTATTTATGTTATTGTTTAATGTTTTTAGTGCCTCCCACTCTTTTTAGGAGATACTGAACTTTCGATACTAGATTTCATAATTATCACTATTTAATTTTATTATTTTAGTTTAAATTAGGTGACGATTATTTTTGGATGTCATTATTAGTAATTGATTTTATTATTAGCAACATAAGTGTAGAGTCAATACTAACATAAATTATTTTATCGCAAAAGACCAACTAAATTAAGGATAAACCAACATGAGGAACCAATTCGAAAGTTCACTAAGTTCCCAATTACCATTCGTGTCACAAATGTTGGATTGCTATTAAACTAGTTCAATTACGCAAAATTTTAGTTCTAACCGAGAATTTCTCTAAATCCTATAAGCTTGAGAAGTATTAGTTTCAAGTCAGAACTCTTTTGGGTCCTACTAACTTGAGAACTCTCACTCAAAAAAATAAGAAAATGAATAACAATATTTATTCGATCATGCAAAATAAGCATAATTTGCCTAGTATAAGAATTTATTTTCAACTACATATCTTTCATACAAAGAAAAAATTAGTGGTACTTTTCTAGGTGCTCATTTATAAGGTCGTAAGTGTCATTACACAATCTTATTTCAAGATTATAGTTGCATTTATCACTTATAGTAGTACTTTGCTCTTCCACCAGGGCTCTAGTCATCACCCTTTCTAACCAGAATTCATTCTTGGCATTGGCTCTTGCAAATCTAGCCTAACGAAGATTAGTGCATATGGATGGGGCTATGGATCACTTAATCTCAAAAACAATTCTATGCTCTTATATCTATTTAAGCTTGCAATACGCATCAGATAAAGATTTGTAAAATGAAACATTCTTCCTTAGAGCAATTTTTTCCTTGTTCATTAACTCTGGTAGGGAATTGATGAAGCCTCACACCTTCTGTCTTGGGGATAGTTTTATGCGTTTATTGTGAAGATGAATTATGAACTTTCTCATTAACTGAAAATGCTCATAAAGAGTATATTTTGGATTCATTTTAAAGTTCATATAGTCTAAGACATTGATTGTTTGGATTTGCATTAACTCTTTTTCCAATTCTTCTGAGATTCTCATGGTTTCTATGGAAAAAGCATTCTATAGATACCAAAACATATGATAAGCACAAACACCAAAAATAAAACTATAGAGAATATAATTTAATAATGATTATTGAATTCATTATATATGAGTAAATTCTA
The DNA here is from genome assembly GCA_035584095.1 of Annona squamosa. Taxonomy (NCBI): domain Eukaryota; kingdom Viridiplantae; phylum Streptophyta; class Magnoliopsida; order Magnoliales; family Annonaceae; genus Annona; species Annona squamosa. The sequence goes on from JAXCLR010000050.1 coordinate 15,495,782, forward strand.
TAATAATTCTTTTTGGTTGGCTAGGTAAGTAAGGTGGGACATGTAAGACTCTCCCTGCATAGTAGTAACCTAATTAAATAACCATGTGATCCACTTTAAGATGTCTTACCTAAACACCACCTCCAATCATACTATAAAATGCAACCTCATCACAAGAAGATTTAATTTAAAATATAATGATAACATAGTGTAATACATCATAACTTATTTAATTACACATATTGTTTGCTCGAAGGATTATATTTCTGATTTTACGGCATAAACATAATTAATCATGACATAAACATGCATATTGCATAAAATATTAATTTTGAATCTCAAATCAAAAATCTAACCATACCATTACTTCCAGAGCATCAAAATTAATAGGAATCGATTATTGGATCATTAAAATTGAATTTAAAACCAGCAAAATATATTAAAAATATTATGGATGGCTTGGATTTTGCCACGTTATCGCCAAAGTCTCTCATCACCGGTAGATTAGGTCACCACTACCGACAACAGTTCATGTAGGCCCCGCCTAGGCTTACACCGTTCGACTTGGATAATCTATCGGCTTCAACCTGGGCCACCTCTGCCAATGCCTTCTATCAGGCTTGACAGTACTTAAGCTGCCACAGATGGGTCTCTCCCCATATGGGCTGCATGTCCCGCTAGGCGCTAGGCTTGGCCTTTATGCCGGCCTGTTGCAATCTTAGATCACACGTCTGGGCCCATCCTTGCTTGGGCCTAGCCATGTGCCGACCCGATCGCAAGTTGGGCTAGACGCCATGTTCTTAGGCTCATTCCTATTATGGTCCAAGCCCAGCGCATCAGATTATTGGCCAATTCAAAAAAAATTTACCTAGGCTTTTTTTGTAAAATTGAAAGTTTATGGGTTTTCTTACAAAATTCCTCAAAGTCGGTGGTTTTTTAAAAGTACATCCATGATAAATATTTTTTTGGTACATCTTGACATATTTTATTTAATTTTAAATTCAATAAATAATGTTTTAATGATTCAATCCATCCCAAAAATGTATAATCATATAATTAACATAATAAAACATGTGATTTGCATAATTAATTATCAACAAAAATGATAATAAATGCACAATCACATGATTATCATATTATATCATGTTGAAAAATATATGAACACATCATATTTGCCCTAGTTATCCATGACGGACATATTTCAACATGACAATCCTTTCACTAATAACATAGCATGATTATGATGCGTGAGGATTCATCTCACTATGTTTCCAAAAATAATTTCTTCTTCACCACGACACAAAAACATATGGGATGGAGAGAAATATCAATGTCATGTTTATATTCAATTAATCATAGGGATTATTTGAGTTGATTTTTCAATGATCTGAGTCGACCATTTCTCCACAAAAATCCAAACTATAATTCAAGACCCCACTTGCATATATTTTGAATATCATAAGTATGTAATCTAATGACTTTAATCTACCCACTCTTCAAGAAATTAAAGCAATGTAGCTATTATAATGGATCTCAAACATACTTCAATTCAAGTAAATTCGAAATAGGGAACGTAGTGTGGGAAACATGTATAATATGCTTGAATTCTTTTTAAGTCATTAGAAAATAACCTAACAAATTTCAGAAAAAATTAAGACATACATATAATCATAACCAAGCAACTAAGCCAAGACACAGATCAGTCTCTAATACTAATGTAGAAAATTAAGGATTTAGCACATACCTTATTTAGCGGAAGCTGAAAGGTTGAAAAGTTGTGTCTCAAACTTTGTCCCTCGACCGGATTGGATCACATAATGGAAATCAACCACGCTTTCACCACCAAAGTATCTATAATATTTGGGAATGGGAGCAATGAGATTTCTTATGTTCTAAAGGAGATCCCGGATCCCTTTTATAAGAGGGGGAATAGAGAGTCGTGGAAAATCTCTCTTCTAGATATTCCTCTTTGTCAGCTATCCTAAAGGATAACTCCCTCATTATGATAACTATCTGAATTTAAGTTAGGAGCTTATATTTTTGGATAGTATTACCCCATGAGGAGCCCAAATGGGTGTAGAATTCCAATAGAAGGAGTAAAAGCATGGGCGGCGACATGGCTAGTATGTGGCGAAGATCGACGAGCAGATCATCAAGAAACAAGGGTAAAAATGATTGTGATCTTAGCATAGCAAGACATTGAAGGTGGAGGAGGCAATGGTCGAGGAGGATAATCAAAAGAGAGGTGGGAACGGCATGGCCCTTGTCACCAATGATGGGAGGTAAGAAGAAGAGAGGAAAGAGACTAGGATGGAAGCGGTTGGACAATAGCTTGCTTGGCCAAGGACATAAACGCCCAACAATGTGAAGTTGTCTTGTTTGACTGCTTGAGAAAAGATGTAATTAAGAAGAAGAAGAAGAAGACATATTGACAACTTGAGATAAGATGAGAGGGTGATGTTTGTCTTGTCTTACGCAGTTTTGCTTTATTTGTTTCATGGAAGATTGGTGAAAATTGATCATTTTAACGGCGATTTGCAAATATAAAGTTATTGCATTTGTCTTTTAAAATGCTACCAATGAATTACAACTTTTACAAATATTGGATATATTTGAAAAGATTTTTAAAATAATAACATGCATAAATAAATGTATAACAATAAATTGTGTTTGGAAAGTGATAAAACTTTTGATGAAAAAATTTTAATATAAAAGTTTTTAAATGAAAAATGATATGATATAATAAGGATAATGATGAGGAGTAAAGATAATAAAGTTAAAATAGATAAGTTAGATGTATGGTTAATTTGTAAGTATAGTATATAAAGAAATAATTACAAAATAAAGTAATTATAGAAAATAAAAAATTTTATATTGAAAAGTTTGTAATGTAAAGAAATACCCCTATAGTGACATAAGATTAATAATAATCAGCTTAAACAAATTAATAATATTTAGTTTTCATTTTTTATATTTTGCTTATATATAGTACATTGTACATGAATAAATTAAAGCAAGCCAAACAAAGGCACTTGAATCTTTCAAAAGATTTGTTGAAGAGGTGCCAACTTGCACTCAGCGAAGAAGGATAGCTCCAAGCCGGATTGGAGATTTTTTTATTGGTATTTTTTTTAATATTGTGACATCGTGATATTATGATGTGGTAAACTCAGGTCCTTCATGTCTCTCAAGCTGTGGAGGAAAATTATCAATACACGCCCTTGTGCCAAGGAAAATCTGGTAAAAAAAACCCGTACATCAATGGAATTATTTGCAAATACTCCTCAAGCATGGAAGAGAACTTTAAACATGGACATTTGGGCAGCAAACCCCATAGACTGGAGATATAGAGTGAGGGCGAGGGTCCGTGAGAGGGGATTTTCAATTTGGATTTATAATTTTCGTTGTATAATTTGCTAATTCTTGGGAAGTTTCCTCATTTATGGATTTTGTTTGCAAATTGTTCGATTCTCGAAATGCACCTGATTTTGTAGTGCATCTAGATATGAGCAAATGTAAAGGTATCCTCATGCGAAATCTACCTCATATTTCTTTAAGAATTTGCAAATAAGTCCAAATAGTTAGATCAATAGCACAACGATATTCATTAATTCTAAATTCTGAACCTTCCCATGCCGTTTAACGAAAATTACACCTTTAGCTGTGTTGTCATTAATCTATCACATGCAAAGAATTTTTTTAATAAAAAATATTTTTGGATATTTTCCACATTTTTTGTCACATGGAAAGTTGGAAATGTCTCATATGTAAAAAAAATATATGAAAAATAAAAGAATAAAAATGCTTTATTATATATACTTTAATTTATATGAAATATGAAAAATGAACATGCAAATAGTTCTATTTAATTTACTATATATTTTTTATTTTCGATCATGAGTAATTAACCAACAACATTCCAAAGCGAATTAACAACTACAATTGTAAAAAGCAAAGATAGGACATTTATTTAGAACGGGACATGCTCAAACTTGTAGCAAATGACATAACGAGTTAGCTTGATTAACATATAGACTACTACATCTTCAAATCGCAGAAAATATCAGAAGGTGTGCTTACTTATATAGTGCTACTGACTAGCTGCTTGATTTCACCCATAGATGGTGTTGGAGAATGAACGGAAGTCAGAAGTTCTTTCCCCAGAAAATAAAGCATGTGATTTATATTTGTCTAAAGGAGTAGTTTCTTGTGCTTGCTGCAGAAAGATAATTTGTTATTTTTTTATAGCCTCAACTTCATCTAAATTTTACGAAAATAGATACTTCCATGCTAGGGATCATTAATTTATGCCACCTTTGCCTTCATACATTCAAAGATGCATCCATTCAAATCTAAAAAAGTTATGAAATTTTGATAGATAGAATTGAAAACATTGAAAATATAAAATCAAATCCCCTAAAGCATGTGATTTCTAATTGACTAGAGGAGTAGCTTATTCTGCTTTCTGCAGAAGTGTTATTTGTTATTTATTTTTTATAGGCCCAGTTTTCATTCAAGTTTTACTGGTAGAGATGCTTCCGTGGTTGGGATCATTAATTTATCCCACCTTAGAAGTTCTTTCCCCAAACAAACTAAAGCATGTAATTTATATTTGTCAAAATGAGTAGTTTAATGTGCTTGCTGCAAAAATGTTATTTTTCATTTGTTTTTTAGGGTCTGCTTAATCTAAAATTTACTGCAAGAGATACATCTATGCTAGGGATCATTAATTTATCCCACCTTTGCATTCACGCATTCAAAGATATATACAATCACATCTAAAAAGTTATGAAAGTCTGATAGATGGAATTGAAAACTTTGAAAGTAGATAATCAAATCCCCTAAAGCATGTGATTTCTATGCGTCTAAAGGAGTAGCTTATTATGCTTGCTGCAATAGTGTTATTTGTTTTTTGAAGGCCCAGCTTTCATCCAATTTTTACTCGTGGAAATGTTTCCTTGCTAGGGATCATTAAGTTATTCCACCTTAGCGTTCATGCGTTCAAAGATGTATACGTTCAAAGATGAAACTATAAAAATAGAAAATTATTAAAAAAAAAAAAAAAAAAATCAAAACCAAAAGATGGAGATGCGGGGTATCGATCCCCGTGCCTCTCGCATGCTAAGCGAGCGCTCTACCATCTGAGCTACATCCCCAAGTTTACAACCAGTGTCTTTTTTATCAATATGACAAATTATTCAGACTGTTCTGACTGGCCCACTTCGCTTAGGAAGTTAACTTAAGCCCAAGTTTGGCTTATTTCTTTACACAGATTTCAAACTGAAATATTATATGTTTGGTTGTCGGGGATTGAAGGTTTTACATGCGTGCAGTCTTAGCAGTTATTGAAGGTTATACAGGAATGTAGGCTTAGAAGTAACTATCAAAAAAAAAAAAGTCCCAGAAGTTATAATCTTATATCACGATAACAAAATTTCTTATATACAATTACTTTTTGCAGCTAAATGAAACTAAGCCCTATACAAATTGAGGTCAAAGTTTTATTACTATTTTTAACCAAATTTTAACAGTCGCATAATTTTTTTTTTTTTTGCTACATTCCATGTTAAAATAGCTGTATTTAGACAAATGTCGCTATTCTAATGCAATCAAGTATTTGTAAGTATTTTTATCAAAAAAAAAAAAAAAAGTATTTGTAAGTATTTTTTTCATCAAAAAAGTAGTTGTAAGTATTTTGCGTCAGAAAAAAAAGTATTTGTAAGTATTCAATGAAAAAAATTTGTAAGTGTATAAACAATTGCGGCTAAAATACATTCAATGTAGCCGAATGAGCTGCGGTTAGCAGCATCAAAATAAAGCTGCTAGCAAACCAGCCATCACAACAGGCCATCAATAGTGTTTATATTTCTATTATTGACGTTGATGTACAAGCTAAAAGAAGAAAATGAACTGTGGGAGCCATGTCTAGCTAAAAAGAAAGGATAATATATAAGAAGAATGATTCTGTTAACCCGGGTTAAGCAAATATTCTACTAAGTCCACCTCAAAAAACTCATTTAAACAATTTTTTTATTTTTTCTTTATACACTTGTTTATCTAAGTGTATTTAACATATAAATCAAGTTTTACTGTTTTTGAATATGTGTACATAATTTTTTAAATATTTTTAAACATTTATGTGTATATATATATATTTTTAAAAAACCTATCTTTAAAAATCTCAAAAATATATTTATACATATTAAAAAATGGTAAAATTTAATTTACATGTTAAATATAATTAAATAAATAAGTGTATAAAGGAAAAAAAATTGTTGTAAATGAGTTTTTTGAGGTGAGCTAAGCGAGGCATTTGCTTAGCCTAGGCTAACGAGACCACTCATCAATATTATAATTCATTTCACATAAATCATCAAGAGAAGTTAGCATTTTTCTTCCAAAATCATCCAATAGTAACTTTTTGTGGTCTTGAATGGTATTTTTATTATTTTGAGAAGGCGTATAACACGTCGGTTACCTGTTCAAAGCATTCCCTCAATCCCGATGAGTGTAGCCCACGCAGAGAAGGAACATAATGCTATTACTTGTATGAATACACAAATTGGTTCACAACCTTTTCTTCCCATCTATCCTTCAGAACACAGGAAAGAAACAAAGAAAGAGGAGAAAAAAAAACTTTTTTTTCCTTCTCGTCGAAGATGACAGTATCTAGGTAACGCAAAACAAAAATAAAATAAAATAAAATATTTAAAAAATACAAACAGAGAAAAAGTGAAAGATAGGGGGAACCAAAATGAATGTGAGCTGGCTTTTGATTTTTTTACATTCATTCATCTGTTCTTTGTTGAGAGCTTAAGTTTCCTCCCATGAAGAACCAATAGTTAGCCTCTTTGTCCGTGTCCTTGCCTCTGTGGTGTTGCAACTTCAAAAGTACAAAGATAAGGCTACACACATCTCACCACCCGCTGACCAGCAGACCTACATTAATGAGAACCTTATGACCAGGTGAACAGGGTGTGGCATTTTTCTGTTAGTTCTCTATCCTTCTCAAAATTCAACTCCCTCAGCATTTTCAGAAACTGCAATAATCTCTTGAACTTCAAGTTAGAATAAAAGAGTGTCATAAATCATCAGTGTCCTAGAGGATCCAGTCGATGCTAGATGGTCCAGTGGTTGTCACTCATTCTAGTTCAAACTTCAAATTACTTTCTCATGCTCTCCTGAATTTAAATTGCCCTGTCAATCCTGTGCTTCAGGTTCCATGTAGCTTTGTCTCAACACAAGCATTGATGGTTGGGACTTCACCCATGTTCTTAAGTTTGTATCCCCATTTTTTGGACACTCCTAACTCCTTTATAGTAGCACACCATGCAACTGTCAAAAAGAATTCCTAGAGCAATTTAAATGCATGATGGTTGTTTAAAGCTGGTCTCTGGAAGATGGATGCATCCAAATTTTCCATTTTCCTGATCAAATCATGATTATGAGCATGAGAAAAGGGTGCCGTAATTGTCAGCATGTGAAGTGGGACCTGCACCTCCGTTGTCAACATATCCTCGGATAGGCTATGCGTCAACTATCATTCTTGTAATAAACAACATTTAGCCATTAAAATCTCAATTATCCAAGAGAACTCGAAACTTCACCCGTCTTTTGATGCAGCCCCACCTATCATATCCTATTCCAATTTTACTATGCATCAATTTGATGGCCAGGTTGGCATTACCTGCTTTCCTTAAGGCATTGATCAAAATTGTTCGAACCTTTCCAGGTATCTCCCGACCTCGATCAACTATACCATCAGCCAACTTACAAGCCTGCTCAATCCTTCCAGCTTTGCACAAAACATTGATCATATCTTCGTATGCCCTTTCTGGAATAATTCCCATCGGTGCTAGATCATCAAGTATTTTGCAAGCTCTGGCAACCTTGCCACAAAGGCAAAGCCCTATTGAGAGAACTCTAAAAGAAGCTGGTGTGGGATTGATACCCTGATCAATCATTTCTTCCCACAACTTTAACGCATCTTCGTTCTTATGTTGTCTGAACAACCCATCAATGAGAATGGTATATGAGTACACAGTCTTATCACAACCCTCCAATCCCATCCTCTGAAAAAGGGACAATGCCTTTTCCATGTTTCCCGATTTACTGAAACCATCAATGAGCGCATTGTAACAATACGAATCCCCTGGACAACCCTTCCTTAGCATCTCCTCAAAAACCTTCTCTGCTTCATCCACCATACCACCCTTGCAAAGCCCATCAATAAGACTAGTATAAAACACAGCATTTATTGGAATTGCCTTCTGTTTACAATATTCTAAACACTCCATAGCTTTCTCCAACTTCCCTTCCTTACACAACAACTTGACAATAACGCTGTAGGTTACTTCATCAGGTTTAAGCCCCTCCTCCTTCATCTGCTCAAAGAGCTTCATTGCCTCCCCTTCATTCCCACCCTTTGCAAAGGAATCGATGATAGATGTGTAAATTGCCACATTGGCCTTACAGCCATGCCTAATCATGCTATTCAAAACAGCCAAACCTTCAGCTGGATTCCCTTTTCTACAGAGCCCACTGATCACCAAGCTGTATGCATGGGAAGGTATCTCAATCCCCTTCTCTTCCATCTCAAGGTACAGTCTCAAACACTCATCAAAGCCACCATCGGAATAGCACAACTGCATCAAAGTCATAAAAGTAATCTTATCTGGACAGACACCCTTTACCTGCATCTCGTGAAACCTATCCATTGCCTTTTGTGTTTTCCCAACCTTACAATATCCTTTAATCAATGTGTTATACGTCACAACATCCGGGCGGATCTTCCCACCTTCCATGGCCTCGAAAACCCGCTCAGCTGATTCCAAGAAAGTTGAATTTACCAACCCATCCATCAAGAAATTATAGGTAAAAAGGCCCGGCTCAATCCCGCTCTCTTTCATCAGGCGCCAGACCCACAACAGCTCATCAACCATGCCAGAAACACCCAAGCTCCTGATCAAAGAATTCAATGCCTGGGAATTCATTACAAATCCCCTGCATCTGATTTCAGCCATCAACTGCCGAAGGCTGCCCGATTCTTCAACAGCAGAGGCTAACATTTCCACAAGCAGAACATAAGCATGGAGCTTATGCTCATAATGCTGCTGTTTCCCTGCCCACCGGAAGAACCGTAGGGCAACTCTGGGGGTTTTGAACAACTGGGGGGATTCGAGGAGGTGGGCCACGAAGTTGGGAGACAGCCGGACAAGAAACTTCCGACAGAAGGCGTCGAGGTCAGCTTCAATGGCTGTGGAGGTCTGTAGGAGGTTGGCCACTCGACTGACCCATGGGGAGGGTTGGAGGCTTTTGGGGTCTCTGGTAATCACGTCGGAGAGATCAAGGAAGGGCTGTATCCATTCACGGCGGGGAGGAGGAGGGGAGAAAGGTGTGGTGAGGAAGGGCCGAGTCGGGAGTGTCGCTGGATTTGAGTGACGGGAAAGAACAAGGTTGAATTTTGGAAGAGAGAACCAGGGAAAGCTTGGCCCTTTTCTCATCAAAGTTGAAACGATTGGCATTTGATTACCGAAATTCGGCAGTAGAGACCATTGGAAAGCAGGAGGAAGGGCGCTAATACAGGGGGAACGCAGGCAGCTGCGAAGGAAAACAGGCAGCAAGCTTTCTTGCTCTGATCATCGCTAGTCGTCCAAAATTCAGCTGAGATAAAATCATCCAACCGGTTTGTGCGGTTTTGACTCTTGCTTATTTGGCCATTTAAGAAAAGGTTATGATTCGAGGTATGCAGAAGTTTCATCTTTTTAAATTTGTTTTAAAAAAATTTATATGGATACGCGGGGTTAAGAAAGATTTATTTAATTTTTAATTTCGAAAAATAAAAAGCATTTTTATGGTTAGCACATGAAAAATTATTATTATTTCATTTTAAATTAAAATTAAAAATACTAAACAAAATCAAAGACATATAATATTTGTAGAATGAAAAGACATCGCTCAAGTTCACGTATACGTTAAAAAATATATATATATAGAAAAATAGGCAAAGGTTGTGCTGGCATTGATTGAATCGTTACTCCAAAAACATTACAATAGGAAATGTCGGCTACAGATAATCGAGAAGATTAAGTTGGGTGAAGGTAATGATATTAGTAACAAATTATTAGATTTATTTTGACGGTTGGATTCTTATATATTAAGGCTTTTTTTACCTATAAATGACATTATAGTTATTATTTTGAGTAGATTTATCTTGATAGTTGAATTCTTGTATAATAAGGGAATTTTATCTTTTTAATGTAATTGGATGTTTTTATTGTTCGTCGAACCGCCTAATAATCGTACCTTTTATGAGTTAATAATAGTTTCATTATTATTATTTTATTTAGTAATCGTACCTTTTATGATGAAATGCGTTTTATTTACTTTTATTGTGCCTGATTACTACTTCCGGTTATATAAACATTATTCACCATTTACCCCTTAAAAAAAAAAATCCTCTACAAAATCCTCTACATCTTTTTTAAAATTCCGAGACCTAGCGGCTGCCGAAAAATTGGCGGCTGGCAGTGGGTCGGCGTTTCGAATCCCTGTTTGGTCAAAAAATGTGTTTGGGAGCTTTTGTCTCCCGTTTTATGGTTGTGGGAGTCGTGGTCTCCCGTTTAGTTGTTGGAAGTTGTGTCTTCCTAATTATTTGGTGGAGTAGTGTCTCCAAATTTGTAAGAATGTCTCAAAGCCTTCAATGTAATATGTGTTGAGATGTATATACATTACAATTAAAAAAAAAAAATTCCGAGACCTACTGGTGCTCATCTCTCTGGCCAATGAGAACGCGAGATTTTCAGTTTACCCATCCATGCGGCTTTGATTACCGTCTAATGTGGATTTTCATATTTTTCAATTTCTTCCTTGTAATGTGTTTTTTTTTTTTTTTTTACATATTCCTCGTTAAGTTGGGGTATTTATATAAAAGTTTCTCAATTATGCGAGGATCGTCGAGGTTCCCCTATTGTGTGAGAGCCATAAAATACTTAATTATAATATCAAATGTAACAATGTATACTTCTCTTTAGTTTGATCTCCTTCTCCATCATATTCATTTTGGTCTTTAATTGGTTATAGTCTTATAGAAAGATATATTTTCCATTTACGCAAGTGCATGTTGCATATTAATTTGGCCTTCAATACTCTCCATCATATTCTCTATCTTTTGTAAATAGAAATCAAATTGGGCGTTTAACCTTAGATGTTTTTCTTATCAATTTTTTTTGTTTCTTTTGGGGCTGTTTACGATAGTAGAAGAGTAAGATGATAATGAAATAAGATTTTTTTCAATTTTTTAAAAATCTTCAATACAATTTCTCGATTTTGATACATAATCATCTTATATATATAGATATATTTTCATGTAATTTTTTCATTCCTAATATATGACAAGATCTTTCTTACAAAAATTCTTTCATTTCATTTTCATCTCATCTCCTTTCCCCTTAACATTATATACGGTCTTCGTTTCTATAAAATTCATTTTTTATATAAATTTTTTATTTTTAACATATTTATGATTGATTGTGACAAAAACTTCATAGTGCTTAGTTCATGGATGTCCTATGTACAGCTTATGCCATTTGTTTATAATCAAAGTTAGTAATTTTCACAAATATATAAAATTTGACCAATATTGTATTTATATTTTTACGTTAGATGAAATTATAAATATGCTTATAAAATTTGTATAAAATTGCATGTTGTCCTTTACATTAGGATGCTGTTAAATTTTCAAGCTAAGTAATACATTTGTGATTTTTACTAATTTTGTAAGTATATTTTCAAAAAAACAAAAATGATAATAATAATAATCTATGTAAAAATATATCAAATTATGAAATAACAAATATATCTAAAATATTTGAAAATATTACAAGTGTATTACTTGATTTAAGGACATTTTTGTCATTTTATAAAATTTCGAATGGTATCCTAACGAAAGAGACGTACTTGGAAATATTTGAAAATATTACAAGTGTATTACTTGATTTAAGGACATTTTTGTCATTTTATACAAATTTTTAGGATATGTTTACAACTTCAACAAATTTGGAAATATTAATGTAATATTGGCTTAATATTGTAGACATATTTACAAAAATTCTAAAAAATATATTAATAAGAATGTGTTTGAAAAGTGATAAATTTTTTTATGAAAAATTTTCAGTGTAAAAGTTTTTTAAGTGTATGTTTGATAATGAATAAGATTTTTGATGAAAAGTTTTAGAGAATAAAAGTTGTCAAATGATGTAATATGATAGGTGTAATGATGAAAAGTAAAGAAGATAAAGTTAAAATAGATAGGTTAGTTGTGTAGATAGTTGTGTAGAAATGATTGAAAAGTAAGGTAGTTGTATAAGAAAATGTACAAAAATAATTAAAAAATATGATAATTGTGGAGAGTGAAAGTTTTAGATTGAAAAGTTTTAAGTTGACATTGTCTATTAATTGTCAAACACACCCTAAATTGAAAAAAATGATGTAATATGACAGAGATAATGATTAAAAATAAATAGAATAAAGTTAAAATATTTAAATTAGATGTATAGATAATTGTATATAAATGATTAAAAAGTAAGATAATTGTATAAAAATAAGTAAAGAAACAATTAAAAAATGATAATTATGAACGGTGAAAAGTTTTAATTTAGAATATTTTTAGTGTTAACAACAACTTCTTCAAATAAAGGGCATAGTTGGCAATGAAAAAAATGTTAGATATTATCGTTATTTTTATTATATCATATTGTTTTTTTTTATTAATTTGACAACTTTTATACAAAAAACTTTTCATTCAAAAGTTTTAATTTAAACTCGTCGCAATGCATGACACCATGTCCAAGTTAATTTTTGAGAAGAAGATAGATCTCCTTTCTCTTTTCTTATTATATTGTTGACACATATGACATACCCGAAATCACTTAGGGAAGAGAGGATTCTAATTAAGAATTGGTGCTTAAATTTTATGGACCAAATCTCCTAATGGTTCATTTAAATTGAATGTGGCAGAAAGATGAAACTCTGCCAAAGATTATATGAGTTTTGCCGCAGTAATAAGAGATTCAAAAGAATTTTTTATCATAGCCAACGGATACAACTATAGGGTAAGGTCGACTCGTTGTTTATGTAAGCTAAGTCTATTTTACTTGCTACTATATGGATGCAGGAGATCAAGCTTCAAGTGGAATCTGATTCACTCATTTTATTAATTTGTTTAAAAGTTAAAAGACCTATTTTTTCATCACTAGGGACAATCATTGAGGAAATTAGAGCTCTTACTACTTCTACCACTTCTTCGTGTTTTTTTTTTTTTTTCATGTTACGCATTTGAGTAATGTTGTTGCCCATACATTGGCTGATTTTATTTACTGTAATTCTTGTCAAACTCAAGAATCATAAGGTAACCCGACCTTATCTTTTGGAGAAATTTTGTATAAATAATTTTTTGAAAATGAAATATAGAAACTACTCCATCCCTCCTCCTTATATTCAACCTATGGACAAAAGGGAGCTTAGATTCCTTCCTCCCTCTGTCCAACCTATGGACTAAGTAGTGTTGGATTGTGACGGTCTTTCTTTTACTTATCGATTTTTTTTTTATCGCTTAGAGTAAAAGAAGTTCAGTAAAAGAAAGAAAGAAAAAAAAAAAAGAAGGTACATGTGCATATCAGTAGACAGTATATCACGGAAGCAAGATATTTTTTTATAGGTGGGCCCCGGATTGCGCTTTCGTCGGGTCATGGACGGCCTTTTGCCAGCTTTTATTGCACGGTGTAATTACGGATCGTGAGGCGAATGCGTAAGCACGCATTCAAAGATTTTGTATACCCAAGGCATTTTTTTGAATTTAAATGGTTCAAATAATTATAAATTAGGGTATTTAACACTCATTAAAGAATGAAGTAAAATAACTAAGGCGAGCGATTTGTATGTTTGAAAAATGATTTTAAACTGATAAGATATTTTTAACCGAATTATAATAAATAATTTAAATTTGATTAAATTTATATAAATAAAAATACAACTAATTTTTAGAGAAAATCAACAGTTCAGATCTTCACAATGAGTAACAAAGTGGCCACGGGTGGGTAAGATGCACAGATTTTTTACGTCCCGACGCCCACAATACGAGCATCTGTGGATAAGCTTCCCTTGCCACTCCTCCCAAAATCTAATTTCTTAAGAAGTAAAAAAAACGAAGAAGGATGGAAGAAAAAAAACGAGTCTTTGCAAACACAGTACTCGTCATCCATCACCCAGATCACACACGATTCTGCTTACGAATCCTAAATCCATCCTCTTCAAATGCGTTTCTTGTCGATTCATTAAAATCGATCTTGCTAAAATTCCTTCCCGATTCGTTTTTCGGTATAAAAATCTCGTCTTTTCGGTTCCCAGATGGCAGTTTCCGCGGCGAATTACCACCTCCGGTACAGAGACTTCCATTTCAAGGAGCAACAGTCGCCGCCACCGCCGCCGCTCAGCTTTTCGCTCTGCAACTCGATTTCAGTGTATGGGGTATTCGGAGGGGCGTCTTCGATTAGCGGGAGCGAGAGAAGGAAGAAAGAAAAAGGGGGATCTCCCAGAAGACGCGAGAGGCAGATAGCCAGAGCTTTCTGGCAGAGTGTTTCTAGACCCACGTCGATCGAGATGGAAGCTATTGCGGGGTTGGAGCAGCTGGATCAGGCCCTGGCAAGAGCCAAGGAGCTTTCTCAGCCCATCATCATCGACTGGTCTGTTTTTCTTCCTTCTTGGTTTTGGCTGATTTTGTCAATGTGTTCCTCCTTCCTACTTATGAATTACCTTCTCCAACACCACTTTCTTTGAATTTCGGTGTTGTCATTTTAATGCAGTGAATTACATTTTTATTATTCTGCTACGTTGGTGGCGTTCTGGGTATGATTCTGATTATGATTGTCGGCAATTGTGATGTGTTGTATACCAGGATGGCCAATTGGTGCAGGAAATGCATTTATTTGAAGCCCAAGTTGGAGAAACTGGCGGCCGAGTATGAAGACAAGTAAGAGTAAAATCCACACCCGGCTTGTGCCAACTGGTCACAGGTGTGGCATCATCACCGTTCATCTGGCTGCCCGCTCTTACGTGCAGATAGCCTGGCCCAAAAATAAGATTTATTTGTTGCTGTGGGCTTCGATTAAAACATACATATACTAAAGGCGCAACTGCTGATGAACAATTTGAATATCATAGAAAGAATATTTTTCAGTAACAAGTTTGGCAGATATTTATTTTATTATTATTTTTTGATGTCACAGGGTAAAATTCTACTTTGTAGACGTCAATAACGTTCCTCAGGCTCTTGTGAAGCGTGGAAACATCTCGGTGAGTAACCAGCTGGTCTCGAAAATGTCTTGAGAAAGCGATCCAAAGCATATATAAGACTCCAGTGTCCAGCCCATCTATTAACAACTGATGGGGGAAATTGTCTTCTTGAAATTTTGTGATGGTGTTTGGATAACATTTTAAGCTCCCATTTCCAATCCTCTTCTTTAATATTTATGTGACATAAAATAATTTGTTTTTCCCATTTGTTAATTCTCACCATAATCTCTTGTTTCTCGGGTGCTTATTTGCATGGATTTTGTCGTCCTCAGAAAATGCCAACGATTCAGGTGAATGGACCTCAAACTCAAACACGTGGGAGTCCTTTTTCAACTCTTTTTTTTACAGTAGTTTCTTATCCAATTACGAATCATCGAAACGGGTCTGTGATTGCAGCTGTGGAAAGATGGAGAGATGATAGAAGAGGTCATCGGAGGGCACAAGGCCTGGCTAGTGATTGATGAAGTTAAAGAAATGATTCAAAAACACATGTAATTTAACTACCAAAATTCAGCTTTCTTGTTAATTTCCTGCACTGTTTTTGTGTTTTACCTATTCTGTTACCATTTTGAAAAAGAAGGAAGATGTACATTTGTATAAGTATCATTCCTCCCCACAAAAAACAAAGAGAAGAAGTGTTTCTATATTTTTCTATTCAATTATTAACTGCTGTTGGTTTCTTATGACATAAGCATGGTTTGTATGTGCACAAGCATGTATAATGTTTGGGTCAAGTCTTTCTCGATATGGGTACAGGTATATGGTTGGCTAACAAATATTATGCCTCATATTTTTGAATTGAAGATCTTAGTGGGCAGCAAGCGCAAAAAAAATTGAGGCCAACACCAATGTTTATCTACGTATGGGCACAAGTATATGGCTTAGTATAGAAACATTTTCTATATAAGAGTAATAATAAGGCCAGCATGGATTTCTAATTAACTCGTAGACTGCATCAACTATGCAAACACGATAGTTGGTCTAGATCTGTTTCAAATATTACCATATACAGGAAAAAAGGGTACATACGTGGACTGCCATAAGAGCCTCTTAGAGGTTTTCTCATGATGGGAAATTAATCACACACGACATGGGAGCATGTCCAAACGCCAATTTCGGGTACTTGAGAAAAGTAAACAAAAGAAACAAAGAGTAGACCGGGAAAAACCCCATACATGGCAGGAAATTAGAAAGGAAAGTGACATTACCCATGAGCACGGCCTAATAGCTGTGGGAAGCTTGATTTCGAGTGCAATGGATGGGATGTTTCTTCCCACGCTGCCGACGCGAGTAGTCCCATGAAGGAGATGATTCATCGGGGCCGGAAGGGAAATCTGAAAGAACATTCAAGATCTGCAGCATCCTTGCTAACCGCATGGTTTGCCGCCTTCTGGCCCTTTTAGAGAAGAGGGTGGAGCTAGATATGAGGATGAGATAAAGAAGAGCTTGCACGGCGATGAAAATGGCCACCTTGATGAGGACACCGTCCATGCCGCTGCCCAACGAAGAAGACACCTCTAGCCAACCCAACATGAATAAGGATGACATTCTTGCTCAGAATCAGATAGATGGAATGAATAATGAAATTTCTTTCTTCCTATTGCCTTTCTGCACCAAGCAATTAATATAGACTTGGAGCCGGGATCAAAATATATAATCGGGCGGTGAACTGACACAAGCCCCACAACAACGACGCAGTCATCATGCACGTGGCTGCCTGCGCGCCCATGAATTTCTCATGTTGTGTGCGTGCAATGTCAAAGCCTCTAATCTCATCGCAAACATCATTACACTCCTTTGTATGATGAATGGCCGCATTCGTTAATATATTCAACGGATGAAGGTAAGAAAATCAACGTGAATTTTCGGAATGCAGGACCTTGGGGGTTTTATTTTGATCCATGCTGTCTATCTCATCGTTCTCTTGGTTTCTTCGAGAACATTAATTCGCCGTATTAATTGAGTTTAGATGTAGCAGTTGTCAATGTCAATTGGCAAAGGTGAAGCGGCAAATTCAATGAAGAAGAATACTTTTAGAAATAGAAGCTTCTTTGGACATCAATTTCTGGTGGAGGCGGGATCCGCTAAGTCCACATACGAAGAGAAAAGCACTGTTCACTGGGGATAAAAAGAAAAGAAGAAGAAACTCCCTGCCAGCCGTCTTTTGATTTTTGAACGCTGTTGTCTGAACGTGACGTGTTTTGGCCCAAGGTTCGTAGGAGGGAATCAGCAGCCTCTCTCTTACGCACATTATTTTATGGATTTGAGTAGCTATGCCGATGACGCAAAAATTAAATGAATCTGCGGCAGCAATGACTTGGAAAATACGCAGAAAACGTAATGCAAAGGATTATGCCTGTGTTTTCAAAGGGGAATGTTGACGTGATTGAAACGCAGGCAAGAGACCTCACACCTCCCTGAGTAGACCCTTTTCCAGAGGCAACCTCAGCTCTAATCAGCCCTCAGCCCGCATCGCATCGAGGCCGGCATCGGCAGGATCTGGGGTTGGGGTTGGCTTTGCAGTGTTGACTATCACGATCATGGAGACGGAAGGGGAAGCCAGCAGGGGACTTTGCAACAAATAAATCTACAGTTCATACTCGTCAGTTTGACGATGATGCCCCATTGGGTGAACTTTGTCTGCAGAAACAACGTCACAGCATGCTTGGCTTAAATTTTTGTAATTTCACGCCTACACAATCAGGGTCACTACATGGAATCTATTTTTAATTTAAATGATATAATATTGACAACAACAACAACATATTTCATTATGGTGGATTAGGGTGGTCACCGTTTATCGGTCATGGGTGCATGCAGTGGGACATATTTTTGTATTGGTGGTGGTATTAGTATTGGATGAGGATATGAGACAAAAAAAAAAAAAAAAAAGTACCATCTTACGTTAAAAATGAGGAAAGTTGTATGTAAATTTTTAAAAATTATAGAAAAAATGGAAAAAATAATTTTTTTTTATAATGAAAACTATTTTCAGAAAATGGATAGGATTTGAAAATTATTTCAGCAGTTGCTTCTAAACTAGCTCCATGTTCTAGATCATGGCCACTGTGGCAGTGCTGATCTCAGGAGTGTTTGGGAATAGATAAAACTTTTGATGAAAAATTGTAAAGTTGAGAAGTTATCAAATGATGTGATATGATAGAGGTAATAATGATAAATAAATAGGATAAAGTTGAAATATATAGGTTAATTGTATTGGTAGTTGTGTAGAAATGATTGAAAAGTAAGGTAGTTGTATAAAAAAATGTGAAAAACTGATTAAAAAATAAGATAGTTGTGGAGAGTAAAAAGTTTTAGATTGAAAAATTTTAAAATCGACAACTTTTTATTTTTACCAAACACACCCCTTGTGAACCCAGAAGCCAGAGCTAATTGGGTTGATCCTTATATCCTACATTCCTGCTGGCTCATGCACGGCTGTCACGTGTTCTCCACCGTCGCCCTACCCTGTATATGCCCGCTAGTCGCTATAATTTGGATCACATGTAACTTTTTTTTTTTTTTTTGGGCAACGTTTTTCATATGGATGGAAGGATGTTCGCTGATGACATGAAATTTTGTTTGATATTGCAAATATGTACCTAATTTTATGATAAATGTTGCTTCCTATTTTTTATAATTATAATCATAAACCGTATTAAACCATTACATGTTCTTTTATAATTATAACTTGACAAATTTTTTTTTTGGTATTTTAGATTATATATGGCTTTTCTTTAATTTTATAAAGTTTGAAGCAAGTTGGCATACTTTTAGACTATAACTGTTTACAAATGCGATAGGATGTGAAGGAGATTAAAAAAAAAAAAAAGGATTATTGTATTTGAGAAACAAGAAAATTTGTATGTAAAATAAGAAAAATATGTTTTTGCTTTTTAAAATAAATAATTATTTTTTAATAGTGGCAAATTTTATCTGATACTCACCCATCACATAACCAAACAAGCCAACTGTAAAATTATCTAAAATTACATAGAACTCATAATGCACTTTCTAAATATAGTTAATTACTAAAAAAATCTAAACAATTTTTTATGTATGTACACGCTTAATTGGTGTAATTGAGCCTAAGTGTAAAGCATAGTTAGTGCTTGTGCCTGACCTTAGTGGCAGAGGTCTTAGGTTCGACTCCGACAGAAACTATTGTCTCCTATAGAGAAGAATTGTCTCCTACTACCAGTACATGGCTATTATACATCTAATGAACAAAAAATGGTACAAATTCGATGGAAAGATTAATTATATTGTAAGAAATAAGGATCTTGTAAAGTATAATTTCAGGATGGACCGATTAAAAAAAATGAAATCCGATCAGATAAAAAAGGCTCGCCTTGGTTCTGATAATACCGTCCAATTCTATGAAAGTGATGCCATTCCTATGTTTGGGATAAAATTTCTTGAGGAGGAATGATCCTGTTAGCCCGGCTAAGTAAATGTCTCACTTAGCCACCTCAAAAATCCTATTTAAAACAATTTTTTATTTTTTCTTTATAAGCTTGTTTATCTAAGTGTATTTAATATATAAATTAAGTTTTACCATTTTTAGATATGTATATATATATTTTTTAGATTTTTAAAAATAAGGGTGTTTTAAATACACATATATAAATAGATGTTTAAAAATCTCAAAAAAATTGATAAATATATTCAAAGATAGTAAAACTTGATACATATGTTAAATACACTAAGATAAACAAATGCACAAAGAAAAAAATAAAAAAATAGTTGTAAGTAAGTTTTTTAAGGTGAGTTAAGTGGGACATTTACTTAATACGGGCTAACAAGATCACTCATTTTTATGAGGAAGGCTTACAAATTTTTCATTTTACCCTAAATCTTTGAAGTGAATAATGTGAAAACATTTATGATTGATTTGACTGAACAAGATTTTGTCATGCAGTCATGTTGGGATCGAAATCTGCTCTTATTCCAATAGAACAAGGATCTAGAGGATAGGAGATCCAACACCGACACGCTAACGTGATGATGTTCATTTTAGGGAGTCAATTTGGATAAAGTAACTTTGAATTGATCTATTGGATATCCTAAAATGATTAATGTAAATTCTTATTTCTAGATCTAAGGGATAGGATAAGTTGTTTCTATTTTTAAACTCATATGGGAAGGGAGATTTCAAGTAAATAAAATACTCCCTTCAATTAGTATAAAGTAAATTCCAAAGTCTTAGTATCCAGAATTGACTTGAATTATTAATATATGTCTAATATAAATTTTATAAAATATTTTTATAGCAAAATATATAAATATATTATTTAAATATATAGAAACTTTTTTAATTATTTGGTAAATTTAATGAATATATTTCAAAAATTATATTACTATCATCTTGATTTTTAAATTTTTATGTACCACTTATAATAAAATTATAATTTTTAAATATAGTTGAAAATTATTTTAAAGAACTAATTCGAAACCGAAATCAGAACCGACTCAACCTTAAAAAATATAGTAGGATATGCTTAGAACCAACTCAACCTAAAATAAGATAAGGTGGGTATTTTTTGGAAAAAAGATAAGGATATAGTCGACCCCAAGCCAAACCTTCCCGACCAAAATTACACTTTTAGTTTTCTCTTAGTACTAGAAGTAGTGGACAAGAAACTGAAAACGAATACAAATCAAGCACCTGTCTTCTCATCTCTCTCTTCCTAATATTGATGGCCAGTAAGGACCAAGCCTAAAACCCACCATGCCCAGGACCATCCACTAGAAGCCTAATAACCCACAACCTACCAAATTTATTCTCTCCAATCCCAACATTTTAGACCATGCTACCGAATATATTCAGAATGAAACGGTATCATTGAGGAGCTTATTTGGTTGACGAAATGGAAACGAAACAAGTAATGAACTAGGGTGCGGCCACTGCTGGCTTAAAATGGGCCCCGCGTTGATGATGAAATACGAATTCATCCAGTCATTTTGTTTAAATCATTTGTTTTATCATGTACTCAAAAATCATTCCAATCATAATATTAAATGAGCCAGACCAGCTTAAAATGCATATAATTATGTATTAATTATGAAAAACGCTAAGATACTTCAACAGATGCAGTAGTAGAATGTAATAATAGTTTATAAGATCATTTATCTGTATCAGAATGATGTTTTATACAATTTAAATATTAAAAATACAAATTTTTTATACTTTTTCAGATGGGGCATGTCAGGTGTATGTCTGATTTGGATGAGACTTATGTGCTAGTTAAATAAATAATTCTAATAGAATGGATGGGTTTGATTTTGATTTAAACATCAAATCAGGGGCCTATAAGCCGACAACGGCTGCAATCTAGCATATATCCCACGAAACAAAATATCATATGGCTTGCACTTTAGGATAAAGCGTGTAATATATAATGCCATAAAATTTGAGGTAATACCAATAAACGGGATTTTAAACAAAAAAATAAAGAGAAATGATTAGAAATATAGATGGTAATGAGAAAAGCATATTGGCTGATGATAGTTAAAGTTTAAAATTAGTTTTAAAAAGATTAGCGTGACAAACACCTGTTGCCTTGATCAACCTCGACGATCATGTTCTACCATGTCCAATTAAACTCCAAACAAACACTCAACAAAAATAATAATAAAATAGAATAAAGCAGCAGCTGGCACTGCAAAAAATGAAACATCTTGGGGAATTCGGAACCCATTGATCAAGGCCTAAGTGCTCTCAGAAGCTTGATTTCTCAAAGCAGGGTCATCCATGGAGCTGAGATCAATGGATGAGATCTTCACACTCCGTGACCGCAGGCAATCCGACGGGGGCGATGATTCAGTTCCGACTGGAAAGTCCGAAAGAACGGCCAAGATCCACCGCATGCTCGCCATGCACGTCACAGACTGAGGACCCAACCCAGCCTTTTCTGTGAAAAGGCTTGAAGAGCTGGAGAGGATGAGATACACAAGAGCTTGGACTACGATGAAAATGGCCATCTTGATGAGCATACCCTCCATGGGACCCAAAGAAGAAGACATGACCTCTAATCCACCCAACATGATTTATGAATGACTTGAGTCTAATGAAGGCTTTGCCTTGGGAATTTCTCTGTGAGATGGAATGGAACGAATAAGAGTTTCTTCTCTTCTAAAGCTAATTAAAGGTTTTTATAGAGAGAGAGGCCGACGGCCAAAACCCTCCACCAATGAAGTGAGCTAAAACCAAAGTCATGCAGAGCCGCCATGCATTGCTGACTGGTGATGAATTTCTCGAATTTTATACATGTCAAAGGCCTGTTCTCATCCTTTGAAGGCATGGTCACATGCACTGGATTAACGCAAACATAATCAACGTGTCTTCTTCTGTTTCCCCGCGTTGACCATTAGCTACTGCCATCAATTTGGAACCATGATTTATTTTTATTTTTTTTTCAAATAATACCATTTATATCACCAAATGGAAATTCCGGTATCAGACAGACACCCTAATGGATTATGTAAATCATTAACTATAACTTCTTTGCTCTGATTAATTTTATTTAAGAAAGGGGAAAAAATCCAAAGCAGTGAACTGTGAAATTAAAAATCTTAGAATTAGAAGTTTCGTTGGAAGAACATCCCTTGAATTTTGAATTTTCAAGGTTTTAGTTCCGCCGTCCACATGTAGGTCTAACCTGGTTCTAGTTAAGTGAAATGGGAGGGAAAGATCCGGCAATAATTCTAGAATGGCATTGAAAATGGTTAAGTAGGATGTGGAGATGCTTCTATTTTCTTTTTTTTTTCCCCTTTTTTTTAACTGCCAACTGCGATGAAAATACATCCGTATAATGTCCCCCAGAAAAACACCATATAAATCTAGTAATTAAAATCCACCTGTTGATTTGTCCAAATCCTCAACGCAAAGCAACCTTTTTTAAAATAAAATTTAATAAATCAACTACAACACTATCTTTCGCAAGACCTGAATAAAATCAAGTTGAGCTAATGAAGTTCAAGTTGACCTAACTTACACATCATGTACAATGATATTCCTGAAAACTGCAAATATACCTACCTGCGGGCTCTTCTCCAGCTATAGCCACATAGCTTGAAATATTATAAATAACCCACTCACGGACTTTAATTGCAAAGTAATACACCACTGCCATCAAGGTTTCTGCTGTGGTTTTTTTTTTCAGAAAAATAAAAAATTGATATTTCATTCATGCAGAGCATAAAAGATCTATCTTTAATACAACCAGGAGATCCACATACTTCACGACACCCAGGGCCCGAAAAGGTCAAGTCAGCAATTTGTCCATTAACATAAGAACTAAGAATTCTACTGATTAAATTTTAAAATGCCACGGCCTAATATTTAGAGCTTTCATGACTTCCGATTCCATACATTGTTAGAAGTACCCAAAAGCTAAATTAAAAACCTTATTTCTGTACTGCTCCAAAAGCAAAAATCTATGATTAGAGGGAGCCCTTTTTTATGGCCCGATAATCCAATATGCCAAAAATTAGAGATTCGGATAGGATTTGATAATACCGTCCTTGAATCAAAGTCATGATTTTGGCCCTCTCGCCAAGTTTCGAGTGTTTTCAAGTGCAACGAAGAATGTCAAGCGTGATATCACAAGCTGTTAGAAGAGTTGTACGGTGTAGATTTCATGACACACTTCCAAAATCGCCAATGGGAAAGCCTGGGTGAGGATTCTTAGCATCAGTCCCACGGGGGCTATGCTTTAATCCACAAATAAACATCAAAGCAAAGCAACTAAGAATATCAACCGGTGCAGAAGCCAGACCTCCCATTGGATTTGAGCTATATATGTTATCCATGCATTCTTGATATATATATATGCAGCCAAAAACAGGAGCAAACATAATTATATTTATTGCTATTATTATTGTAAAAGAGAGGAAAGGAGAATAAAAATGTACAATGGATACAACTTTAAAAAAAGAGTAAAAGGGTTCCAAATGTGCGCATCGCACTTCATTTTTGAACATATTACATTCAGAAATTTCCTCCAAATCAATAATACCCGCTCACTTGCTCCCAACATGCCTACTGTACAGGAAACTGCAAAATCACAGCTAAAGCAATCACTAATCAGTGTATGGAAGTTAGAAGGGGAAGGGGAGACACATTTATTAAAAATGCACGGTCAACAAATCAAACTATTATTCGTGAAGAGATCAAGGATCAAGGATTGGAGGAAATTACTGGCCATTTGGTGCACTGAATTGGTTCTTAACCGGCAATTATGGAAAGTGCTTTGCAGTGTGTAGCCAATGCAGCCAAAGGAAGCCTAGAACCAGTCTTCCTTCGGCCGCATTGCCTATACTCCGCAACTGCTGCTTAAAAACCAATTCAATGCACCAAATGGCCAGCAATGTCCTCCAATGGAGGCCTAGCCAACTTGCTATCGCCATAGAATCCCACAAAACTTCAAAACAGAAGGAAATCCAACGTAATTGCTGACTGAGACAAATCAATGTGAGACCAATGCAGACTCACATCCCATGAAACACCATTACTTCCACAACCAACACTTGATCAATAATAACATCATTAACTGGACCCAAATTTCAGTAACACTAACGAGGGGAATGTGGATGAGATGAAAGCAATTATTACAGTGCTAATGTCTTATAAATTCAGTTTTTTTAAGTTCACCTTCCAACGGCCAAGGCACCAACAAAGAATCAGCAAGTTATACTTCCAAGGGATGATGACAGTGATATTTTCTAATATTCAATCTCTCCAGAGCTGTATGGTATTCAGTGGGAAAAAAATAGAAGAAAAAAGAAAATGCATCCACGATTTTAATTGATGCACAGGAGCATTTGGAGAACTCATGTTGATGTTAGATTCATTTCAAATATCTATGCTAGAAAAGGAATTCTTTGTTTAAGTCATTTTACTTATTCCATAATTTGGACAAAAAAATGGGGTCCAAAACCACTTCCTTTTTCGTGGTCAATCTACTGGCTTAAATATATATATTTTTAATATGAAAAACATAGCCAGCCAATCGAAACCAACTCAACCATCTATTCAGTTGCTGGTCTAATTCTATTGGAAAACATGACTTTATTTCTTCAAGTTGCTATGACCAGCAGATCTGATGGAAATCCAGCCCGGAAAGTTATACAATACACCAGGAGCGTTCTACTTTGAAATGTTTTTGATACCAACCATACAACATGTCCACATAGGGTTTCATTACCTTTGATTTATCATATCAAATGGAAATGGAAACAGTAAGAAGAACATAAAGAGCAACTTGCTGAAATAGATAATAGAGTTAAATGTTCTTATGAATAACTTGGACCAGAACCCTGGGAAAAGACTGTGTACATAATTTGTTTACCAAATTATGTTCTTCCAATTTGTTACAATGATTAAATGTTAGCTAGATTTGATTTAATTCCCTGACAAATCTTTAGTTTTAATGCTCCATTGAGTAGATCAAGGCACATTCATCCACAGTGCTTCAAATTAGAGGAAAGACAAAATAGTTTGGCTGTTAGGCCACTAATCCTGTTATTCATGGTTGTTCAAAGAATGAAGAGGACTCAGGGGAAAATGCATTCAGTTGGGCATCATTGTAGCTTGCATCAAATTGGATTGGAGACCTATTTTCCCGACATCTGAATCGGAGATGACCAATTAAGTGTAATTGGCCTCATATAGGAGTTCAAGGCCATGACTAATCAGTTAAGACTTCTGGCCATCAAACCACAGAACAAAATTGCTCTGCCTTTTTGCACCACCAAGACTTTGAAATCCATAAAGCTGCGCACAGATTGCACTGTGACATGCCTTGACTGGCAGTGAAATTATATCAAACTTTTTCCACTTAATTCACTGAAGTAGTTTTTGCTTTACCATGTCGTTAAAAAAATTACAAGACTAATGGACAACTAAGATCTACTAGACAGTTCTTCATAGAGACTACCCAATACTGTCTACAAACTCAAAAAAGAGAAAGGATTTTCAAATGAAAAAAATTATTAAAAAATCTCTAATTAACTGTTCTCACAGACTCAGATAAAACATACCATTTGGCAATGAGATTCACTTGAGGATCTGTCTGTTACAAAAACCCACTTATTTCTCCTAGAAAAAAATGCCAAAAATTTATCTTCCTACTTTTTCCAATCTCTACGAATATAATAATATTTCTCAAGAATATATTGGTTGATTTGATAATTTATTAGTCAATAAGTCAACAGCTTAGGTTACTAGTAATTCTTCGATTTCCAAAACCTAGGTGGGTAAACTCTTTTTGCTTCAACTTGAAGGCCACCCAACAAACATGTCATTTGCATCTTTCACTAGATTTAGGGCCCATGAACAAAACTTGTCAAAACAACAAGCAACTTAACTTCACAGATTTCTTTGAGAAAGGCTTTCCCAAAAGGCCATTTAGTCATATAGTAGTTTGAATATAAAAATATCAATGCTTCTTTTGCTGATGAACAATAAAATAAATAACTTCTAGATTTTGTAACAGAGTTATGCCGTTCTAAGATAATGACAAGGAAATTTTCGGACATTGATATTTGACAAACTGTTCACCACCACTTGAAGCATTCTAGAAATCAAAGGAATATAGCTTCCACGTGTGAAGTTTCTAAGTGGTTACGAAACCTAACAAAATCCCGAATCAGCTTTCCATGTGCACGCTTCTTATTCGCATAACTGATGTTAAACAGAGCAATAAGCATGAGCTAAATAATTAGTCCAAATTCACTTCCAGCTTAATGAGATGGAGTCAGATTCACCATCGAGTACCCATTTCTAGAGTTGAGAATCTGTGATTGCTATAGTGCTGCCTATCACATGCAGCCTCGTAATTTGGTGAATACAATTATAAATTGAAAAAAGAAATTAAAAAAAAAAAGATCAATAATAGGCCAATGTATGCTTTATAGGTTCTACTTATCCCACTGGATTTTTGAGATAAGATATAAAGAGAGCAATAACAACAAGTACGAATTCTTGACTTCTTGTTCAACTATTTCTTCAGTCTGATATACCTGAAGAATAAATTAAACTAATGTCTAGACTGGAATTTTCCATTTCTCCAGTCTTGTTCAAATATTATAGAATTTTCTGTTTTCACAAGTTCATCTGAAAAATGCACGTCAATTAAAGCAATTATGAAGAAATTATCAGGAAGCCATCTCAAATTTGCAAGGTCTGTAATAGTCTGTCCATACAGAAGAAGAGCGTCACTTGTGCTCTTCTTACATGGCTACAACACCAAGCCACCTTGATATAATATGCATAATGAAAGCATAATGCTTGCTAAAAAACTCTTAGGGACAAGATGCATAGAGTTCCATCCTTTTTTTGTTATTACTATTTTTAGCCTGATTAGTAAGAATTTTTGAGACAGGAACAGAACAAGAGATCTGCATTTAAAGAAGATTTTTCCAGTATAAGAGAGGTCAAATCAAGCAAAATGATCAGTTAAAATTCCCTTGCAGTAGAAATATGTCCTTTGAGATTCCCATTAATTTTAGATTGATACTGCTGATTCAAAACTGACTAAAAATACGGCATAGTTTAGGATTCTGTCATACACACAAGATCACTACCATTAGACTTTTCATAGATGAAAGGATCTCAATGGTATCTCCCATATTCCTTACCACAAGTCACCTTTGCGATGTCCAACTTTGCTCAAAATGCTAGCCTAGACATTCTTTGATACCTTCAGTGCTACTTAATAACCATGAAAAATCAACCAAGCTCTTTTAGTATGAAATACCAAAAGAGGCATCATACAACCTACTTCAAGCAAACATCAATGGCTACAAGCCTATTTCTCCTCTAGTCCTTATCACTAGGACACAAAGGCATCTTCTTTTGCAGGATGCCTACAGACTAACTAATGCAGGACGTGAAGATATTTTCGTAAATTTGGGTTTAGATTGTTTTAGGATGTTTAGTTCTATTTTGGAAGATCTCCTACATGGCACACTGACCAAGGGCCTATTTGGCTACGTGATATTACCATGTTACAGTACCTATGCACTGGAAAATTTACTTAAAACAAAAACTTGTTTGTGTGAGCTAGTCATGTTTCTGCATTTTTAGTCATATGAAACACATGACTAGCACTACAAGGATTATGAACTTTTTGTGCACCACAATTTTGCGGGTGAATAATACAAAAGCAGCATGCTAGAAGCAGGGCCAAACATGCCCTAATGCTGGTCCTATATAATACTGAACACTTTTCCTCCAACTGCCAAGGGACATTAAGGTGCCTCCTCTCACATTAACGGTTGACAATGAAGTAACTTCTCCTCCAAGAAAAGATGGCTTTTAAAAGATCCAAACTGACCGAGCCTCATTTCCATTAAGTTTTTGCAAATTAGAAATAAAATGCTTAATTGTTTCTAAGCTATTAGTGTTAGAACTCAAGAAGCTTACAATCTTCAAAAAGAACCAGCGTACATCAATAATCATAGTTCCCATGGAATTTTTTTGCAGGACATGATCTCTCCTTCAATCAAAGGGCTACTTTGACTATAGTTCACAAATAGCATTTTTGCGTTATGCAACATAAAAAAATTGCATTATGCAAAAGCTAAGAATCCTAATATCACCCTAACAAAAGCTTCTAGGATTTTTTTAATATTCCATACAACTACAAGCACAAAACCACAACAATGTCAGCCAAGATTATCGCAAAAACTAAGTTTGTGCTTAAACAGTGTGTCTAACCCTTCTAAAGACAAAGTCGAATAGGACCTAATTATTCAAGATTGTGGTCAAAATCAACCAACTCCACAGCTACGGCTCACTTGGAGGTGGACCAACAGCCATCCAAATTCCATAAATGCTGGAATTCACAATGAGAGAACTATAGTTGGATCATTGGGTGTCTAATTTTCGCAAATAGACTCTGTAAAGGATGGAAAACCTTTTCCCTTCAAAGACGATCTTGAGGATGTTTTCTAAATATAGAAATAATCCAAACATTCTGATTTTGAAAACAGTTTAGCTTCTCTACTGCAAGATCTTGGGGCAATAAAATGCGAATATGTTACAGGAAACAGTTCTTCCATTGGGCCTCCTGGCCTTGCACTGTAGGTTAAACAAGCACGGATGAGCCTAATACAAGGGCTAAATGAAAGGTATAAAACTAGCAATGCAAAATTCAAATTATGCGATGATAGTCTGTATCATTATAGTACACTAAGATACGTAGTTAAAGCTAATCACTCAAGTCTAAAAGACTGCACCCAAAAAAAGCAAGTTGAGATAACTTTTCTCCACTTTCTACACCTTTTCTGTAGGATCCAACATCCCCACTTTTGGTAATTTCTTCACATCTTTCAATAGTGGCCCATACAACCCTACCCGTTTTAACAGTTCTCCCTTCACTCCTAATCACCCTTATCATACCATATCTCTCCATTTTTCCAAACCATAACCCAAATCTTCTCCCATTGCTAAACAAAAATTACCTCTAGCATCATACAAAACAGAAGACGCCTCTTGTCAAAATAAAGCCAGAATTGAAATCTCAATGATTTCATCAAGTACATCATTCATGTCTTCATAGGAAGCTATAAAAACAAAAAACAAAAAAACACTTTAGGAAACGTTATTCAATAAATAAGAATTGTGTGCAGACAATTACTGAAATTGCTATGACATAATTTTCACAATAACAAAATTTTCTACAAAATAAAATCTAATTAGACTCCTCAAATGTTTCACATTGACCAACACACTTTCCTCGGAAATTCTTAACCATGTTTTTCCAATTCGTTGTTAGGAAAGGTACGCCAACTGAGCCCGTGAAATTCCTAAGAAAAGAGAGCAAATTGGAGGAGCTTTAGATCAAACATCAGTCATAGCTTCCTCTATGACCACAGAATTTTGTTTCCTGTATTTACACGCACACACACACAGTGTGATCTTTGATTCCAACATGCACAAGCATCAGTGCCTACCAAACTACCCAGCCGGACAGCGTATATCAAAAACAAGAACTATACTAGCAAAGAGATTCAATAAGCCAAATCAGTCACAAATGAAATTCGAAAGCCAGATCCAAACGAAAATGTTTCCATTCAAAAATACCTGCTTCAAAGATGGAAAAAGGCACGGCCTTCAATAGAAAAGATCCGGTGCCCCGCTCACTCGATCATCCCACCCCGAACTTCAGACATCACAGCATCGCCATCATCATCCACAGTCCCAGCCGTCCTGCCATTTACGGCAGCTCCACCAGCTCCCCCTCCACTACTTACTCCTTCTACCGGCAAGCTCGAGACAGTCTCCCCACTATTCGCTGGCCCAGATGAGCTGGTCTCCGCCTGCCCCAGCTGCGTTGGAGATGAACGCGCCGGGAAAACCAGCCGATGACGACGCGCAATGTGCCGCATCGTGCTTCCAAGCCCGAACGGGTCGTCCTCCCCCATCGCATATTCAGTAAACCTCACCGCGACCCGCGTCCGCCG
Source organism: Annona squamosa (assembly GCA_035584095.1). NCBI lineage: Eukaryota > Viridiplantae > Streptophyta > Magnoliopsida > Magnoliales > Annonaceae > Annona > Annona squamosa. The sequence goes on from JAXCLR010000050.1 coordinate 15,526,583, forward strand.
CCGACGGCCATCCACGTCGGTCGGAAGGCGGAACCGGCACACCGGGCACGAATTATGGTGCTCGAGCCAGGGGAGGATGCAATCCGGATGGTAAAAATGCTTGCAAGGCAGCTGCTTGGCCTCGGCGTCGGCGGCGAATTCGTCCTTACAGACGGCGCAGAGAAGGGTATCCGATTCCAGCTGCAAGCCCGAGATCGCGACGGTGGGGATCGACGCGACGGAGGCGCGAGAGGCAGGGCAAGATCCGCCGGAGGCGTGGCGGAGGTTCACGCCGGCGTCGGCGGCATCGCCGCTGTCGTTGGATTCGTCGTCGAGGACGACGATGTTGTTGAAGTGGAAGGGGGTGCCGAGGCGGAACGTTTGGGGGAGTTCGGCGTCGGAGTCGGAGGAGTCGGAAAAGGGGACTCCTTCGTGGGAGGCGGAGGAGGGGAAGAGGCAGGCGGCGGCGGCGTCAGGAGCGTTAGAATTAGGGNNNGGGGGGGGGGGGGGGGGGGGGGGGGGGCTGGGGTTGGGGTTGGAGATAGGATTAGGGTTTGGAGAGTCCATGTGCTCGAGAAAATCGCCGTGGCACTGGGGGCAGCAGAGCGGAAGAGATGACGTGGCGAGGAGGGAGACGCTCATGTCACACACGTGACACCAGAAGATCTGACGTGGAGGGGGAACGGGGGCGGTCGCTGAAGGCGCAGGAGAGGGGGACGACGTCGCAGCGGCTGAAGACATTCCGCCTTCTCTCCTCGCTCTCGGGATCTGTGTCGCTTCGCTGCTGCTGCTGCTGCTGCTGCCGCCGCCGCGCTCGCTCCGTCTGTCTGCAGCTCCGCTAGCTCGAGCCGTGGAGGATTTTTCTTACTTTTCTGCCTCGGGAGTGCGCCTCCTGTCCATCGCAACAAATACGGAACCCCCACCGTCGCACAATTACAGCAAGAAAATAGGGGCTTCTCGTCATCAAACGAGTGAATGTGGAATTCACGATGAGATATAGTGGAAGGCATCTGGATTTCTCGTCTTTCGAGCTGAAGAGAAAATGGAAGGTTGAGATGACATGTGAAATGCTTATTTCGAACGCGACGGATGGCAACAAACGATGAAAGTAGTCTGGACTTGCGGTTGGCTTGCTTCGTTCCGAAGACGCTCATCGGGATTCGGCGGAGACGCGGAGCGTGTGTGTTTACCGGGGGTGTGTTTGTTCAGTTGTAAAACTTTTGATGAAAAGTGTTGTATGTAAAAGTTGTCATATTAGTAGAAAATGATATGATATTATTGAAATAATAATGAAGAATAAAGAGAATAAATTTAAAATAAATAGGTTAGTTGTATTGGTAATTGTGTAGAAATGAATGAAAAGTAGAGTTGTTGTATAGAAATATGTGTAAAAAATAATTAAAAAAAAAGTAGTTATGAAGAGTAAAAAGTTTTAGGGTGTGTTTGGGAGGTTATAAAACTTTTGATGAAAAGTTTTTTATGTAAAACTTGTCAGAGTAGAAAATGATGTGATGTTGTAGGGGTAATGATGAGGAGTAAAGATAATAAATTTAAAATAAATAGATTAGTTGTATTGGTAATTGTGTAAAAATGATTGAAAAGTAGGGTTGTTGTATAGAAAAATGTGTAAAAAATAATTTAAAAAATAATAATTATGAAAAGTGACAGGTTTTAGATTGAAAAGTTTTAATTTGACAACTTTTCTAATTTGCCAAACACACCCTTAGATTGGAAAGTTTTAACTTGACAAATTTTTCAAATTGCCAAACACACCCTTGATTGCTTCGTCAAGCGCTACCCGAAATTGCATCTGGTGAAACTAGAGGACGTTTGGTAACGGGTAAGATGGTGGAATTGTGAAAAATTATGGAAAATAGAAAAAAAAATATTTTGAAAAATGTACGATTGATAAGGAATAATAGATATATTGTTGGAATAAATAAGTTTGTTGTACATAGTTGGTAAGGAAAATGATTGGAATGTAGGAATAAAAGTGAAAAAAATAGTGTAATTGATAGAATAATGATTGGTATTGAAAAATCAAATACTATAGAAAAATTATATTTTCCACCCTTAACGTTACCAAATGTTCCACTAGGAATCGTTATTCGAACCCCGAATCTCTAGGCAATAGGCATACATACAAGCTGGGATGTTGATGAATTCGTTGTTTGCCCAACATTTTGTAAACAAATATGAAACAGTGGGTGAGATATTAACTTTTGAGACTTGTACAAGATGCGCGTTAATATGTAGTGCTTGTGGTTCAATGCACCAGGGCTATGTATCTATTTTTAAAAATTTTTTTTCAAAATTTTTTCATAAATTTGTTTATCTAAATGTATTTAATATGTATATCAATTTTTCTATTTTTAAATATTTATTTCAAATTTTTTAAAAATTAGTAACGTCTTAATAAAAATATGGTTATTGATAGGTAAGTTTTTTTTTTGATGATATTACAGCATCTCAAGTGGTAGTACAATCAAGCTCTGAGATATTCTAACAATTATCTAACT
>JAXCLR010000050.1:15529180-15559944 GCA_035584095.1 Annona squamosa
CCCATACAACTAACCTATCTATTTTAACTTTATTCTCTTTACTCCTCATCATTACTCCTATTATATCATATCACTTTTTATTGATTTGACAACTTCTACTCCAAAAACTTTTCATCAAAAGTTTTTTAAAAAAAAAAAGAAAAGTATATGCGCTCGGTAGCACTGGAGGGTGGATGCATCTGCCCCCTCTCATTTTCTCTGTGTGGGAAATGCAATGGTCAGGTTGCGGCTCTGGCAGAGTTTTGAATCACCAGGACAGCACTTCACTATGTTGATCAGTCCTCGTCACTCATGCTCATGGTCCCATACAAGCTCCTTATTTGTTATTTATTTATTAATTTCGGGGGGCTGGAGGGATGTATTTTCTTGTTTTCTAGAATAAAACATTGTATGTATATTTTTTGGGGATAAAAATATCTTTTCCAGCATCGGAAGGTGTTTATTTTCTTTTAGAGGTATCCTTTTAGCATCCGCACGAGCTTGGGCCTTTGTGTTCTTCCGGGTTGAAGCTAAGTCAGAAACATGATCTTGCTAGCGTGGCCCTAAAAACCTATTTAAAAAGCTTTTTTTTTTCCCCTCTTTTTTTCCTCATAAACCTATTAGTCTAAGTGTATACAATGTATAAGTTAAGTTTTATTATTTTTGGAAATGTGTATATATTTTTTTAGAATTTTTAAAAACAAGGTTATTTCAGTAATTTTAAACCACTAAAATGGCTAAAATATTCTTATACTTAAAATCCAAAAAATATATATATCTCCACAAATGATAAATTTTAATTTATACATTAAAAACAACTAGATTAATAATAGTAAGTTTATGGAAAAACAAATAAAATAATAAAAAATAAGTTTATTAGTCAAGGCTAAATGAGTTATTGTTTAGCTTAGACTAAAAGGATCATGCTTGGCTAAGTAAAAATGCTACCTTATATGTTTTACCAATTTAAAAATATATTTTTATATTTTTAAACACAAGGTTATTTTAGTGATTTTGAAACATTTAAAATGACTAAAATACTTATATGGTAAAAAATTTAAAAAATATATACGTATCTTTAAAAATGGTAAAACTTGGTTTATATATTAAATACATTTAGATTAATATATAAAAAACAAAAAATTAAAAAATAAGTTTATTGTCCTTACTTAGCCCACACTAATAAGGTCATGCCTCTCCCAAAAAAGCTAATCATTTATTTGTGCATATTCATTTTATAACGTGGATTTCACCTAAATTTTGCCGTCTCTAAAATTTGATAATTTTTCTGAATTGTTTAAATATTCTTATTTCTGAACATCAACAAAAAAGGAGTAATTTTTGTTGAAGGTCAAAAAATAATTTTTTTTTAAATCATCAAATTTCACAAAGGCAAGATATGCGTGGGGCTTCATATTTACGAAAAGATAAAATAATACTAAAATATATCTTTCATGGCCGCCCATAACCTCTGCGCTATAATAATAAATTTTTTTTAATCCATGTCAATTTAAATGTAAAATATTGACATTTTAAGTCACTTGTTTTATTTTTGACAATAATTTTTAAAATTTTTTATCTACGTCAAATTAATTCGGTTAGCCTCTACTTAACGAATATAAAATATACTTTTGGGTTACGGGTAGGCCCGATGCCTATCCATCCATGTAGATATAAATATTCTCGTGGTGAAATCAATGCCGGTCATGTTACTGGCACCGTTTCAAACGGCAGTCGGGAGCATTTCTCTGATTTCTTCTTTTTTTTTTTATTTTTATGATATTCCAGCATCTCAAGTGGTAGTACAATCAAGCTCTGAGATATTCTAACAATTATCTAACTAAGAATCTAATATTTATAACAATAAATCTTAAACTACTCACTTAGTGGACGCTCCCACAGAAAATTCGGGGAGACTAAACGCCACTACTAAATTCTTCTGAAAACGTGTCTGCCAAGTTTCGAACCAAGGACGCCAACATCATTGGGCAAAGTCCTTGACCACTCAAGTAACACCTCAGTGGCAATATAGGTAAGTTAACGAGCTTGAGAATTCCGATTCCATATTTCCCACCCGGATTCACAAGCGTCCGGTTAGATAATATATGGAAAATCATCCGCATGTTACAAGTGCCAGATGTCGCATCTTCGAAGATGAAAATACATGTGCGCGGGTAGTGACCCGAGAACTGAAAAATAAGGAATGGAATCGGAGGACAGAAGAGGCCTGCCATGTGTAGCTGCAGGGCAGGGATAGGCTTCGGTAATCATCACAATCCACCAAACCATACTACTGAGTTTGGTTGGCCGGTTCAGCAAAGGCAGTAGATGGGACACTCCAGTCCAAACAATTCACGTTGCATAAAAGTATTCTGTACTGGGGATGACCTGATGCATATTGGACCCCGATTCATTGCGCCCGTCTGCGTGCTCCCGTCGCATATATATATATTTTTTTATTATTTTTTAAAAATATTTTTATAAACATATTAGCCCAAGTACATTTAACATATATATCAATTTTTACCATTTTTGAAATATTTTAGTTATTTATTTTTAATTTTTGAAAATCAATTGCATTTTAGTAATTTTAAATTACTTAAAATGCCAAAAATAAAAAATAAATACCTAAAATACTCTAAAAATGGTAAAAATTTAAACAAAGATTAAATACACTTGGGCTAATATGTTTATGAAAATATTTTTAAAAAAAAATGTATGTATGTGCCCAGGAGCATGCAACACCCGGGCGCACTGAATCGGTGTCCATGCATATTAGGTTAAAAAAAGCTATATTAAAAATATAAAATACTAATGAAAATTTTTAAAAATATTAAAATGTTTTAAGAATAAAAATAGATTCAGTTCAAAATCTTGCATTCTTTAAAATTATCTTTAAACTTTTAATTAATTATTTTAAGTGATGAGCATCTAGGCCCTTTATGAGGGATACATCGTTATTTGAGGGGAATTATATCACATTTAATTATGCATTATATACTTTTATACATTTTTAAAATATTATGTATAAAGGTTCATTATGGAGAACAAGTCCAAAAGAAATTTAGTCATACGTGACACGTCACTCCTTCATAGCAAATTTGGAACCCATTTAATAATAAAGTCAAATCCAATCATTTTATTTTATTATATTACCAAAATCATTTATATATACGCTTACAGTTAGAATATGAATAACTTGGTCCATTAACACAAGCTATAGAATGTTATAACAATTTATAGTATCTTTATCTCTATAAAAGAAGCTATAGAATGTTATAACAATTTATAGTTTCTTTATCTACATAAAAGGAGCTCTTAGAACATAATATTGAAATAGAAGTTGTAAAATTAAGAAAATAGTTACAAAATTTGTTGTATTGATTTGACCTTTTAAATAATAATAGCCGCATGCAAATGTCTGTTTCATATAAATTTTAAGTCCATGTTTTAATAATTTTCTTATGATAATTAAAGTGAATCCAAAATGGAGAGTTTTCAAAAACAAGTTTAAGGCAAAGAACAAGAAAAATAATAAATTCAAGGTGTGTTAGAAGAGTGATAAAACTCTTAGATGAAAAGTTTTTGGTATATAATTTTTGAAACTGAAGAGAATAATGTAATATGGTAAAGATAATGATGATGAGTAAAGAAATAAAATTAAAATATATATAATAATTTTATAGGTAGTTGTGTACAAATAATTAGAAAGTATTGTAGTTGTATAAAAAAATATGAAAAATGATTAAAAATATACTAGTTATGAAGAGTAATAAGTTTTAGATTAAAAAGCTCTAGCTTAACTTTTTTTCAATGTAGAAGTTTGCCATCCAAAGATTTGCTTGTTAATAACTCCATAAAGCATCTAAGGGTCATACATAAGTTCGAGTCATGGGTGTAGTCTCCATTATATGGGAGTTAGAGTGTTAACCAATCAAGTTGGATGGATTGAAGCCTAATTTTAATTTTAACCTATTAAAAATATCTCAATTCTAATTCATTTATTAACTCATTTTAAAAACTTCATATTTGACTCATTTACAACCTTTTAATAAATAAGTTGACGGATAGTTAATGGGTTTTATATATGTAATACTTTATATATGCAACAAGAAAGCATAAATTATACAACCATAGTAATGACAATATAATTATAAAGCTACCGAAATATTTAGGACTATTCTGAGTCATTTGAACACACACAAATTTAGAATCAACATAATCATCAAAAGAGAAGCTCCAAAATAGACAAAATATAACTATACCTGTCAATGATGAGTTAGATAGAAGCAATGGTGACCGTGAGAGAGACTATGGTGGCTGATGATAGATTCGAGGAGAGAGGGAGGCCTCACTTACCAAGACAAAAGAAGAAGGAGATTAGGGCAGGCTATTCTACTGTACAACACTAGTAAGTCAATTAGGCTTGAGAAGAAAGAGTAATTTAGAGGCAAGGATTCGTCGCTAACAACAAGCAAAGCAAGAGAGAGGAAGGGTACACCAATGGGAGCAACAAGCAGTCAAGTAGTCGCTTGGCGAGAAGAGTAAAATGCGAAGCCCCAAGGTCAGCTAAATTAAAGGGTAGGAGAGTAGGCAGATAGATCCATGAGCTAATAGGAGGTGGTGAGATAAGGCATGAGTGTGTGAAATGAGTTTGGGAGGGAAGCAAAAAAATCTCTAAGACATAAACAAGGTGGGCAAAATAAAGGGGTGGCAGGAAGGTGCAATGGGATAATAGAAAGGGACATAGGGAGCCCTAGCAGGATGAGAGGGAGAATAAAAAATTTTAGGGTTAGATGTGCACCCCTAACAATATTAAACTGATTATGTAGGTTGAAGCGGGTTGATAGATTGTAAAATTTTAACTATAATCCGTTTATTTAATTAAATGATTAAATGAGTTGGTGAATTATTTTATTCAAAAAATGCAATCACAATTTATTTATAAATAGGTTGGATGGGCAAGTTGATGGGTTGACTTTGACTATTAAAACCCCTCTATAGGAGTGTCCCCTGTAATATTTCATGGGAGCAGCTTATTGTTGTTGTCTCTCTTGTGAAAAAATAGGAAAATGTAATAATGTCTACAAAAAATTATAACAATGTCTCAAGGTTAGAACATAATAAAAATTAAGATTGATGTAAAAATACCAATTAAAAAATAGAAATTTTAAAATAATGGGCTTTAGTATTTTAGTTATCTTAAAATAACTATAGAGGTATAAATAAAAGAAGTATTGCCAAAAATATAAGAAATTAAATGCGTGTTTGAGAAGTCAAAAAAATTTTAGGTTGTGTTGGGAAAGTGATAAAACTTTTGATATAAAAGCTTTTAAAATAAAAGAAAATGATATGATATGATAAGAACAATGATATAAAGAAAATAAAGTTAAAATAAATAGATTAAATGTTGTATAAAAATAATTGAAAATTAAGGTAGTTATATAAGAAGAAGTAAAAAATCATTAAAAGTACTGTAGTTGTGGAAAATGAAACATTTTAAATTAAACGGCTTTAGTTTGAAATATTTTTTGTGTAAACAAACACTCCCTTGATGAAAAGTTTTTAAAATATGAGAAAATGATGTGATATAATAGGACCTCGATCCTATGCTCCAGCCGCATATACCTAACTTTTTTTAATTTTTTCAAAATTTTTTTATGAACTTGTTAACCTAAGTTTATTTAACATATGTATTAATTTTTACCATTTTTGGAGATTTTTATATATTTATTTCAAATTTTTAAAAATTAGTGGCATTTTAGCAGTAACTTAAAATGTCAATGATTTTCAAAAATAAAAAATAAATATCTAAAATACTCCAAAAATGGTAAACAATTATATACATATTAAATACACATAGATTAACAATATCGTGAAAGTTTTTTTAAAAAAATTAAAAAATAGGTGTATGGGCTGCATGCTCCCGGGAGCATAGGATCGAGGTCCGATATAATAGGGGTAATAATGAAAATTAAAAAGAATAATGTTAAAATAAAAGTTAGATATAAAGGGTAGTTGTGTATAAATGATTGAAAAGTATGGTAATTGTATAAAAAGAAGTAATAAAAAATGTGGTAGTTGTAGAGAGTGAAAAATTGTATATTAAAAATTTTTAATTTGTGTAAACAAACACCCCTCAAAAGTTAATAGCAATGATGAAAAAATGAGGCTATTTTATGAAACCCATCTTATATTAATCCCTGCCATTTTTAATTTATTGATTGTTGATAGAAAAACTACTCTATCTATTATACCGAGCATCATTATTATTATTACATAAACTTTTTTATTTGTTTAGTATATATGGACTCCATCTATAAATTTTAAAATTAATATAATAAAATGAGTTGATATTAAATATCAATTTTTAAGTAGTATTTTCAAAATTTAAATAATCTAAAATATCGTTAATAAGTGGATAAATGATCCTGCAAAATATTATTACACTTTAATATGTATGAGAATGAATCTAAGTTTTTTTTAATTTACATATGAATGTATCTATTTTTAAGTAAATATAACCTATACACATATTGAATTTGGATGAAATTGTGTTTTTTGTCTAAATAAATAATTTAAAATATAATGAATGAATTGAACTTTATTTTAATTATCAACATTTGAAAAATGAAAGATGTAATATGAAATCACTTCCATGTAAACTTGTTACACAAATGTTTGCCCTTGAAAAAAATGTAACTAATTAACCTTGAAATATATCTTTATGCAAGGACGTCACCCATGTCTTCAGTGTTATTATCCTTTTTTGGCAAGTTTCATTAGCATTAAGTATTTGTATGTATTTTATTAATAAAAGTCATAAAAGTGTAAAGTTAATGGAATATGTTATTTGAATTACATATGTTTCAAGAGAGATGATCTTATTAGTCCAAATTAATTAGTTGAGGCTAAAAAAATATTTTTTATTTTTTATTTTTTATAAAATCATTCACCTAAGTGCATTTAACTTATAAATCAATTTTTACCGATTTTCAAGATTTGTATTATTTTTTGAATTTTAAACACATAAATATTTTAGTTATTGTAACAGTTAGAAATGACAAAATATCTCTATATATAAATTTTTTTAAATATACAAGTATATTTAAAAATGATAAAAAAAATTTATTAATTAAATACACTTAGATTAATATTTTTACAAAAATAAAAATAAGGATGTGTTCATTTATATGTAAAGGTTTTCAAACCAAAGCTGTTTATCTAAAGCCTTTCCACAACTACTTCAATTTTTTTAATCATTTTATTATATTTTTTAGACAACCACTATATTTTTCAATCATCACCCATGTCATATTATATTATTTTCTTACATTTCAAAATTTTTTCTTCTGAGAATTTTATTACTTCTCAAATATGCCCAAAAAATATTTTTTTGCTTCATATGATAAATCTAAAAGTTAGTAATTCAACATTAAATTATTATATCTAAAACACTCGAATAAGGAACATGATTATATATATCATGATGTATTTCAGACTAAAATAAAACATTTATTTAGTTTTATAATTCGTTATATTTTGTATTTTTCTTTACAACCATATTTTTCTAAATGTATTTAATTTATATACAAAGTTTTACCGGTTTATAATACTTTTATTGATTTATTTTTTATTTTTTAAAAATCGTCAATTTCAAGGCATTTATGTCGTTTTTCGCCTCTTAAAAAACTTGATTTTTAAAAATAAAAATAATTATATAAAAGCATTATAAATTGCAACAATTTTATATATAGATTAAATATACTTAGATAAACATGCTAAGAAAAATAAAAAACTAATTATAAAAATAAATAAATGTTATATTTTAGCCTAAAATACATTAAGATGCACGTAATTAAGCTCTTTTAAATAAATAATTTGATAATTTATTATAATATTTTAACAAATCTATAAATGGATTTGTTAAAGCAGATGTGCCTTTCTCAAAATTTTGTATCGTTCTAAAATTACTTTAAAAAAAATTAGCGAATTAAATTTTAGTTTAATCATGGGATGGGGCGGATCTCTATCACTATAAATAATTTAATTACTTTTGGATTTAACGCATTCGTCGCTTTGGCCGAGTGGTTAAGGCGTGTGCCTGCTAAGTACATGGGGTTTCCCCGCGAGAGTTCGAATCTCTCAGGCGACGAAAAGTAAATTTTAATTTTAGTTTTTGTGGAAGGCCATTTCGGTGGATCATATATTCTTTTTTCTTTTTTTGTCATTTCGGTGGTCCATACATTCAATTTGGTTCATTTTCATCATAATGTTGGTTCTTTTTGGGATCTATAGATGATTTTTTTTTTGTTCGTTCAGCTTACGCCGTTCTAAAACATTCTGTAATGGGATGGTAATTAGAAAAACCCACGAAAAGATCAATGATTTCAGCCACTGATTAATTCGGATTGGCCAAGGATGCTTTTGGAACCTGAGGACGCAAGCAAGGACGATGCTTCAACGGGCAAACCCGAAGGCCCAGCAATGAGTCCCGGGAGGGCATAACCAAAAGGCAGCACAGCAGCTTCGTTAAGAAATCAGACTAGCAAGCTGTGCTTTCTTACTTCTCTTTTTCGTTGTATCACGGCAAGTCCATGTTGGGAACATGCCTTCTAGTTTGCATGATATCAGAAGTGCTATACTCTACATCGAAATCAGTCGGACGTTCCACCGAAGTTATGTTTTCCATTATTATTATTATTATTATTCCATATAGACCAGCCTTTTGTTTCTTTCACCACGCATTATGATTTATTATACACCCTAAGGCCAGAGGTCTAACAATTGACCAGAACGAGAGCCTAAGAACCTGAATGTCATTGGTATGAAACTTTACGAAGTGACCCTAACATCAAAAAAAAAAAACTACTTGGGCAGGTGAAATGTCAATTGCTCCAATGACATTTTCATCAATTTCTTCTAAACGAGGGGATATTCCTGGAAAAGCCACATTACATTGCACAATGCTGATGCGGGCTTAAAAACTTCCTACTTTGCATTTTGGCAACGAACAGTGCTCTAAATAGACTAAAGACGACACCAACCGGGCATTAGAGTCGTGGACGGTGGCGACATTTTCATGGGAGCTTAGTCTCCTACGTAGATTGATGAGAACTCATTCTCTCTCGTTTAGATAAATGGGAACTTATTTGTCTCCCAAGTGAACGACGGGAGCTTATTATCTTCCGTGTAGACTAAGCTTTATTGTGATATAAAAGATGAAATGTCACGTTGCACGCCAAAACAAAATAGAAAAGACTTACCAGTTTGTTTCCCACAAAACTTCCAAGCATCTATATTATATTCTCTACTCCTGTCGTTCTTTTTAAAGGAGATGCTGATAAAGTGCACCCGGGTGCACTTGGCATGGTGCATTTAGGCTCAATCCTTTAAAGGGACCTGACTATTAAGTGTTAAGAAAACCGGGGATGATGAGTTTCAGTGTTTCACACACCCGTGATTTGAACTAGGCTTATTTTCCATGCCCAGGTGTGGGCACCCAAGATTAAAATAAATAAATGCATTCTTACAAGCACAAATCCCATGTGCAAATATGGAACAATTCAGCATTAAATATGTTGCATCAGAACAACATGGGGGCGCGAACAAAAACGGGGTTTGAAGCCTAGACCATTCAAATCGAAAGAATATTCTCACTCACATTTCCAGAGGCTCCGTGACAACAAGCACCGAGAATTAAAGCACTAACACAACAACACGTAAAATGGACGATCAACTGGCAATCCAGAATTCAAGAGAAGTCTGATCCGTGCTCCATTCAAGTGTAAAATCCTAGTCAAAATAGAGGTTTACACAGAATTCATGAACCGACTCATGATGCAGCCCTCACGTTTTAACAGCATGCATGAACCAGCAAACAAATTTTACTGCAATTAAAGAGCATTGGCTGATGTGCCAAAATTAACCAACCATGAATCACATTGAAAGGAGCAACAAAAATTCTACCCCGTATTAAGCTTTTGGACTCGGTATCAGATTCCAAACCCAAAGACTGCACGGATCTTGTGGAAGATGAGTTCCTTCCATCCTCTCTCTGTATTCTCCACAACCGTAGCATTCCCATATCTGAAACGAACCCACCAGAATTAGACATTGAATGTCAGTCAAGACCGTAATCATGAGAATAAGAATGAAATGAAGTATATACCAACCTATCCTCCTCTGGAACATCAGTTTGTGTCAAACGAACAATGGTAACACCTGCTTCTGGCTCTTCAAAAGTCAGCTTGACCTGCAGTGTCCACACAAAACCTAATCAGTGCCCCCCCAAAAAAAAAAAAAACACACACACACACATTCTCATGTTGACGGTTAACCATTAAAAAAACACCAATCAGTTCAAGAAGAAGAAATCCAAAACAGCATAATGCAGAAACCCGCATTCCTGATACGTCCACCATATTAAATCTGCCAACCATATGCGTACAATCTGTGCAAATTTGGTAAAATCCTAGCCAGCACAGATCGAATGCGTTGAATCTTGTTGGGAGAGTATGCTCCAACCAGCAACACAACTATAGGTGACAAATTGACTCATTTATTATCACTAAGGTAGCAATATTAGTACATACTTGAATACAATGACATGTTGGGATACAACAGCCTGGGTGCAGGGGTTCGAGAAAAGCTCTTGCTCCTCATTTCATGATTGGCAAAATCAGGAATATGCTATACTTCTTGTAACGCAATTCATGCCCATCCAGTAATACTGCAGTCAACAACATGAAAGATTTGAAACCAACAAAATGAAATAGGTCCAAATAGTTTCCAGTACTTGGATGCTTTGTAATGGTTCACACCATTATCATTTCGCCCACTCATTGTCAATCATCGACTGCGATTTCATTGAAGCTTAAAACACGCTGTGCTAAGGATTTCAAAAGGAGGGAGATATCACTCTAGACCAGTTGCAAATACCACCCGGATGACTACCTTTTTGAGCAGATGAATCCAAATTCGTGACCTCCCACGTATATGGAAAGGGCTAAAGTGACAACATAGACAAAAGAAATCAAAAAATATTACAGCTTCACATTTCTTTTGCACCATTCAAGCAAATGGCAAAGAACAATCACCTAGCAATGCCAAAACAGTCATGAGTTATATAAATCAAATTAACGAAGATATGGGGCCAATTATCAGACTCTCTTAGGATTTAACAATGAGCGGACATCAAAACTGTTATTTACCATCGACCAAAATTATCAGTCAACCACCCCCAGTGACAAATTGAGACAAAAAAGGTATGCACGGAATAACCCCAGCTAGTTTGCAATTAAAAAAAAAAAAGGGACATATTTCAGAAGAAAATGTATCGGATGATTACCGTTGAATGTATCCCGTCTGCCCAGCTGCCAAATCTCCATTTTTGCACAATCCGCTTACCTTCTTCAAGCTCCAAGTTCACACCTGTAATTGACCCATCAAAAACACTAAACTGACCACCAACCTCCTTGCTTATCTTTGCATTACTCTGTGTAAATCCTTTCCACCTATTCTCGTCCATCAGGATCTCATAAATATCCCTCGCACGGCAATGAAAAGTCTCCGACATCCTAATCGTTTTGAATCCCTTCTTCCCTTCTTCCTTCTTCTTCACTTCCTTCTTCGTCGCATCTACCGGAGGCGCCGCCTCCGCCGCCGTCACTGCTGCAGCCCCTGCATTCGCCGGCTGGCTCTTTGGCTTCTTCACCTCGAGATCCTCCTTCGCAGGTCCTCCCTTCGCCATCCTATCGACATAAATCCGTATTTTTTGCAGTACGATCTCCTTCCCCTTCGCCAAGAAGGCATCTTTCAGCCTTATACCGACCGGGCCATCGTCCTTGACGGTGATCCTCAGATCGGGATCCTCGTCCGCATTCTCGTCAGCGATGTAGGGAATTTCAACGTTCCCGTCCACCTTCAAGAGGGTCGATCCGTCAGCATTCCGAGCCTCGCCTTCCCAGCTGAGTGTGAGACTCAGCTCGTAGCCAGGGATGATCTTGCCCTTGCGGACATTGACATAAGCCTCCCCGTCAAGCTTATCTAGGGTTTTGGTGCGTATGAAGATGTTGGACTCGCCGGAGAGGATTGGCAGATCCTGCAGGAGCTCGGAGAGAATCTTGCGGGACCATTCAAGGCAGTTGGTCTCCACCCAGTGCCAGTTGTGGACGTTAGTGCCGTCCGGCCGCTCCTCCACGATCCAGCGCTTGTCGCCTTCGCCGTACTTCGCCATAGAAGAAAACAAGGAGACAGAGGATTAAGGTTTTAGAGATTGAGAGAGGGACGGTCTGATGGAGTCGGGAGAGAAAAAGTTGAAGAGAAGTACGGCGCGAGCAGGAAATTATAGCGGCATCGAGGGTTAGGTTACGGAGGCGTGAGGGAGGGCCGGGTGGAGGGAGGAGCTTCTGGAGGATTCCGGCAGTAGAAGGGTCTAGAAGATGGGCGACGGTGGGGCTGGATGGTTCAATAGGTACGGTCGATGTACCATTGCACACGCCCAGCACGCGTGATCGGGATTTGGAGTAATCTAGACCGTTGAATATATATCCTCTCAGATTATGACCTTTATTCATAATTTATAAATGTTTTCAAACAGTTATCATGTGATATTATTAAGATGAAAAAATATTCCATGAATAACATATACATGAGATGGTGTTAAAATGGCGATAGCAGGATTTATTTAAGGCGGGTGAATTTGGGTGAATTGGAAACTTAGGTTGGGTAAGTGACGAAACTTCTAATAAAAATTTTGAAAATAGAAAAAAATAATTTAATATAATAAAAGTAACCATAAAGGGTAAAAAGAATAAAGTTAAAATAAGTTATTTAAAAGTATGTATAATTGTGTAAAAATAATTGATAAGTATGATAGTTGTATTTTAAAAAGTTAAAAATAAGTTAAATAATTATAAACAATAAAAAGTTTTGTATTAAAAAAGTTTCGGTTTGAATGGCTTTTTGTGTTAACAAACACTCTGGAAATAAAATTTCTCATTCTCATGGCATATTTGTTTACAATTAAAAATTTTCATGTTAAATTTTTTACCTTCCACAACTATACTATTATTTATTTATCTCTTTATATTCTTGTATAAAACTATCATACTTTTTTATTATTTTCATACATATGCTTATACAATTAACTTATTAATTCTAATTTTATTTTATTAATTCTAATTAATACTCATATCATATCATATTAATTTTTTACTAATTTAAATATTTTTTTTAAAAAAATTTTATTATTTTCCAAACACACCCCCTTTTAAGAAATAAATTTATTTTTCACTACATGTTGAAATACTCTGGAACACGCTTTATGCTTTTAAAGTTAATTGATCAAATTGAATCCAATTCAATTGCCTCATTACTAATATTATAGTTTTGCATAAAAATATTTATAATTATTTTGTTTGAATAATTATATTATCAGAACCATTTTTTAAACATATACAATTAGGAGTGTTAGTGGTTATGATTAATTCGTCAACCTGTTCGTTAACTTGTTTATAAATGGACTTAAGTTGGAATTTTCAAATACATGTGCTATGATCCACCAATCTATTTAACCATTTAATTAAATAAACGGATTAATATTGAAATTTATAACTTCTCAGCCCATTTAGTAACCTTTTTAACTCGTTCAATTTGTTTAACAGGTTCAACCCATTTAACTTATTTAACTCATTAAAATTATATAGATGTAAACCATTTGGTTATTTTCTCTTACTAAGTCTTCTTCTCGCCACCTAATTTTTATTCGAGGAGTGATCATGTTAGCCCGAGCGAACTAAATGGTCCGGTTAACCTACCTCAGAAAATCCATTTGCAATAATTTTTTTATTTTTTCTTCATACACTTATTTATCTAAGTGTATTTAATATATAAACTAAGTTTTACCATTTTTTGATATATTTATCTATTTTTTGAGATTTTCAAAGGTCTATATGCATATATGGATTTAAAATATTCTTATCTTTAAAAATCTAAAAAAATATTTACATATATCCGAAAGTGGTAAAATTTGATTTATATGTTAAATAAACTTAGATAAATAATTATATGAAGAAAAAATAAAAAAAGTTATTGTAAATGAATTTTTTGATGTGGGCTATGTGGAGCATTTACTTAGTTCGAGCTAATAGGATCATTTATCTTTTTTTTTTCACTGGAGTTCTAATTTCATTTTCTCCTTATTGTTCTATTTCCATTTGTTAGACGCCGAAAATACCCTCTTGTCTTTTCCTGTGACATCGTCTTATGCTAAATCTAGGCTTTCAAGTCCTCCGTTATACAATCCGCCAATTAATAGGTTGTAAATAAGTTAGGATTGTGATTTTTTAAATATATTAATAAACAAATTACGATTGAAATATTTTCAATTAGTAAGAGTGTATCGCCAAACCTGAAATTGAGTAATGCTAAAACTATGCAATTTTTTGCTTGAACTCAAACCAAATTCGAACAGCATTGGTCTTATGTTCAGGCAAATCCAAACATGAATTGCAATGTTTAAAAGTATTATATGTATATTTGTCCCGTATAAAACGAAGCTTTCACCCCAACCCTAGCTTCCTCTTCTTGCCAACAATAACCATGATCCCCACTCCATCTCCTCCCTGTCCAACCGCAGTACCGCACTAGCAGTAGCAATGTGCAGCCTTCCAACTATGGCCCGGCTTGCTATCAATCATTTCCAAGGTTGATGTTGATCTTTTCGATCCTAGTTTTGATTTTTTTGAAACAAATTCGTTTATAATCATATATATTTAAATGAGCAATGTAGAACAGAGATACTTGGAAGTTGGAACAAGATCGGAAGGGAAGACGAGCAACAATAACCATATAAAATGAAACTTTCACCCTAACCCCAACATCCTTTCTACCTTTCTTCCTCTTCAAGCTGCCAACAATCACCATCCTCACACTATCTCTTCCCTATACAATAAAGATGTGAAAATTAAAATGTAGAGCTGAGATGTCATTGAATGTTAAATGCATTGATGTTCCCCCCTTTTTATAAAAATGAATGATCCTGTTAGCTCGGGCTAAGCAAATCTCCCGTTAGCCCACCTTAAAAAACCCATTTATAATATTTTTTTGTTTTTTCTTCATACACTTTTTTATCCAAGCGTATTTAACAAATAATTGTTTTTTTGCTATTCTTGGATATGTGTATATATTTTTTAGATTTTTAAAGATAAGAGTATTTTAAATACATATATACATATAAATGTTTAAAAATTTCAAAAAATATATAAGCATATCCAAAAATGGTAAAATTTGTTTATTTGTTAAATACACTTGGATAAATTGGATAAACAAGTGTATAAAGAAAAATGTAAAAAAAATTATTGCAAATAGATTTTTTAAGGTGGGTTAATTGAGACATTTATTTAACCCGAGTTAACGGCATCATTTATTTTTCAGAAAATGCATTAATGATCATAAATGCATTATTGATTATAGAAGTCATTCATTTCTATATTTGATAATTGAATTCACAACTTAAAAGAAAAAAAGGATTGCTTTCAGACAAATTATATTAATATTTGCAATCTCATATTAATATTAATATTAATATTACTATATTATATTAATATTAAGAAATATTTTACTTTTTTGCTTATATTAGTTATATGAGTTATATATTAATATAATCTACTTATATGAGATTAAAAAATATAAATTGCAACCTCATATACAATTAGTGTGAGAAATATGAGATTCTAGATTTTTTTGACGTGAATTGTATATTTAAGGGGCATACGAGAGTCGCCAATTTCAACTAATTTTCCCTCCCTTAAGGGGCACGAGATTTCTCATATATGAGATTGATAGGAGAATATTAACTCAAGTTAGGGTTAAAGTAAACCCGAGTTTCATGAACTCAAATTATACCATAATAAATGGATTAGAATTAGAATTAGACTTCAACTCATCTAATCCAATATATTAACATCCCAACATACAACTACAAACATGAGTAAATTAATTTAAAATAATTTATAAGCATACGAACTGAAGTATTGTATATTAGGAAAATTTTCTTTATGCCCATAACATTTGCTTGTAATTTCTTGTATACTCAAAATATTTCATAAATTCATATTATATATATAATATTTCATTATAAATTCTTCTCATCCCCATACCGTCAACAAAACCATTTATTTGCCCTAATGAAAAGATGATTTTGCCCATTTCAAATTTCATAATTGAGATAATTCAATTGTAATATAACTCATTTGATGATAATAAATCATCAATATGTTGCATTAAATGACTCAAAAGACGTCTTAAACTTGAATCATTTTTAATTAGGAAAAATTTAGATGGGCAAAATCGTCTTTTCAATGGGTAGATAATGGTTACGTTAGTGGCAAGAGCGTAACAGAAATTTGGGGTAAAATATTATAGATATAGGATGAATTAGTAAAACGTTATGAGTATAATTCATATGCAAATGTTATGAGTACAAAATAAATTTTCCCTTATAAATCACATTTATTTCTTCATGAGTCTACTTCTATGTAACGATTGATTTTATATAGCTGCATCTATTTTTTCCATGTAAAAACCAAATTT
Source organism: Annona squamosa (assembly GCA_035584095.1). Lineage (NCBI taxonomy): Eukaryota > Viridiplantae > Streptophyta > Magnoliopsida > Magnoliales > Annonaceae > Annona > Annona squamosa. Next base: position 15,545,756 of record JAXCLR010000050.1, read on the forward strand.
TATTTAAATCAAAGATGTACATGAGCTTTTTTCAAAAAAGTGCATGATCATTATTGCTTAAATATATATGTTTATAAGTAAATTATGAAATATGCTTAAATATATTCACAAATGAATTGAAACTTAATGTCACTTTATAAAATCAGTATCAACAAAATAATAATATTTTAGATAACTTAAATATTAAATTTTATAAATTTAAAATGATATTTTGTGAACTATTTTGTTATACTACTTTTGTATATTTGTAGTTAGAATCACATGCTATGATAAATGACGAGATTTCTATAATATTATAAATGTATAGTCAATATAGTAAATTTTCTATTAATCATTAAAGTTGAAAAAATTGATAAAATTACATAAAATGAGGTTCATATTAGCTAAGCTCTTTTTTTGTTGATATATAGCGAAGCTCTTTCTTAATAATAGTAATAATAATAAATGGAAATGCTATCAGCAGTTTGAATAAGAAAATTTCAATGGTTTTACCTTAACATGCCTGGCAAAGGTGTTATAAATCAAATCCAAACCAAATGGATACATTCCCCTTAAGGATGCATGAAAACAAAAGTTAATGCTAGAATGAAATTCATGTCAGACCTCTAAGGTGCTAGTGCTATTCTAAAGGATAGTGTTTTGGTGGCTACAAAATGTTGGAGCTAGAAGGGGAGAACACACTCATTGTGGTTGGAAGCATACACAATGGTGCTTGTAATTAGGTGGTTAAAGGAAATGAATTGCAGGAATGTGGTGTGTGAAAGTGATTCGTTTATTATAATCAATATGATAACTGATAATACAAGGATTCTATTGATATTGAGGAGGCTCATTGACAACATCAAAGCTATTGGTGCAGAATTTAGAAGCCGTATCTTCACTCTGATCTCAGGAATGGGGAATACTACAGCACACAATACTGTAAATTTTGCTTTCAATTAGGATATCTGTATACACAATTGGCGCGAAGATTTTCCCCTTTATATTATTGATGCACACTGTAAATATTTTTACTTTTTGAATGAATGTGGAACTTCTTATCCATCCTTAGTTTTCTATTGATGCTAGGGACGAGTAGCTATCCCACTATTCTTTTGATTAAAAAATATTTCAAGGGCACTTTTTTAGGACCACTTTAAAGATGATATCAAATCCACTCCTTTTGTAGTATTTAGAAACTTCTTTAAAAATATATCATAGTGAAAATTAAATAATTTATTTTTAGTGGAATTTCATTTAATTGATTGATACGAAATTAATATATTATATTATAAGACAGGATGGATGCATCGCTGTATGGCAGGAGTTTCCTCTAGGGTGTTAATTAATGGGAGGCCATTAGAGGGGTTTAATCAATTTGGGGAATCCGATAAGAGGACCCTTTATTTCATACCTCTTTCTCCTCTGTGCAAAGGGTTTTTCAGCTATGATTCAGAAGGCACATGAGGAGGGTTGTCTACATGGGATAAGAATAAGAAGAGGAAGTCCCCTACTCTCATCCCTCCTTTTTGCTGATGATGTTCTTCTTTTCACGCAAGCCAATGATAGCTAAGTGCATCAACTACGAGATTATGTACAAATACATGAGCAGTGCTCAGGGCAGAAAGTCAATAAGGAGAAATGAACATTCTTTTTAGCATAAATACTATATCTCTAACAAAAGCTACAATTGAAGGGTTGATGGAGACCTCTGCCAGTCTTTCACCACATTTTGGGCCTTTCGGCTTGGATGGGAAGGAACAAAAGGGAGATCTTTCAAAGGATCAAGGAATGTGCGTGGAAGAGAATCTAGGGTTGGCAAACTAAGCTTCTATCCTATGAGGGTAAGGAAATTCTTGTCAAAGTAGTTACCCAGTCAGCCCCATCTTATGCAATGAACTTGTTTATCCTTCTAAGGACATTTTATAACGATCTCACCGCTATGATGAGCAAATTTTAGTGGAGAGAAAAATAGTAAGAGGAAAATGAGTTGGCTAGCCTAGAGGAAAATGTGTTTACCAAAAGCTAGAGGGAGTTTGGGATCCAGAGACTTATCTTTTTTTAATCTTGCATTGGTAGCAAAGCAGACTTGGCGGTTACTCACTAAGTCCCACTTGCTCTTCCATAGTGTTACGAGGGCCAAATATTTCCTAAGTGGAAACTTTTAGGAGTGCATTGCAAAGGCAAATGACTCATACACATGGCGCAACATTAGCTCAACAAGATATCTAATGAGGATGGGATGCAAATGGCGTATTGGCGATGGTCTTCATGTCTCTTTCTTCAAAGACATGTGGGCTGATGAACAACTTGTGAAGGTTGAGCCCTTACCCATTGATATATCTTAGGAGTGGCAGACTTTGTCAAATGCAGATAGGAAAACTTGGAACGATGAGTTGATTATGAGGGCATTTGGACCTAGGGTGTAGGACTTGATCAGACACATTCCTATCCCACTACTAAATTTAAGGATCACATGTTTTGGGCTCCCGAATCAAATGGTCATTTTATTGTGAAATCGGCATATCGCCTCCTACTAGGGGTGTTAACGGATCGGGTTGAACAGTTTAAAGCCTAATCCTAATCCATTTCATATATCTCAACCCTAATCCGTTTATTAACTCATTTTAAAAATTTCAACTCTAACCCATTTACAACTCATTTAATAAACAGATTAACGGGTTGTTAACAGGTTGTGTTTGTTACTAATTTTAATGCTAACAATATTTAATAAAGTCTGTAAAATTAAATAAATCAATTAACTCAAAGTTAACATACCCGATCTGCCGAGTTTTCATGCGTGCGGCGCCGCAGATCTAAAGGTCACAGCATGCTGACGTCTGTCGAGTGTCAAATATGACGCTCGTTTCTTTGCAGTTTGCAGGCAAGCCTTTCGACGACTCAACGGACTGGAGAGGTACACAATGGCGAGAGGAGGCGAGCTAGCCTTTCTACTGGCGAGTAAGAGAAGAGAGGAAAGAAGAGAGAAAGGGTGATAAAGAGAGCCAACGCAGTCCATAAATCAATACCGAAGCGAGTAGGAGAGAAAAGGGAGAAAAAAGTAGGTGAAGGAGACACTCTATACCCTTGAAGAATGCTCTGGTTGATGTAACTGCAACATTAAATACGATTCATTTATTTATATGTGGTTTTGTTGACAGCATAGTGCAGCGCAGTTATCATGAGTCGTTGAGCGGGGAACTAAAAAACAATTGGTGCTTTTGTAGAAGGGGTCTGAGCTCCGAAATATGGTTGTGCATGTGGCAGCAAATCCAAGGAAACTTTAGATCTCAGTCTCGGCGCAGGACAGAGTGCCAAAAGCAGGAAGCTAGGAGCCGACTAAATTTATATATATAATTATATATAATATATTATAAATGGGTTATATAGGTTGGACAGGTTATACGGGTTGGACGGATTATATAAACGGGTTGGACGGGTTGATGAGTTGCAAAGCCTCAACCCTAATCCGTTTATTTAATTAAATGGTTAAATGAGTTCGCGGATCATAACCCATTTATTCAAAAATACCAACCCAAACTCATTTATTAACGAGTTGGACGAGCGGGTTGACGAGTTGACCATTAACACCCCTACCTCCTACAGGCTGAGAGAGTGACTATGGACCCACAGCTTTAAGAATATACATCTCAGGTGGGTCAGGAGACAACCAAAGCACTGTGGAAAACATGCTTACCAAAAAAACTTCAACTATTTGGGTGGTGCCTCATCAGTGATTCTCTTCCACTCAAATTAAATCTTCTTAAAAGAGGAATTTAGTGAGAACCTACCTACCCATTGTGTCGGAAGGAGGTGGAAGACTTGCCAACATATCAAGAAGACCTTTAGTGTTCACTTTTTTAGTAACATGTGTGGTCATCAGGTTAGGGATATTCATGATATTCTCTCTATGCTCTCTAAGCACCTTGATCTGTATCCTTTTCTGCTATATCTCACAATATGTTGGAGGATATGGTTCTTGAGGAATCAGAGTGTTATGGAGAACCAATCTCTCCTCCTTATTAATATTTGCATTTGAAGTATTCATTTTCTCCACAAAGTCAGTGCTGCCACCACACTTAAGGGTGTCAAAGCCAATATCTAGAGTAGCTAGTCACGGTGGAGGAAGCCAATAGAGTGTGGATGAAGGATGCATGATTGGACACAGACTACAGGGAATGGGAGCTATTTTACGGGATTCTTTAAGGAACTTCTCAGCTGCTAAATGGTGGAAGATCCGAGAGCTGGCCTCCCTTCTTTGGACAGAAATTTCAATGATTCTGTAAGGAGTTAAATGGATCATTGAGCTTGCGGTGAGGAGGGTCGTCGTTGAGAGTGACTCTTTGGTGGTTATTAAATGGCTAAAAAGGGATGAGGTAACTCTCTTTAGCCTATAAATTCTAATTGATGACATCTTGCAATGGACCCAAATCTTTGATTGTTTAACTTTTTCTCACATCTTGAGAAGCTGCAACATGCCTGCCCATTGTCTTGTTAAAGCAAGTTTAATGAATCGGTTGGACTCATTTTGCTAGTAAGGTGCTCCTCCTCATTGTATCTTTGATCTCATTTGTAAAGATGTGTCTTTTATGAATGAAATTTTGGAGGGGCTTCCTTCTTCTCCCAGCTATCTCATCTATTGGGATTAGTCGGGTGGGGATGAGAGTCTTCTTCCTAATTCAAAAAAAAATAATCATATTATAAAAACAACTCCAATTTTAAAAATAATCTTTTTTGATAATTTTATGTACTTGATCGCAGTTTTTTCTTCTTAGCCAATTATAAAATCCCAATAGCAAAAATAAAATGGCTAAAATCACTTTTTAAAATAGCAAAGTCAAATGCTTAAATTTTTTTCACAATATAAAAAGTTTCTTGGTTAGTGTTGACTTATAGCTAATAAAATCTGACCTAGAGGTATAAAAGATAAAATCAAGGGTTTTTTTCAAAAATATCCATAAAGTTTTATTCTAATGTTTGACAATAGCTAAAATTTTTCATTTAAAACTTTTTACTTTCTATAATTATTTTATTTTTAATTATTTTTTTACATTTTTCTATACAAACCACTGTACTATACAATCATTTCTATATAATTATATATACATTAACGTATATATTTTAATTTTATTCTCTTTACATCTCATAATTATCATATCATATTATATCCATTTATTAACTTTATTCAAAAAAAAAATTTTCAACCAAACGTTGTAGAAGCTTTAATTAACGGGAACCAAACACACACTAGGGTTAAACGCACGAAAAAAGACCTTACCTCTGAAGCCCGCTCTTGATGCGCCACGCTCGACCGGAGCATCAAATGGCAGCAGTGCCACCTCCATCAAAAAGAGCGCCAAAGGGAGGGCAGCGCAGTAAGCGGGCGACGGAAATGACGCGAACTCCGCGGCTCAAAGGCAAGACCATCCTAGCATCCAGGAAGAAGTCGATTGAGAAGGAAGAAGCAATATCAGCCGTTCATCTCTCTCGAAAAACCACGACTGTCCGTTCGCTACGCAAGGCGCTTTCCCTTCCCAACTCTGTTCCTTCTTCCCCATCCTATTTCGCCGTTGGGAAGATCCTCACCGCCGATTTCTTCAAGAGCGACGCCCTAGATCTCGCACCGCGCCTCCTTGGGAAGTTCCTCAGGAGAGAAGACGTCGTCTTGCAAATAACTGAGGTTTAGAAACCCAACTCTCCCTCTCTCTCGTTCTGGAACAATGCTGACTATGCCCACGATGCCAGGACCAAACCGGATGTTTGGAACCAATTGCAATCTGGGCTTTTCCTGGAACGTGGAGAAGCAAGTCTCAAAAGGCATGGTCGTTTCCGTCGCATTTCCGCAAAAAGTTTTGGCCTTTGTGCCTGTTTGGACATTTCAAAAGCCATTCCGCTGAAAATTAGGATGTGATTTTTTCTGATGTATAACGAGAAGTGCTTGTTGCAGGTCGAAGCTTACAGGCCAAATGATACAGCTTGTCATGGGCGGTTTGGCATTACAGCAAGAACAGCACCAGTTGTAAGCTAATAGTTACTTCATCTTACATGCAAAATTTTGAAAGTTTGTCTCGTTTACGGAGCTTCCTGATTTGAACCAACAGAAAAGAAACATTTTTTCCTATAAATAATCAAATCTGTCAATGTTTGGCTGGCAAGATTTGCTGATTGTGTTTGATGAAATTTGGACTGCTCTGTTGCACTTGGAAAATAGCCATTCATTATCTTGTCCTGCTTTGGATTGTCCCCTCCCCATGGATTGGGACTTACTGCTTAAGCGTAAAGTTTGATGTTGGTGATTGACATCAGGACGTTTTCTTCTATGTTGCTATCTATATCCTGATATTTGGTTTATGATATGTGGGTTCAATTGATTTAGTTTGGACCAGGAGGCCATGCCTATGTTTATTTATGCTATGGATTGCATATGATGCTCAATATCGTAGCTGATGAGGAAGGAGTGGGTGCTGCAGTACTGGTACGTGCATGTGCTCCTGTCAGTGGTACGTCTTGAGTTCTCCTCTTTCTTCTTTCTTTTTTTTTTTTAAAGTACTTGAATTCTCTTCATAATTCTAAGAAACATTTGCTTTGGTTTTTTTTTCCCAAGCTTTATCAATTTTTGACTCTCAATGAGAGATTTCCAGAATCTATAAACTCAATGTATGCATGCCTAGTCTAATGCAGAGTGTATAAGCCTTTTCACTTTTTTTTTTTTTTTTTTGAGGGTAAGCCTTTTCACTTTTGAGTTTATGGCTTTATGCAAATGGTCATGTGTCTCCTAAGTACTGTAAAAACGACAGGATTGGAAACTGTTCAGCAACGACGTGGTCAAAAGACTGACAAGCCTATCCTATTAACAGGGCCAGGGAAGGTACCAATTCCTTGTTCACTTTTAGTATCTGATTGTTTTACTAAATTGATCAATTGCGTTTCTGCCTCTGGTATTTAGACCAATTAGCTGCAACATTATCACTTTGGATCCTGAGGATGGTGCAACATGGCATGGAATGACCTTAAAAACTGAGAGAGGGAGGGAGGGAACAGTAATATTGGATTGGTATTGCATGCCATTTAATCTTCCTCGATGAACCAAAGCAATAGAAGCAGTGGATTTCAGTTGAGGCATATAGGTGTGGTATTGAGTGCTTTGCACCTGTCAGTCTTTCGTTCCATTTGCCAACCTTAATTGTGAACGTACACCAGCTAATGCCACAACAAGATACATGGAGAAAAATATATTTTCATTTCCAAGATCATGAGTCTTCAGTTTGTGCAGATAGATTCAAATTTCTCTTAGTACTTTAGTTGTTATAAAATGACTGATTCAACAGTCAATATTTTCGTGGATTTGCTGTCCGTATAAATCTTCTGTATGGTCAAGAACGAATGATATCAGAGCCATATTGCTTAAAGGTAGGAGGTTAAAATTCAGTTACAGTCGTGCATTCAGTAGGACCTCCTGCAGAGGGAATCAATTGGGCATATGCTGATGTTCCTTGCCGTCTAAATATGTGTCTCTGATTCAGTTGGAAACAAAAAATAGTGATGCTGCTTGTTAATTGCTGGAAAATAGACTGATAGCTATGATTCTCTGGTGCTGTGATTTTTTGCATATGATAATCCATAGGCAGGTTCACAGGTTTGGAAATTCTCATTGATGGATAATGTACATATTCTGGCTCACCTCACCATGGGGGTTTAGAAATTTGGCTTCCCCAAGACTGGATTGTGCTTCTGTTTCTTGATTAACTCGATTGCTCTATTCACCCTTCTTCTTTTTTTTTTTTCCTGTGCCTTAGACATCTCTTGTTTTTTGTAGGTTGGTCAAGCACTGGGGCTTTCAACATCCTGGTCAAGCCACCCTCTCTACACCCCCGGTGAGTTTTATTCTTTAGACTTTATATTTCAGGGACCCTTCTAGGTTCTGATTTGCTTGTTGGGGACTTGGGGTGGCATCAGGTGGATTGGAAGTTCTGGACGGGCCTGATCCAGAGAATATATTGATGGGGCCGCGTGTAGGTATTGAGTATGCTTCTCCTGAACATGCGCAGGCACCGTGGAGGTTTGCAATTGCCGGTAGCCCCTGGATAAGTGCTCCCAAAAACACACTCAGACCTCCCTGAATTTGGGCAAAGAATTTTCCCCTCACGCATGAACAGGGCTGCCGATATGCTATCATTAGAACTATACTACTCACACTCCGCAGTTGTTGAAGTCCGTTATAAGATGCAAGTGATAAATTCAAAATGTATTATAATATTCACATCACTGACATAGGAGCACCAAAATTTTCCTTTTACGCTGCATTCGAGACTTGAGAGATTGTGTCTACAGCAGTATAATTTTTAGGAGGCCATAATTTTTGGGAAGCCAACCACTGCCAGTATTTCTCTTTTACACTGAGGGTGTGCTTAGCTAATGGCTACGCTTAAAACTTTCCAGTTTAGAATTTTTTGTTCTTCACGACCATTTAAATTTTTAATTAATTTTTTATATCTTACTGTATAGTTATTATATTTTTCAATTACTTCTACATAAGTACTTATACAATTAATTTATCTATTTTATTTTTTTTTGTACTCATTATTACTTATACCATATTATATCATTTTTTTTCTATTTTTAAAAAAATTTATATTAATTTTTTTCCAAAAATTTTTTCACTTCCCAAATATGCCCTGAATTGAAATGGACGGATAGGTGACGCCACTAGTCCAACATGAGAAGTGCTGCAAAGCTTGAGGCAAGGGCCTACAAAATAACTCGAAAGAAGAATTGTCAAGAGGACACAAGTGAGGTCCTTAAACAAGGGTAATAATCTGTCGCAGCTGGGTTGCATAGGCACGTCCATGTAACCCTCCATTTTCTAATTTTTTTTTTTCCATATAAACCATTGATTATGCTTATTTACATAGATTTGTTTATGATGTCAAAAATCATTTTAATTAGAAACATACGTATACTAAATATGTGGTATTATTTTTAAAATTTTAGTAGTCATAACTTCACTTTCAGAAAATGTTAGGTTTTTACAAAATACAATAAATACATATGAATAAACATGTGAAAAAGAAATATTTTAAATTTAGGGTGCGTTTGGCATTAGAAAAAACGCAAGTGACATTTTTCCTTGCCATAAAACACATCGCATCATGCTGCGGCAAAATTAAAAAGCGCGAGTCAGAGGATGCTGGTGCCTGTTTTGGACGGTCACAGGCCTACGCAGTTGTATGGAATCCATATGCCTTCAAACGGAAGAGGTTAACACGTTTGCCGCAGACGACGGAATTGCTGAATTGACGTGTTTTTCCTACGCACCCTTAGAAAATGAAAAGGGCGCGTGGACGCGTCCACGCGACCTGTGTGCATTAGATGGCTACCCCTTGAACAATGACAAGCTCAAAAGCAATTGGATCATGTGGAGAGATGTTAAAGGGCGCTGGCTAGAAGGAAACACTATCCAAAATTTTCTAGATGACATTCTTGATGCCCCCATTTTTTAAAGCCGACAAACCGGCTGAAGACTAAAAGCCAAGAGTTATTTTCATGGGGATTTCTAGTTGCGGGATTGACATTGTTCTCAGGTTGTCCTCACAATCATGTATGCACCACGCACGTACGATTCTCATGTTATTACTCTTTACTAACCCAATTCCTGGTTCATTTGAATCAAATGGGGAGAAATGCATGAATAACACTATGATTCGCAATTCCAAGAGGTCCAACTAAGTACAACTTGAAATGACTACTGTGCCCTCAAACCTACTTTAGATGGATTCCTTTAGGCTTTCCTTTCAGCTAAAAAAATCGTCGGAATTTCATGCACCCATTTGCAAATATTCATTTAATTTTTTTAATTAACTATTAATCTAAGTTTATTTAATATGGGTATCAATTTTTACTTTTTTTTAATTATAGATTTTTTTGTATTTTGTAAAAGTAGTAGCATTTTCATAATTTTAATTACTAAAATGTAATTGATTTAAAAAATCCAAAAAACTAAAAATATCTTAAAATGGTAAAAATTAATGCACATGTTAAATACACTCAGATTAGCGGTCATGTAAAAAAGAAAATTTTAAATAAATTAATTAATTAATTAAATGGCATTACCGAAAAAGACAGTACTATAGATTGCCAAGGTCCCAGGAACCACAACAAACTAGCGTCGGAATGAAACCAGCTTGCAGGACTGGAGCATGCATGCTATATACAGCCTACGGCCCTGACAATGGAGCAAGACACTGCAAATCAACAGCAAAGATTTCACACACTGGTCTTTTGACTGAAGAATGGCTAGAATATATCTTGGTCAAAAAAGTGAACAACTATAGAAACAAAACCAGAGAAAAAAGGGTGAAGTACACATCATGTTTTCTTTGTTTCCAAAAGAATGACGCCAAAAATTATTGGGACTTGGAAAAACATACAAATTACAGATACAAAGGCATAGAAAGATAACTTTTAACGTCACCTGCAGGACAATCAAAACATTAAAGATCAATGAATTCTTGCATTATACATGAAATATACATTACTATACTGGACTCCTCGAATTAATCAAAGCACCATGCACTATACCTAAAAAAATCAGTCACACAACTTTCACAAGTATCCGGACAAGCAAGTAAACCAAGCCTGCAAACAAAAGATGAAATGTGTCAAGAACTGGAAAAAAGTGGAACTTGAAATGAAAATTCAAAGCTAGTTCACAAGAAAAATGAATTATAGTATCACCTGAAGACGAGCATTTAGAACACTTCAGGAATACCATGGTCGAGTTAAGCGTCATATGGAGAATGGGTGGATGGCCACTTAAATGTCCCCCCACCATGAAGACCAGATGACTGCTCTGGAATGTACAAAATCCTGATCCTCTACACCTTAGAGTGAAGTTGACTATAAAATTCAGTGAAGTCGAGACGGAATAGAAGGAACTTCAGATCAACATGTTGCTGCATGGGCAACAAAGAAATGAAACCCTTGAGTGATGACGAATACTCCTTAGCAACTGTGTCCAACTCTTCTCCCATATTCCTGCGAAATTCTAATGCAAATTGCATTACAGCCTTCCTGCCCTCACCAATCCCAGAGCCCAGCTTTGATTGCTCACTACTTGGCCGTAGCTTCGATTTTCTCCTGCCTCTAGCTGCACCTTTGCGCAGACTGGCATAATAATGCACCAGAACACAGAATATCAAGTATTAATATACAACTACAAAAACACATGATTAATATTATGATCAAATTGAAGTAACAAAGGACCTTCCATGAAGATCTAGTCATAGTAGATGATGGTCATTGAGCACATGGCACTGTTTCTAACAGTGGAAAAACCACAAGCTTGTTGGTTAATTTTTTTATTCCGCACAAAAAAGCATCAAATTGGAGGACATTTGCCAAAGCACAAGTCTGAACTTCATGTGTTGAAGGATCCAAAATGGTTACAACGTCATTTGTATGCCCATGCCTGACCAAACACCAAGACATTTTGAATAATTTATAGTGCAGATTTCAGAGAGCTTTCAATAAAAAAAATGGTCCTTCTGTAAGGGGAAATTAATGAAGAAATATTGAAGATACCTTGATTGAAGCTCAGTTATGCCTTCATGCAACCGGTCTGCATAGCTACGGAAACGCAATACAAGGTCAAACAAAACAAAAAGAGCCTTACAAATGTTTTGTGATCTGTCACCAAGAAGAGATTTTTCCAGAATTGAATTAAGATATTTCTCATGCGCCCTTAGAAGGTCATCTAAATCTTTTGCCACCTCCATTTCATTTAAGAAGTAAGACCATGACACTTCCAAAACTTCAAACATGATATAATACTGCAGGTTGGTAAGAAAATGGTTCATCTCATTCCAAAGCACTTGACAAGAGCGTAAGACAGACACCAAATGCAGCATGACCCCACTCCCTTGCCCTGCAAAAAGGTCAGAACTGATGCAATTTGGCTTCATTGTCTTCCATGCTCCAGTGAGAGCATGCTCAACACGTCTCAGCTTCCATAGGAAGTTAAATATCCTCAGGTACTTTCCCATGACTGATTCAGTAAACACAGTATCGAGTGGGACTCTAGCATTGTACTCCAAGGAGAATACATCCCAGCCTCTATCCCCAGCATCATGTGACATCATCTTGACACGCAAACGATTCAAAATGTCAGGATCATCGTACTGTGCATTTGATGAGCGTATCGCACTTTCCAGCAGCCCTGCCAGCTTGAATGAGCTGATAGTGTTGGCTGGCTCTGACAGCTCAGGCCCCACAATGTCCATTAGGTACTGAACAAAGTCTCCCTGCCCCAGGAGCAAATACCTTTTGATTGCAAGACAATGTTCCTTAAACTTATAGCGTTTGTAAATAACCTCCATTAAATGCTTATCTATTCTTTTTGCCGCTTCAATGACCAGAGTCTCAAGTGCATCAGTCTCCCCATATCCCAGCCCTCCTCTCATAGTCGTGGTCCCAGCTGCACTTGCAGCTTCTGATGCAGCATCTGCCCACCCTTGGTCATCACAACAAACCCTTAAGAAATTTATTGATTTCCCTGTCCTCAGAATTCTCTGTGCAAGCGAAGGAGTGATGAAAGCAGGAAGCATACGCTCATGGAGCTCGTAACCTTCTCGCCAAAGTGATTCAGCCTTTACAGGCTGGCTCACAATGAAAAATTCCCCAAAAATGTCCTCTAACTCTCCTTCCAAAACCCAACTTCTCACCATTTCAAAAAGCGGAGAGCAGACTCTTCTAAGTAAGCGCCTCATGAAATCCTGGACCATAGGATCACCATGCTGTGCATGTCCATGAATTGCCCCCGCCATTGCACCACCCCGTAGCACCTTACACCCGTCTACCAATCCCGCCATCAGATGCATTCTAACCAACGGTTCTGCAAACCAAACAGCCAACCTTCTCAAAGAGATATAATTTCCCACATTACCCTGTGCAGCCAAAGGTATAGGATGCAACGACTGTGATTCAAGAATGGCCAGAAGCTTATAATAATCGGAAAGCTCATCCTGCAAAGCAGCACAGAACGCCTGGCCCACTGTCCCAACATCTTCTGCTGTGAATCTTTCCATGCTCTCGTCTACGTACCCTTTGACCTTCCGAAACAGCCGACCCAATTCGCACAGCTGTTTGACCATAATCCGACTCGGTCTTGACACTCGGATGGAGTCAGGGAGAGCATAACAATCCAATGCCTTGTCATATTTCGCATATTTCCCATCTATCCCCTGACAAACATACAAGACATCCCTAACCAATGCCCCTTCTGAAACATCACTCTCTGATCTCACCATATCCACATACTCCTGGAGGGCAATTTCTCGAACACCTTCTGGGTCCTTCGAAATAAAAAAAACACCACCGTTTTGATTCCTACCACTATCGTCGCTGCCAACATTTCTATCAGACAAAGCAGGGAGACCTCCCGAGAGGGCAGCAGAAGCAAAGGAAAATGCGTTACCGTCAGGCTGCCGGCGGTCTTCAGCTACCACCTTGAGGAGGTAGAGGACAGCCCAGCGGTTAGCAACGCAGCCGGGCCCGGATCGGGCTGAGAATTTGGAGTAGAGATCAGCAAAGCTGAGGGCGTCGGAGGATCGGCCGTCGGTGACGAGACGACGTTTGATGGATTCGACAACGGCGGCTTCGTCGGGGGAGATAGAAGGAGTGAGGCGGCTGGTGAGAATCCGGACGGCGTATTTGATGGCCTTGTCGGAGCGGGACGCGTCCGGCGGGTGGTTGGACGTGAGGCGGAGGACAAGGTCCTTGATCAGATCCAGAGTCTGGGACTGGTGGGCCATCTGCAGGAGTAAAACCCTAACCCTAGATTCGGGGAGCGAGAGGACGCATTTGGAGGAGAGAGGGTGTTGGTTTTAGCGAGCGCCAAAAAATGGAGTTTTTAAAAAAAGGCTTGCGAGATCGGACGGCTGGTGGACCGAGACGGGGGCAACCGTTTTCTCTGCTAACCTGCGCGGAAGGTGTGGTGAACTCGCGATTGAGTCAGCGACTCAGTTCAAATGCCCTGGTTAGAATTTAGGGCAGCTCATGGGCCCATGGGCCACAATGGAGATACGGGGCGTGTTTGGATTTTTTTTTTTTTTTTTTCCATACGCCTATTTTGTTTTATAATCATTTTTCATATTTTTTATTAAACTATTTTATCTTTAACTTTATTTTTTCTAATTTTAATTATTATCTTTATC